>RJWH01002376.1:0-147433 GCA_004363575.1 Solenodon paradoxus | reverse complement strand
AGGTGGATGACGTCAGAATAAGGGATGCGACCCCCACACCTGGATTCACGGGGCCAATCCCCAATCGTGATATGGGAAGCCCGCGAAATTCCTCTGCTTAAAAGAGCCGGTACCCCTTTGTTCTGCGCGTGACTTCCCCAGGCCCGTTTTGCAGACTTGGGAGTTTCGTCCGGGAGCGCAAAGTCCAATAAAACCCTGACTATTCTGCTTTCTGTCTGACTGAAATTTTCTCCTCGCGGAGCCCAGAAAAACCTTACAATTACCACATGTTGACTCCCTCTGCCCTTTTTAATGTACTGTTTCTATGGATATATGACTTTTATAATGAAAAATGGATCAAAATTATACCTGGTTATACTTTTCTAGCAGGCAGGAAGAGAAAGGAGGAAGAAGCATTTTATTTTATTAGTTGTTCATACTGGTTGCCTTCTCCACCCCTGCCCCCACACCCTCCAGAGAACCCAGGGGAAGGTGGCCTGTGCTCTTTCAGAGGCGATTGCCCTAACCTCTACTCCACCAGGGCACACCAATCTAATATTTTTTAAAACTGACTAATTTATTTGCTATTGGGTAAGTCATATAGTTTGTCTCTTTTTCTTCCTCCTTACAATGAGGAAGTTGAGTTAGGTGAGGTTTTGTCAAAAGCTTTTTTTAGTTCATGCCTCTTGATGGACACAAAATTTCAAGTCTCTTTCTAAAATTATTTGAAATTTAAAAATAAATTTAATAGACTTTCATGTGTGGCCAAGTGAGAAGATTGGCAAGTCCGCTCCCATAAAAACTCACTATAAAGATGGGCAAATATATTATAAACCACTGTGCTCTAGAAATTTACCAAAGGCATCTAACAAGTCAAGAAGCATTTGTTTGAAGAAGTGAACTGTTGAACTTCAGGTAAGAACAGCAGAAATCTAAGGTGCTACTCCTATTTCTCACCATCATCCCAGCTCAGTATGTAAAGGTTCTGCCAGGATGGGGCAGGTCATGGGGAGTGGCAACTTCTTGGTTGTGGATGAAGGAAGACACTTATTATGGAGCAGTAGGCAATGCCCACACCCAGGCACACTGTCAGTAGAAGTGACATCTCTGATGCAGGTGAGCAGGAGGAGGTTAATACTTGATCTACTAGCCTAAGATTACAGTTGTGTTTGGAGCAGGCCAAAGAAGGTCCGCACTATTTACACAGGTCTGACTGAACCTGAGCTGCACTTAAGTGCACTAGAGACTCAAAAAGCTACTGTAGGAAATAAAACCTGGGCACACCCGGTGGAGTACAGGTTGGAGGTAGTCCACACAGATCCCAAAGTTGTAGGTTTGCAACCTGGGGCTAGTAGGAACAACAAGGTGAGCAACTAAATAAAATGTTTCTTCTCCCTCTTCCTGCCTGCCGGCCTGCCTGCTCTGCTCACTTTCATTCTTGCCTGCTCCTGTCCTTTAAAAAAGAAAACCTGGACATAATGGAAAACAGCTGGACATTTTGAGTGTGTTCCCCTAAACATACATAGATCTATCAACAGAGAGGGAAAGACTTACTGGTTTAGGGTGTTTAAGCTTGCTTTTGTTCAAACATTGCAAATCATTTAGTCCTGAGACACAAGAGGAAGGGCTTCAGGAAATCAAGATTAAAAAGAAAAGCAAGAATATTTAAAAAACAAACAGAACATTATGACAACAAAAATGAGCCAAAATATCAGTGTTGTCAGATGGCAGGGGAGAGCAATTTCACAAATTTAGCCTAGGCAAAAAGCAAGCAGGCGAGCAAGGAAACAAGAAGGAGGGGTGGAGGAAGGGGAAAAGGGGGGAAAAAGGAAGGAAAGAAAAGGAAGGAGGGGGAGAGAAAAACAATAGTAGAAACAACAACCTTCAAGGCCAGAAATTTCAGAATCCACACTTGTTAAAATATATTATCTAAAATGTAAAGTTTTGAACAGAAAAGTATGGGACCTACAAAGAAACAGGAAAGTATAATTCAGACTCAGAAAATGGTCTCTGAGTGCCTCCAGAGGCTGAATTTAGCAGACTTTAAAGCAGTTATTTTACATATATGCAAAGAACAAAGAAAAAAAAAGTTTGAATTAAAGCCAAGACAAGTATCAACAAATAATCTCAGTAAGGATACATACAGAAAATTAAAAAAATAAAACCAAATGGAAATTTTGGAACTGAAGCATACGTTAACTGAAAAGAAACATTTATTAGAGGGGCATAACGGATTTGAGATGGCAGAAATAAACTGGAAGAGAAGAGAAATAATTAAGTTTGAAAAAAAGTGAGAGAAAAAGATGGTAGGAAAATGAACACAAGTTCATTGTTCATTGTTGTGGGACAACATTGTCATACTAACGTATATGTAATGGTAATTCCAAAAGGAAAGGAGAGAGAAAAGGGCAGTACAATAATATTGGAAGGGATAATGGCTGAAAACATCCTAAATTTGATGAAAAACATTATGCATCCAAGAAGTTAAGGAAAATATAATGAACAATTTTATGCCAGCATCTTAAACTTAGAGTGGCAGATATTAATGTCATAAAGTAAGATGGTTCTTTCTTGGGATAAAAACCCCGTGCACTTGGTTAAATTCAGCATAAGAAGAAATTCAGATTTCTTTACTTCTTTAATAACGATGTTAGGGATATGATAACTTTCCAACACTAGTACTCAGCTGGCTCTGGACAGTCTACTATAAACAATAATTCTCTAGTCTCTATTGGTATAGAATCATGAATTCTATTTTTACAATATTTATATATCATCATCAAACATAATTATTTTGACTCTCAAGTTGTCCAGACAGCTGGTAGAATCTTCTTCAAGTTTACTTCTAGTAAAAAAAAAAAAAAAGATGTTCCAGCCTCATCTGGTATCTGCTCTGCACCAGTCTTGTAATCAGCCATTTCTCTAAGGAGAAGTAATTCTTTTTTAGTGGGCATATTATTTACCTGTCGCTGCTTAAGCATCAACCCCAAAACTGAAAAACTTAGAACAAACAAATAATTGTTATTTTATGGTTTCTGAGGTTCAGGAATTTGTGAGAGATTTATCTAGGTAATTTTGGATAGATTTCTTTCCTCTCATGAGGTCACAATTTTGACACCCATTTCTTGAATTCTTTGGGAATGGGAACTCATCTTAGGAAAATCAAACTGGCTCCAAGGAGGTAACAGGTCCTAGAATCAAGAGAGAATCAAAATTAATTTAATACTAGTTTTTTTTCGACTTTGAAAGATGGTTTCTTTTAAGATAAGTTCTAGGCTACCTTGATTTTATGCTATTACTTTTAATCTGAGCATGCTCTGTTTCGTCAGTTGGTTCAAGTTATTATAACCAAAGTTTATCGAAGATCTGCCTATACAATAAAGACCAAAGAAAGAAGCTCCTGCTTGAGGGAATTTAGTAGTTCTGAAGCTTTCCCAAAGAAGTAAAAATTTCAGAAGTGAAGTTACCAAAAGCTCCAACCTGTTGAATGATTCTTACTCCCTTGCTTACCACCCCACTCATCTTTCAGCCATTGAATACCACCATTTGTGCTGGGATATTAGCTCTGACATACATAGTGTAAAATAGCAATTATTTCACCTAATTTAAGTCAGGATGAACTCTTAGGGTCTGAAGTCCCTGGGGATCTGAAGCTAACCTGGGAATAAGCCTTGCTCAACCCAGGTCAGCACAAAAGGAAGCCAAATAATAATGAATACAATTGAGAAATCGGTGCATGCCAGCTAATGCATCTTGGAGGAATTTGGGAATGTGTGTGTGTGCAAGAAAAGACTCAGACCCGTTGTAAAGACGCAGAAAACCGTACACCTGTGTGGCTCAGGCGGCTGATACAGTTAAAGAACAGACCATGCAAAACCCAAGAGCGGGTGGGTTTGGGGATGGAGGGACGGAGAGGGCGCGAGGTTGGTAAGAAAAGACGGTGGAAAGGACCCTGGGCCAGTAGTCTGGATAGACAGTTTCAACACCAGCTCTGTTCTCGGCTAGCTGAAAAACGGTTGTCCAGTCACATCAGTTCTCCGAGCCTCAGTTTCTCTATGAAACGAGAAGTCGCTTTCACGCCCTTCTCTTTCACAATATTTCAACCGGAAGCTCAGGAAGAAGTGCATAAAACGAGTACAATTCCTTCAAGGACTACTAGAAGTTAACTTACGGGTCAAAGTTTAGTTTTTGGATTAAGGACCGCTGGAGGGAACCAACGCTGATTAATTTTTTAACAAACTTTGCCCAATCCAGTGACTGTCCTCAAAACCCCGCACCTACCCAGCCTCTCGCGGAAACTTACCAGCCCGGGAAACCTGCCGGGACTTCAAAAGCCCGCCCCTGGGAAGGGAGGGGAAAGGGGAGTGAGGAGCAGGAGTCTAGTCGTGCGCCTGCGTACAGCGGTCGGAGGTCCGATCGCGCGGCGATTCCTTCGGACCCTTAAACCGCGCGAGATTTCCTCCCGAGCTCCGTGGCGGTGAGTGAAGCGCTAGGGGCCCTGCAGCCCCGGACGAGCGGTGGGGCAGGTCTGGGGAACCTTAGGATGAGGGAGGCTCTGGGCACCAGGGTGACCTCCACAACTCCTGGAGCAGCCCTCCACAGTGGTAGGCTAGGAGAAGCAAGTTTTTTTTTTTTTTTTTTTAATTTTTGGCTATAAGCAAAGTAGGTTTGGACATAATCGTGTCTTAAGGAGCCTCCGGGACCCGGTTCATATCACACGTTTATTGATCACCGACCACGTGCCAGGCTTAGAGGGCGGACATAAATCGTTGAACAAACCAGACACTAAGCCTTATTCTCTGGGTGGCTATGATATAGGGAGTCAGTTAAAAATTCTAAACTAGACGTAGATGTTAGTCATGTCACATGAGTGGTTGCGACTGGGAGCCTGAGAGGAGGTGAGGTCACTGAGAAAAGGAGAGCCACGCAGGAATCTCCGCTGTTAGACGAGGACAGAGGAAGGAGGAAACCTGAAGACCCGAGAGGAGAGCGGCCGGCGGGAGTGAGGGAAGCCCAGTGATCGCCACGTTTGCGAGGCTCTGCTCAACGGTCATTTGTGGCAGAACAAGATCGGGATAGAAGGGTGTCTTATTAAATAGAAAAGGGAAAATATGAAGCATTTTAGGAAGACTCATTTGATTAAAAGGCACCGGTGTATGTTGTGTTTGACTATGAATTCTACTGTCATGTTTACTAGCCGTGGGACCTTGGGCTGGTTATTCAACTCTGCGTTTTCCTCACGACTGATAGGACACTGACGGCACCAACCACACAGGGTTGTTCGGTCGAGGGTTTAAAGAGACAGTGACTATAAAGTCTTAGCCCAATTCCTGGCACTTAACCATCAGGAAACACACTGAGAAAGGGACTTTTCTAAGGGACCTGTTTCTTTGCGCCTCCTGGGTTCTGTGACATATCTCTTTCATTATTGGCTCCAAGATAGACACTCAAAAATCACAGTTCTTATGACCTTTTCCAGGATGAATTTTTCAGTTGGTCATTGATCTGGTATTATTTTTGAATATTACTATATTAGGAACCCACTTCGATGTCACACCAGTCAAATAAGGTTTGCTTAGTGTCAGTCAACAAAAACTTGAGTCTCCCTTCATTCCACATATACTCACTTGGGATAAATTTAACTCCACTATGCCTCCTTTCAGATCTCAAACTTGGTGTGCTTTCATTATGTGACTAAATCAAGTTGGTTATTTTTTTAAAGGAAAGGTGCAGGCAGGAATGAAGGCAAGTAGGCAGGTAGGCAGGAAGAGAGAAGGAAGAAGCACTTCCATTTATTTAGTTGTTCATCTTGGTTGTCCCCCCCCACCCCCCCAAGCCCTGGGTCAAAATTATATAAGTAAATACAACTATATTACTATCTTCATCTTGCAGAGGAAATTGATAGTTTCTACCTATGATCTCACAGCAGATAAGCAGAGGAGTTGAAACTGAAACATGAATCTTATTTCCTCATCCCAGATCTCACACACTCTCCACTCTTACCCCATAATCTCCCAACAGAATTTTTAACATGTACAGCCATACAGTGGTATCTGACTGTCCAGTAGGAAACCTTCCCTAGAGGGGAATTCTGATCTGAAATAACAATGTCTGTTAGTGGCGTTGCACAAAATAGAATGAAGAACATGGATGTGTACCCTGTTTGCTTCCTTATTTTTTCTAATGTATATATATATATATATATTTATAATCTCTCTAGTGGTGACATTCATGGCTAGTTGACCTCAATATCCAAGTTTCCTTCTGGACACAATGTTGCCTAGTTAAAAGATAGCATTTCCCAGCTTCTCCTTAAAAGTAAATCCCAGACATCATGCCCCAAATTCCTCAATTGTGCATCTGGTAACATTTTCAGCATAAACACTATGCCATGATTACATCTAACAATTAATACAGGTCATTCCCTAACGTCTAATACCTAGTACATATTCAGGTTTCCTGATTGTCTCAGAAGATTTTTTTTTTTTTACCTTTGGGTCCTAAGAATCAGGACTCAAAGTACTCATACTGCATTTTGAGTTTCCCCTCCTTTTTCTTTTTTTTTAGGATTTAAAATCAGTTTTATTAGTTTAATATTTAAAATTTAGGACCCTGTTTTCTGGCCAATAGACATGTCCTTTTAACCTATGTTGTGGCCAGGCATTGTTACAGAAAAATACCAAATTTTTCTTTCATAGAATTAGGGTTTCTGGATCAAACTTCCCCCAATTTTCAGGATGCATCCTAAAGGAGAGTCCAAGGGTACAGATAGTTGGTTTCCCTTATCTTTTATCATCCCATTTTGGGGTCTCACTCCAGGGTGCTTGTGAGTTCAAGACTCCTCAATGGTAGGACATACTGAGCAAAGAAATGTAGTGCAGCCAGTAGTAAGCAAAAGCAAGTGAGATTTATTGAAGATAGTACAGCCTTTAAGAAACATGATAAGGGTGGGCCATATTCCAAGAGGGGAACAGCCCTCTTACATCCCACATACATCCCATGGTCCCCAATTCAAGACCCTGTACCAAGAGAAACAACCAAGATGAACAACTAATTAAAAAATAAAGTGCTTCTTCCTCTTCTTTCTGTGCCCGCTTGTCTGCATTCATTCTGGCTTATACCTTTCCTTAAAAACAAAACAAAGCATAACGTCTTATAGTACTTAACCTATTATTAAAAAGAAATTTTCTATCAAATCACTTTGTATAAACTTAAGAATTAAAAAGTAAAGAACTAAAGTAAATTAGAATTAAAAAGTAAAGTTTTCTAAATTGATACTGGGTATAAATATAATTGCTCTCAAGTGGTTATTAATACCACTGCGATAGCCAGATTTTCAATCAAATGAGTCCAAATTCGGTTTCAAATTTGCCTTCCTCCTCCGTTATTTTTAATGTGTGCTTTTAATATGTCCAAATACTGCTAATCCAAGTACACTAAAGTTCTCTACCTCTGTATTCAATTAGAAAGTTTTATGTGTACATGCTAGTTAACTAATGTAGGATAATTGCATAATATCCCTCCATAGCACAGCAAACAACACATTTAAAACATAAAGCTACTCATGATTTTGAGCCCTGGTGGTTCAGGTTTAATTGAAGTTTGTGACTTCCAAAGCATAACCCTGTAAAGCCCAAGGACCGGGCTTGGGAAGGGTAGGAGTGGACACAACTAAGATGAACAACTAAATAAATGCTTCTTCAAAATAAATAACTCGAGTGGCGCCTAGTGGCGCCTAGTGGTCTAGTATACACTGGAGCAGTCCCAAATACATCCCAAGGTCACAGGTTCAAGCCCTGAGGGGGAGGGGAGGGGACACAAACAATGAGCAATTAAATAATACTTGTAACAGTGAGTAATACTAGGGTTTATTCTCATTTTCACTGATGAATGAGGTAATCAAAGCCATTTTCCTGAAGTCAGATAATGGAAAGTCACTTTGCTTCTTTAATTATTTCAAATTGTAACTCAAAATAAAACTGATCCTTCACTTAGCTACTTGGCCTTTCTATATTATTGAATTTCCATTAAGGTGAGGATTTAATGTTTTTTGAAGTTTATAATCAGCAAAGCCTTTAAGAAATATCTATCCTGATACATGAATAGAAGAATTCATTGAAAAATTGGTTACATTTGAATTAAGCATTACATAGATACTAGATTCACCAGCTAGCTCTGGGGGAATAAATCATGTTTTGTTTTCATCAAGCCACAGAGGAGGCGCCATCAGGATAGTATGAAGATTCATGTGCTTGAATTAACCCAGGCCAAAGTATTTTGCCTACTCAATTTTAATACACTTGTTCTTATTAAAATTTCTGGTTAGATTTAGTCTTTCCCCTTATGTTTGCTTTAGTAGACAGAACTGATAGGAGACTGATAAGGACCAGCTAACAGGAAGGAGGGGAATTAAAGGAAAGAGGTACAGGAGGGAGGACAGGAAGACCAGAAGAAAACAAAACCCTAACCAAGAGAATGTAAAGAAAGTTGTAGCAACTAAGCAGAGAGTTGAGAAAACAACTATTATGGGATGCATATTATTCCCCCACCCACCTTCTCAATGGAAAATTCCATTCTTAGCAACTAGAAGACCCCCCAACTCCAGCCTAGCCCCAGTCAGAGCCTTACTGCCAGCAGAGACTGCTCTACCTGTCTCTCCCTTTAATAAACTTTCTGTGTGCCACTATGACCTACGTTAAATTCTCTCTACATTTTAAGAATCCAAGCATTTGATTTTCGACAGACTTCATCTCTTTTTAGATCCTAAAGATGTTTTTCCTCTCATTGTTTAGAAACTCGAATGTCTTTTTAAAATTTTTTAAATGATTTAAACTAAAAACTTTTTTGTGATTGTTTATTATAGGAATTATTTTTGCAGAAATTTTGTAAGACCACTGTGTAAACAAGGTGATGATTGTACAAAGAGTGGTATTGAACTCCCGACCTGGTATGTATTTTTTTGTGAGACACATGTCATCTTTGATAATGCAAATATAAGAACAAAAAAATATATCAATATATGAAATTAAGGATAGGAAGATATTGGCACGAATCAAGATAGAGAAACTCATGAAGCAATGTAACCACTCAGTTTTTCAAATAACTTGTCAAGGCCCTTTTTTGAAAAAATAAGATGTTTTAAAATATTTATAATACCTAAAAGATTCTGTTACAAATTATGTGTGGCTTTGTGTTTTATTTATATAGTATGAATCATTGACTTAAATTTTACTTTTCTGGTTCATGTGAAAAGCATTGACCTATGTTCTTGCTGACATCTAACCTGAAGCTTAGGTTTGGAAGTAACTTGCGAGGTTTGACTGTCTACTGGTGATGTGAGAGCTGGGGGAGTCATTTACCTTTTCTGATCTCAGCTTTGGTAAATTTAGCAGTTGAATTCAGATCTTTATATTGTGTTCTCTGACCATAGAAATTTGATTGTTCAATGAATAGGTAGTTTACTATGCAAATGTAAGTTAATAAGAATATTCTTTTTGTGATAACATTTTCTGTTGATGAATTTTTCTTTACGTACTTCAAATTTTCTAATTTCCTTATTTTAAAGACATTTAAAATTATGTTCATTGAGGTTTGTTTTTTTCTTCCAGCTATTGTAAGGTAATTTTACCTATTTCCTTTGGCTGAGGTGGCATTTTGCTACTTAACCGCTGCTCCATCAGGGTGCCCTGGTTGTGACTTTTCATTTTTTGAAATCCTCCTGTAATTGAAAAATAGATAAGAGGATTTAATTTTAGTCATTTTAAAAGAGAAAATTTGATAATGACAGCAATATTTCAGAGGAACTTCTTGGAGAAAATCAAGAGCACATGAAACTTCTTGATGAATTTACTGAGTCATTGTTAGAATGACGGAAATTATAAAACCGTGGAGACTTATTCATGCTTATGTTCAAAGGTAGTACTTGAATCCTAGAGTGACTTTTCAAGAAAAATAAAAAATTTTATAGGAAAGTGACTTTTTGATTTTATGTTTTTGCCTAATATTTAGGGGAAAATGGTAATCCAGTAGCAGAAAATTTCCGAATGGAAGAAGTAAATTTACCAGATAATATCAATGAAGGACAAGTGAAAGTCAGAACTCTTTATCTTTCTGTGGATCCTTACATGGTAAGAATTAGGATTTTATGGCTTGGTGAAAATAATTTTATTATCAGCATCTGAATTTTATTGTGTGGTCCTCATCATTAATAATTGATGTCATATCTTGATACCCGTGAATTACAGTTTGCCTTTTAATTTTTTTATTATAGTAACTTTGATTTTACAGATTAAAATAAACTCGTGTAAGTTTCCCATGTGTGCAGATTCCCTGTTTCTAAGATATATGTCAGTACACCCTGCCCTCTACTACATGAACAAAAGTGTTCTTCACGGTTGCCCATGGGGCTCTGCCGCCACTTGTCATCCCCCCTCCCCATCGCATTCCCTATTGGTAAAACCTCAGTTCTATTGCAAGTGTCCACGGGTTGGTTTTCTTTCATCTGTTCCTTTGTTTTTTTCTATTCACATTCCACTTTATGAATGAGATCATTTGGTATCTTTCTGTCCTCTTGACTTATTTTACTTAGCATAATCCTCCTAATTCTATCCATGTTGATTCAAATGACCGGTTTTCATCTCTTCTAATGCTGTGTAATATTCCACTGTGCACACACATGCACATGTATGTATCACATCTTTATCCATTCATTTGACATTGGGCACTTAGGTATTTTCTAGTTGTTAGCTACCATGAATAGGGCTGCAAAAGTCTCTGTGAATTAGTGTTTTTCGTATTTTTTGGGTAAACATCCAGAAGTGGGGTGGTGGGATCATATGGAATTTTAATATTCAACTGTTTGAAGTGTCTCCATACTGTTTTCCATAGGGGTTGTATCAGTTTGCACTCTCACCAACAGTGTTAAAGTGTTCCCTTTTCTCTGTATGTTGCCAACATTTGTTGTTTCCAGACTTGGATAATAGCCAATCTTAGAGGTGCAAGGTGATACCTCATTGTTGATTTGCATTTCCCTGATAGCCAGTGAGTAGGAATATCTGATCACCACTGAGTAGGAATATCTGATCACCACTGAGTAGGAACATCTTTTCAAGTGCCTGTTGGCCATCTGTAGATCCTCTTTAGAAAAATGGCTCTCTAGTTCCTTTTCCCATTTTTTGATTGGATTGCCTGTTTTTCTGTTATGGAGTTTTATGGATACTAAGTCCTTGTCAGAATTATGGAATGCAAATATCTTCTCCCAGTCAGTAGGATGTCTTTTTGTTTTGGTGATGTTTTCTTTCACTGTGAAGAAGCTTTTTAGTTTGATGTAGTCTCAGTTGTTTTATTTTTCTTTTTGTTTCCCTTGATGCTGGAGTTGAGTTCTCAAAGGCCTCTCTAAAGCTGATGTTATGGCATGTCTTTCCTGTGTTGTATTCCAAGAATTTTATGGTTTCCAACCTTATGTACAAGTCTCTAGTCCGTTTTGATTTAATTTTTGTGAATGGTATTAGAGAGTGATCTAGCTTCGTTTTTCTACATGTGGCTGCCCAGTTTTCCCAACACCATTTATTGAAGAGACTTTACTTTCTTCATATGCTTTTGGCTCCTTTGTTATAGGTTAACTGACTATTTGAGGGGGTCAGTTTCTGGTGATTCAGTTCTGTTCCACTGATCTGTGCCTCTGTTATTATTCCAGTGCCATACCATTTTGATCACCAACACTTTGTAGTTTAGTTCAATGTCGGGCCGTGTAATCCCTCTAGATTCGTTCTTTTTTCTCATAATTGCTTTGACTCTTCGGGGTCTTTGTTGTTTCATACATGCCTTTTGTTTTATTCACCAGTGTTACTAAGGAATATTACAGAAGGAATGTTTTCATTATAGTAGTTCGTGTGACTAATCCGTTCTTTCAAATATTCAGATCACTTCCTAGTAGTAAGTAAAGCTTGAAAATGTTAAATTAGGGTTGGACATTCGCTCATTGATTCAGTTTAAAAGGAGGGTCCGTGAAAGACCTTTCTTCCGGTTGGTCTCTTTCTGAAAGGCACAGACTCATGGCACCTATAAATAATAGATATTTATTGGAAGTGTGTTTGCATGTGTGTGTGTGTACACTAAAAAGAACAACTAAATAAATAAAATGCTTCTTCTCTCTCCCTTCCTGCTTGCTGTCTGCCGACCTTTGTTCCTCTTCAAAAAAAATAAAGTGACATGCCCTGGTGGAGCAGTGGTTAGGTCAGTCACCTCCAAAGGAGCGCAGGCTGCATATCCCTGGGTTCGAGTCCTAGACCCGGGAGCTCTCCCTGCCTGCCTGCTGTCCTCCTTGTCTTCCCAGGGTTAGCAAAAAGTGAGGTAGCTGGGGAAGTGGGTGGTATGTTTAAGACATTCTGAGTATGCAATATTTCAAGTTGCAGCAGAGGGATACAGTAGGTTATTAGTTTCCCACAGACCTGAAGAGTCTCCCTTTTTCAATGGCAGCCAAGGCAAGCCTCAGACAAGCTATGGGCTTCATTAGTCTATGAGAAGCAGAACATGTGAGGAGAATAATTACTACAAATTCAAGAGAAAAATGACTGTGCACTCCTCTGAATTCAGTCAAATCTTGATGGCTGTTTCGGATTTTTTAAGACTTTTAACTTCAGTGTATAAACAGAGCTCAGAACATCTGTGTCTTATATATGCTCTAGTTTACAAAATAGCAAGAATGTCACTTCCCGGGTTTCAGCACCTACTGCCCCACCCCCATCACTTAAGACCAATACAATAGATACAAAGTCATTAAGAACAATTTACCAAAATAAAGCCAAGGTTAAAAGTGTTTTCTAAGTCAAAATAGGGCAGACAAAAAGGAATGGTTGAAAGCAAATGTAAAGGGACATGTTCTTCGCTGAATTCATTCAGCAGAAATTCCTCTGAGAGTCTCAGGGAGAGCAGTTTATGACCCAAAGAAATGGAGAAATGCTGAAACAACTAGAATTATGATAAGAATTGAATTTATAATCTTCACTTCTAACACAGCCAGCCTCAAAACAAAATAAACTCTTCGTGCTAGACAGACTTGAGTCTTGAGAATTTTGTCTCTTCATTCTTTATATTGTCACTGCTTTTTTTCCCTAATGGGCTATATCCTTGCATACTCTGTCCTTTATTTATTATTCAGTTTTATTTATTATATTTTAAGACTCTGTCCTATGAAATCTGGAGGCTTTGGTCTGAGATCCTTTTTTTTTCCCTTATGTAAAGGGAGGCAGGAAAGAGAAAGAAGCACTTTCATGTGGACTTCAGCTGTTATTCCACAAGGGTGCACCTTTTTTTTCCCAAATAGGAAGGAAGGAAAGAAGGGGGGAGGAAGAAGCATTATTTATTTATTTGTTTCATTTTGGTTTTCTGCCCCAGGTTGAGGACTCAGGTCCTTGGACTTAACATGGTCCAATCCCAGCCGTCTTTGCCACCTGAGCCACAAGGTGCAACCTCTTTACCCTATTTACCCTTTCAAAATACTTTTCTACCCTGTAACCAGAGTGCTCTTTTTGTAACAGCAACTAATGGCATCATCTTACTTAGAATCCTTTACTGACTTTGCATTAGTTTTAAGCCAAAGATTTACCTCGCGGACCTGTAGACATGGTCAAAATGCTCTAGAGTCTGCTCCGTTTCCCGCCGAGCCTCACCATACCATTCTTTACTTCAAACCCTCACACCCCCGCCTCACTGAGCCTCTTTCTTTTTGAGTATGCCACTGCTTCCTTTTGCTCAAGCCTTCTATTAATTATTAATCATGGTTTAATTTTCTCTTCTGATAACTTTGATACTTGGGGCTTTGCTAATTCTTGAGAGAATGCTGTTTCCAGGATTAGCTGATGTTTAAAGATAACAAATTACTTGCCTAGGAACATGCCTTTACTATGCAAACAAACCAACCTATAGGCCCTGTCTCTAACCCTCTTCTTTCTCTAACTCTCACACCAAGCCAGTGTTTCCCCTGCCCAAAGTCACCCTAGGGCCAAGTGCTAGATAACTGGTTGCCACCCCTATAACCCAGGGTCCACTGAAATTATTCAGCTGTCCAGTCCTAAACTTAATCTTGTCCATCTCTTTTCCCTGGAAACCACAGTAAAGCCTCTGTCTCTTGCTGCTTTTGACTCCTAACTCTGGGACCCCTCCCCCTGTGGCCCTGGTACAGTGTGACCATTCTCTTGGAAATTTTAAGTAATATACTCTTCTTTCAAGACTTTTGTCTCTGTATCTATCATCTTATACCTGATTAAAACAAAAGCCTGAGTACATATTAAACAAGCCTTCCCTCCCACACTTTTCCCTTCCCCTGACCAACTCTTATTCCCTTGAAGCCAACTTTAAAGAGATTAATCGTTAAGTAAATTTGAACTCTCACCCTAGTCCAGAATTGTCTGTTAAATATTTTCTTAAAATAGTACTTTTGACTTTGAGCATTTATGCTAATTGCAGCTAATAATTATTTTTATAGTAGATAGCAGTTTTCCCTAGTAAAGTCTTACTTGTCCCTGAATCTCTAGAGACTAAAATGGTGCTTATTAAGAATTTTAATGAATTAGTAAGGAAGGAATAAAATCACTGGTTACTTTCACTAGACATTGTTCTATACAAAAAAGAAAAAGAAAAGCAACTTTAAAAGGAAAAAAAGAATGAATATCAAAACCACTGAAATTTTTTTAAGATTTTCGTTTTGTTTGGTTTTTAATAGAAGCATCTTATTTTTACTTAGTTGACCGTCTGGATTGCTTCCCCTGGCCCCAGAACTTGGTGAACTTGGGTCCTTGGGATGCATGTGAACTGCGCTCTGCAGCCACACAAGCCCGCTGTTCCACCAGGGGGCACCAGAAACAAGCACTTTTTTCTCTCTGTTGAAGGAACGTTACAGTCAGGAATGAAGACAACTAGGCAGGCAGGCAGGAAGAGAGAGATGGAGGAAGTATTCTATTTACTTTTATTTAGCCATATGTCTTGGTGGTTCTCTCCGCCTGGGACGCGAACCTGGCTCCTTGGGGAGTACGTATTCTGCGCATCTGCTGGAGGCAGTTAACCAAACCACTCTTCTACCAGAGTATGCCAGGAAAGAAGCACTTTTTAAGGAAGGAAGAAAGACAAAGAAGGAAGATGCACCTTTCATTTATTTATATTTTATTTTAAGTTTTTCACCCGGGCGGGCCCCAGCTTGGGTCCTGGAGCTTTGCATGGTTTGTTCGCTACCATCTCAGCTGCCTGAGCCATAAGGGAGCACCTCAAATCATTGACACTTTATACCATTCTAAATTTACAACTCATTTTAATACCATGTGTATAGCGTATTTTTCATGGTTATATTTACTGTTTACTGTTTTTCATATTAAGTTGACTTGTATATCTTCATATGAAAAACTAGTTCAAATACCATTATTTTGGTGGTTAGATCACTTTCTACTGGGTTGACATCATTCCTGTAGGGATTTACTTGCTCCTATTTTTCCTGTTAGCCTTGTTTGTCAGGTGCTCAGGCTGGCCAGCACTCAGTGGCTGCTGCGCTTGCTTTCCAAGAGTTGGATGGGAGATGGCACAGCAGCAAAAGCTTTTTTTTTTCCGTAGAAGCTTCTGCCTCAGTTCCCTCCCTATGTGCTTTTTTTCCCTTTGGTGAACTGTCCTAGACCATGTGGGTCCCTTGAGTCAAGCAGCCTTACATCATTTCCACCTCCTGGTCCGTATTGTAGGCTTCCTTTTCTTGGAAATTCCTAAGAGAGGCAAAAGCGAGCCACAGCAAAAAAGAGAGCCTTGGCTGCTTCCCGAGAAGTCTTTAGAGTTAGTCCCATGGAAGGGAGTGATGCCATTGTGACATTTTGTCTTTGAGGAATAAAGAGACCATCCATCTGTAGATACCGGCATGTTGTAGGAAGTGTTTGGACAATTTACCTCAATTGTGCGATGAACAATTGTATAAAATTTTTTCATTTTTTTCCTTGGGTTATTTCTACTGGGGAAGCAGAATTCTAAGCCAAAAGAAGTGTGTAGTATGGTCTGTATGTTACGAGTTTGTTTTTTATAAAAAATGGACAGTTTTATAACATCAGCAAATATATGTGTACCATCGAAGCCATTGACGTAGTGTTTTGTAATTTTTTTTGCTAGTTTAATATGTGTGGTATTATATGTAAGTATTGTCTACATATTTTATCAACTTGATTGAAATATAATTTATATATTATGCAATTTGGGTTTTACCATAGTCACAAAGATATACGGCTATCAATGTTACCTAAGTTTAGAACATACTTAAATTACTTTTTAATTATACTTAATTATACTTATTAATTATGTTATAGAGGGAGGTACATTTTGTTCAGGATTAAAAATAAAACTGACGGGCACACCTTGGGGGCTTAGCGGATAAGTCTGTGGCCACTGGCTGGTGCATTTCACATACATTCCAGGGACCTAGGTTTTTAGCCCAAGACCAGCAGGAAAAACCAAGATGATGAAATAAAATAAAAATGAAATGCCTGTTTCTCCTCTCTCTTCTTGCCTGCCTGCCTCTGCTCGCCCTTGTTCCTGCCTGTACCTTTCCTTTAAAAAAAAAAAAAAAAATCATTGAGAATCATCTGGTGAAATATTTAAAGAAAAATAATTGACAGGAAGAAATTAATAAAAACTGTTGGACTAATAATTTACTTATATGCCTTTATTTTATAGTCACTGGCTAAATTGCTAAACTGGTTCAATTTTATCAGACAGAATTATCCTAGTCAGTGTTTTCTTTTTTTTAGCGTTGTAGAATGAATGAAAACACTGGCTCTGACTATTTAATACCGTGGCAGCTGTCTCAAGTGGTGGACGGTGGAGGTATTGGAGTTATAGAAGAAAGCAAAAATACAGGTTTTACTGAAGGCGATTTTGTGACTTCTTTCTACTGGCCCTGGCAAACCAAGATTATTTTGGGTGGAAATAATCTTGAAAAGGTGATGTATAATAATAAAATACCTGATTTTTCCCCTCCCATTCTTACTTTGTGCATTTGGTTTTTAGTTCTTTTGTTATTGGTGGGGCGGGGGTGGGATGGGGTGGGGGGGGATGAAAGCTTGTGTATTCTTTTATATAGCTTACAAAATGTGGAAAGTGTTTCTTTTCCTCTTTAACTACATATGACAGTTCTTAGATTATGTGAATTATGTCATTTTCCATATTTAATTTATTTCTCAAATTGTATCTGTATAAAATAAAAAATAGCTGACTTGGCGCCCCCTGATGGAGCAGTCGCCTTCCAAGGACCAAGTCATGTAGCCCTGGGTTCCAGTTCCAGGTCCAGGGAGAAACAACCGGTGTGAACTAAATAAAAATAAGGATGCTTTCGTCTCCTTCTTCCTGCCTGTACCTTTCCTTTAAAAAATAAAAATGAAATGAAAACTGAGCTATAGGCATGCCCTGGTCTAGTGGGTAAATCTACCTCTGGCTAGCACAAGCCATGTACATTCCCAAGGACCCCAGTGTGTGTCCCGGGCCTGGGGGAACAACCAAGATGAAGAACTAAATAAAAATAAAGAACTTCTTTCTTCTCTCCCTTCCTGCCTGGGTACTCACCTTCATTCCTGCCTGTACCTTTCACTTAAAAAACCCCCAAAACAGCCATAAGCACCAAAAATGTTACACTGAGAACCAGAAGACTCCCTGTAGTTGCATGCATTAAAGTTTTTGAGAATTGCTACTTGACTTACATTCATTTTGTTTGTGCTTGAAATTCCATTTCATGTCAGAAATCCTTAGTTCACAGTTTCTACTCTCAGGTTGAACCATATGAAATTACCAGTATTCACCTGTTTCGACTTACAAAAACTGGCAGTTTATGTAGTTCAACCTGATGTGTGTCATCGAGGAACTTGCTTTATGTCTGTGAATTTCAGTTTCCTTATATGCAAAGTAAAATTAATAGATATCTTACAAGTCAGTGTGAAAATTAACTGCTCTGATAAATGTGATGAAATCTTTGTGAAAAGCTTTATAAAATTCAGTATGTTTTATTACAAATTCTTAAAATCATTTAAAAGTTATTGTTAAGATGCATATGGTATGTAGGAGACACAATCATTTGTCAACTTAATTGTACTTAATATGCTTAACTAGAAATTTCTTAGCAGGAAGTGAGAAATAGTCAACAGTTTCTAGCTTTGCCTCTCACACTGTAAGTAATGGGAAACTAAGCAGTTGGGGAGAACTTAAAAATGCTTTGGAAATAGATGAGGAGGAAGAGAAATGTAGAAGGAAGATAAATGATATTTACTGAACACAAACTTATCTCATGTTTTTATATTGGCTTTGCTAATACATTTTATCTACATGAAATATTTCAGTGTATTGTAGACTTTTAATATTACTTTTATTCACACTAGATTTAGCCGATAGCTATTTAAAACTACTAAATACAAACTACCATTTTATTTCTTCATGGCAGTTTAAATACAGATCAAATTAAGGTGCTGAATCTTAATTACTTTTGGTGATTTATTAATTTTTTAAAGGAAATATTTAAGCAGGAATAAAAGTGATTAGGCAGGCAGGGAGAGGGAGGTGTCCTTTATTTTTATTTAGTTGTTCACATTTGTTATTCCCACCCCACCCCTGGGTCTTAAGCCCAGGACTTTGGGATGTGTGTGGGACTGCGCCCAGGTTATACTAGGCCACAAGGGCATACCAGATTTATTAATTTTTATTGGAATTATTCATCTTAAAAATGTAAAACATTTATGGGTAGGGAGTCTATCTTTTTTTTTAAGGAAAGGTATAGATAGGAATCAAAGGTGAGCAAGGACAGGCAGGTAGAAAGAAGAGGAAGAAACATTTTATTTAATTGTTTATCTTGGTTGTTGTCCCTTCTGACCTTTACCTCCCACCCTCATCCCAGTCCTGGGACTTGAACTTGGGTCCTGGCAAAATATATGGACTGTGTCCAACTGCTACTCCACTAGGGTACACCTATCATTTTTTTTCAATTCTCCCTAATTTTATAGATAAAAAAACAGACACCAAATAAGAGAATTACCTTTTTGTAACATTGATAGTGCCTGGTAAACATATAAACAAATTTTTGAAAAGTTGAGAGATAGCACATTTTATTCTATAATTAAACTAGGAAAAATGTATCATACCTTCCCTTCCCTACATTTTTTAGGGTAAATTTTAAGCATTGATAATGAGAACTTTTAGAGTTTGAGCTATTTTTTTTTTTTTTTTTTTTTTAGTTTAGTTTTTAAAGATAAGAAGAGGCACGAATGAAGCTGAGTAGACAGGCAGGCAGGAAGAGAGAGGAGGAAGAAACATTTTATTTATTTTATTTATCTTAGTTGTTCCCTCTAGCCCCAGCCCTGGGATGTGAAACTGGGTCCTTGGGAGGTATGTGGTTGATGCTCAGCCAGAGACAGCGGACCTAAGTCCTGCTCCACCGGGGTGCACCTGAGCTAATTTTTATATAGAGAAATGTTTACTTTTAATTGCTCAGAAATTTAAAAATCTTGCTCTCTGTTTTCCTGATAGGCATTTCCTCTCTTGTGTGGAACAGTGACAGGAAAGAATAGTCTCTATGTGGGAATTTAAAAAAAAATTTTATTGAGTTTAATTTTAAGTTTTTTAAAGGTGCAGGCAGGAATAAAGGAAAGCAGAGGCAGGCAGGTAGGAAGAGAGGAGGAAGCAGCATTTTATGTATTTTATTTAGTTGTTCCTCCTGGTCCCTGGACTGTGAAGCTGGGACTTTGGGATGTCTGTACATAACGCTGAACCCCTACTCCACCAGGGCACCTCTGGGAATTCTTTTTTAAAGTATTGTTTTAAACAATAAAGAAAAGTAATGTTTTTTACTTTGTACAAGTAAATTACAGAATTGTAGCCAGATTGAAAGAGTGGTTTATAGTTCTAAACTCTTTGTATTATTGTCTACTTGAACTACTATTACAAAATATCATAGAGTGGCTTAAACAATAGAAATTGTTTTCCTTGTATTTCTGGAGGACAGTGGTCTGAGACCAAGGTGCTGGAAAATGTGGTTTCTGGTACAGCCTCTTCCTAGCTTGCAGATGGCTGTATTCTCCCTATATCCTCACATGGCCTTTCAGCCTTGCCTTGACTTACACACACAAAAAAAGAGATTTCTGGTCTCTCCTCCTCTTATAAGGACACAAGTCCAACTGAGTGAGAGCCCTACCTTTATAACCTCATTTAATTTAATCATATCCTTAAAAGAGGCTCTGTCTCCAAATATAGTTATATTGGGAGGTTAGTTCTTCAATAGTGTGAACTTTGCAGCGTACATAATTCAGTCCAGATTGTGTCTACCTCATCTTAAAACAAATTTCTAGTACTGTTTTTAAAAGTTACATATTTATTTTAGGTAGATCCAAAGCTTGTGGATGGACACCTTTCATACTTTCTTGGAGCTATAGGTATGCCTGGTTTGACTTCCTTGATTGGGATACAGGAAAAAGGTCATGTGGTTGCTGGATCTAATCAGACAATGGTGGTGAGTGGAGCGGCTGGTGCCTGTGGATCATTAGCTGGGCAGGTAATTACCTGTAAAAATATAACTGCAGTTGACTCTGAATACATGTAACTCACTTAAAATATAATTGTTCTACATATTTCCATTAGAAAATGCCATTTTCTAATAGTTAGACTCTTAACAATAAGAAAAGTAGATTTTTTTTATCTTGTTCTCTATGCATGAAAAATAGAGATGGTAAATGTTGAGTATTGCTTCAATCAGTAGAAGAAAGAAATCAGAATATCTGTCTGGAATTCCATGAATTAAAGAAAACAACTAAAAAAACTTAAAAAAAACCCCACATCTTTAAATAGGGAAATTATCCTTATTGTGTTCTAGAAATAGTTTTTTGATAGAATTTTATAATATATATTTTGAATAATAGCCTTTAATAGTATGAAACTTAAAACAAAATGTTCTGGTAGTAACTGGTTCCTCACAGGTCTGAAAAATATTGAATCACAATATTCATAGTAATAGTGATTTAAAGGGTTTGACTGTTCCTTTTATGAAATCAGCTTTAAATTGTGAGATTTTAACATTTAAACTGTCGAATTTTGTCAATCTTAAGTTTTTTTGAAGAATGACACTTATCTGTTCTCAGTTTTTGATTTCAAATTACTTTTAGCTAAAATTCCTGTAATCTAATCTAAATTGTGATAAATTCATAGACTTGTAATATCTGTATGTTTTCACATTTTTGCATTTGAACGTGACAATAGAAAATCATTTAATTTTCAGAACATTTTCTCCCTAGATTGGCCATTTGCTGGGCTGTTCCAAAGTGGTGGGAATTTGCGGAACACAGGAGAAATGCCACTTTCTGACCTCAGAGCTGGGCTTTGATGCTGCAATTAATTATAAAAAAGGCAATGTGGCAGAACAACTTCGTGAATTGTGTCCAGCTGGAGTGGATGTCTACTTTGACAATGTTGGCGGTGATATCAGTGATGCAGTGATAAGTCAGGTTGTTTGCTGAGTTGTTATAAACTTAAATACTACATTTTATTTGTTATCGATGTGGGGTGTAGGAGGCATCCTGTTCTAGATGTGCTGGAGGCTAGCCAGTGGAGGAATGGGGAGGGATGCTGAGTGTCAGACTCAGGTTTAATGGGCCACCCAGCTTAGCCTTGGTTTCTGCCACAGAAGCCCAGTCCCAAGAGGGGCTGGCTGCTTCCCTAGTCCCTTCCCATTTCCCACCTTCTAGTCCTTCCTCACCCTGCGGGTTTGGTTCTTGAGTTCAATTCTCTGAAAGGAATTTTGGGACCACCAGTGTTCATGAGTTAGAGGTTTATTGGAAAAGAAAAAAAAGCAAAGCACTCTCAAGGAAGAAAGTAGGCCTTCCTCTTTGAAAGAAAGAAAGGGAAGAGGAGGCAAGTCATGACATGATCCTGGACTTCATGTAGGCCAGTTATTGGAGAACTATTTAGTTGATTAACTTGTTTTTTTGCTGTCTGGTCCTATGCAGTTATTGTTATTTGATGTCAATCCTCTTTGTCAACTTCAGCCCTCTAGTCTGTCCTTTGAATATGACATCTTTGTATTTGATGCTGTGAGAGGAAGACAACCTTATAGAATTATAGGCCTTATGGTGAAAAATAAAGCGATGATCAGTATTATAATTCAGTGATAACAGAAGATCTGTTACCTGTTTCTGTTTGCTTGCACATTTGCTCTATGAGCATAATTTCAGTTCTTTGCTAGCGGTATTTCATTTTCCACCTACAAGTAATTCAGTAATTTTTAAAAGGAAAGAAGCAGACAGGAATGAAGACAAGCAGAGACAGGCAGGAAGAGAGAGGAGGAAGTACTTTTATTTATTTTATTTAGTTGTTCATCTTGGTCATTCTCCCTGGCCCTGGGATATAAACCTGAGTCCTTGGGACGGTATGTGGACTGTTCCCTGTCAGGGACTATGGGTTAACTGCTACTCCACCAGGGTGTGCCTGCAGTTTATTTTTGTGAAAAATTACAGTTCCAGTGGTAAAGTTCTGACCCTTAACTTACCATCAACCAACTCACAGACATGGCCCCTGAGTTTGGGCAAGGAGTAGATTTTCAGATTGCCTATTTTTATTGATAATGTTATAAAATAGCAACATTAACCACTAACCCTGCATTGTCCTTTACTATATGTAAATCTTGCAATTGAGGTTAAATTATTTAAATCCAAAGAATACTACCAACTAATAAAGTTGGCAACAATGACGAGGACAGCTAATTTAATTCTTCTGCTGATTAATGAATTCTCTTTTACTGTTTCTTTAGAGTGGACTTATTTTCTAGATAATCAAAACTTAAATATGCGTAAATCTACAAAACAAAAATCAGTGAATTGGCACTGAAGGATTTAGTAACAGTAGTCAAGAAGAGTTTCATTTAGGCAGCCTTAAAATCAATAAACACAGGAAAGGGTATAATCATCAATGTTCTCTGAACAGATGAATCAGAACAGCCACATTATCCTGTGCGGTCAGATTTCACAGTATAACAAAGACGTGCCCTACCCTCCTCCACTGCCCCCTGCAGTAGAGGCAGTCCGGAAAGAAAGAAACATCACAAGGTGTGTGTTTTACTCTTGCCCTTATTACCAGATGTAGTGTTAAAAGTCACAGATGAAGTGCATCTCTGGGGCTCAGTGGCAAAGGTGCGGGCCATGTAAAGCCCCAGGACCTGGATTGGAGACTCGGGTAGGGGGCTAGCTGGGGGGTTGGGGCGGGAGACTTCGGGAAGGGGAATAAAAAGGAAAAAAATCATAGATGAAATCAGATGAAATTTATCTTTCTTATATAATATTTCCTTTTTAAACTAGAACTTGAAAATACGCATTTTGAGCAGATCAGTATTTAATTTTTGGTTAACTGCCTCCCTTGCAGAAAACTTTAAAAAAATGCATCTGTTTTATCTGCCTTTTTGCAAGTGATAAGAAACTGAACTTACATTGACTTAAGTGCAAAGGAAATTTATTGACTCACATACCTGAGAAGTCCAAATTTACTACATATGTTCCTATACATATGGATGAGTGTGGACGTGGTTGGTAAAAGGTTTCCATAGTAGCGTCATAGCTCAGTTTTTCTCCACCTCTGGGCTGGACTTTCTTCTAGGCAGATTCTCTTCTTCCAGTAGTAGGAGGATGACTAGTATCTCTAGCCTTATGTTTACCATATTAGCAATGCAGTGAAGAGATAATAGCTCTTTTCTAGTGGTTTTATCAAGTCCCAAGGGTGAAACTTACTGAATCAGACTATCCTGGCTTAAGTCACACCAGGGTAGAGATTTCACCCATGAAGTGAAATAACAATGTTGTTATCAAATGGGGCTGTAGATGCTGAGCAGACAAAACAGGAGAAGTCTACTGCACTTAAACCTGTAACTATTCTAAAACTGTATCTTAACAGACTCTTTGTGATTTGGAAGATTCATAGATTAGAGTTCTGGAATGATTTGATTTTGGATTCTTCACTCCTTCCCTCATCTCTGATCATTATTATTTTCTTCCCCACTGCAGAGAAAGATTTCTGGTGTTAAATTATAAGGACAAATTTGAGTCTGGCATTCTACAGCTGAGTCAGTGGTTTAAAGAAGGAAAACTAAAGGTAAAACTTGCTTTTCTATCAGTATTATTCTTCCAGCTACCTGATAAACTTTTGTATTATTTGAATTAATTATAGAAAACATTATTTCATAGTAAAAATTCCTACAAAAATGCAGTGAATACTATAAATTAACTAACTCCCAGGAGAGTAAAACCTCCTGATTGAGAAATATCTATTATTATTCTATTTTTAAATTTGTATTATTTCTTTTATCTAAAATTTTATTGAAATTATAAGATCAACAGTTTTTTTCCTCCAATATGTATTATTTTAACAAATGTTTATGGAATAATGTGTTTAAAAGACATGTTTCCTCAAAAATCATATTAGCACCTCTAACTCTTTGCACTAAGCTTCTTTCGTTGCTCTCCCTGGACATTGTGATACAGCTTGGTTGTTGGTTGAAAACCAGAAGTTATTTATAAGTGGTCCAGAGATCTTAACCTAAAATATTCTTGATATATGCAAATAGGCAAAGTTGTATATGTGTGTGCTTTTGTCTTCATTTATTGACGAGCTTGTGATGTTACCAATTAAGATTAAAAATGGAAAAAACTGGTATTTAAAAAAATCAGTTGATAGGAAACTTATGGGCTACCTGTATGAACTGAAGAACGTACCTGTTCTTAGAGAGAAAATGATAAATAGTATTTGCTATTTGCAAAAATGGAAATTCTTAAATAGAAATATTGAGTTCTAAAAAGGGATATTTAAATACAGCTGTTTTGATTTACAGATCAAAGAGACTTTGATAAATGGACTGGAAAACATGGGAGGTAAGATGTATATATATCTATTGATCTGTTATCTATTACATAAACGTGCTCAGCACAAATATTTCCCATTTTCCTTCTCTCTCTCTCTTTTTTTTTTTTTTTAAAGGAAAGGTGCAGGAATGAAGGCAATTAGGCAGGCAGGAAGTCAGCAAGAAGAGGAAGAAGTACTTTATTTAGTTGTTCTGGTTATTCCCTGCCACCCCCACCACCCCGAACCCTGGGGGCTGGAACTTGATCCTTGGGATGAATGTGGTCCACGCTACAGTGGACACCAGAGCGCACCTCCTCTTTTTCTTTTAATTCTACTTTGGTGTTTTTTCTTTTGAAATCATTTTATTTCTTTACTGTAAAAGCATTCTACAGGTTTCCTTAAATAGATTTTTTTTCATTTTATTTTTATTTTATTTACTTGTTCACATTGGCTGTTCTCCCTGGCCCCGGGAAGCAAACCCGGGTCCTTAGTATGTACGTGTACTGCGCTTCTTTGGAGGTAGCAGACCTAATCACTACTCCACCAGTGTACACCTTAGTCTCTTTAAATATGTTAATGAAATTTCATGAACCTTCAATTTTGTGGTATTTAAGAGAGAATATTTTCATATTTCAAATCATAAAATAAATGTTTTTTTGTTTCCTCACAGTTTGTGAGAAAAGTAAGAATGTGAAAGTTGTTTAGCCACTAGGTAACTTTCTCAGATTGAAGGCATCATGATGTTACATTAAGAAAATTTACCATATTTTGATTTAGGTTTTTTCGTTTGCCTGGTATACACAGATTCAACATTATATTTTTTCTGAAAAGAATTAAAAGGGATAAAAAGAATTAAATTGACATTCCTTTTTTCAGAAAAAAATTAATGTATTAGTATGTTAACAGAAATAAAAATTTTACTAATTTTTCAGGTATACTGGGTGTGTATTTCACCTGTTTAGTAAAACTTAAATATTACTATTTTGTTAAAGTATTAATATATTAACTTATATTAATAGATCAATATCAATTACATTTATATTTTTATATTAAAATATTGTATCATATTTTTAGTGGCTATTAAAACTTTTTTGGGTGACCTTTTTATTTTCATACCTGTCTCTAGTCTTCAGGCTCTGTAACAGTGAACATTGAGGTAGAAACAAAATAAACATTACTAGTTGGAATAAAAAAATTTTTAAGATGTTAATTGGTTAGTGTGTCTTGTAACTTCATCAGTGTTTTACCTGAATTTTCTTTTCATGACAATTTCCTTCAATACTTAATATTAAATCATTGAGAAATTACTCAGATTAATTTTGTGTCCGACCTACTGATAAACATGTTTGATAGTGACATGTTTTCAGATAACCTAGATTTCTTTTTTCTTTTTTTCCAGCTGCATTTCAGTCCATGATGACAGGAGGTAACACTGGAAAGCAAATAGTTTGCATTTCAAAAGAAATCTCTTTGTAATCTCTATAAATGTCTTCATCGAGGAGAAATACACAGATCCATTTTGCACAAAAGATTTTCAAGATACATTTAAAAAATCTTAAAATAGTACAGACAGCTTTTGATTTAAGTGTGATCATGCATGATTTTTCACTTGGCATACTCTGTTCCTTTATCTTCAATAGAATATATGTACTCTACATCCAACACGGTTATTTATAGTAATTGCAGCCTGCATAATCCGTTTTTCTTTCTTTTGCTAAAAGTAATATTACGTATATTTTTGTTAGATATTCTAAACCACTGGAGATTTGATACAACTTTTTAATGGCTCAAACTTTTTTAAAATTAATAATTTATGTAAAATTAGAATACTTAAAAAGGCATTTCGTACATACTTTTTGAACTGGAAATGCTTTACACAATTCTTTAAAATGAAACGACCTAAGAGTAGAATTGGATTGGCTTTTTCACATCGTAGATGGAAAATAGGCTTAACGGCAGCAGGTGTGCACTATAGTTTGAGGGAATTAAATGCTTGAGGACTAGTTTTTGGACTAGGAGAGCGGAGGATTTATGTTGGGAGTAACATGAGAAAACAACTGAGGTCGGTTAGATTGAAGGAGAAATGAGATTCACTACATAAGATGACCTATTGTGTTTTACTAAATAGTTTAACCTAAAACTTCACTGACACATTGATAAAAACATGTTTATTTTAGATCAGCAGGCAGGACTGTCAAACCATTATAAGGATTTTGAGGGCAAATAAATATAAATATCACTTGGAATTTTAGTAATTAGGAAGATTTAGATAGTAGACAGCTTCCAAAAATGATAGGACTGACTGGGCAAATAAAGAAACCAGTTGTTAACATGAATGCTTTTAAGACCTACTAATATATAATGTACCTCTAAATAAGAGAATTTGCTTTCATTGTAAAATCAACTCTTTAAAACAGTAAAATTGAAGATACATTTCTGGGTGTTGTTGTGCTGGTTTATAGTCACCTGTTTATATCTTGCAATATACGTTTGTCTGCAACATTTATAAAATGTAGATTCAACTTATTAATAATTAGTCGCTCCAGTTGGCTTCAGTGACCTCTTTTATATACATCTCTTGGAACATTTCATCTCTTGCATGTTAATAAGTCCCAAATCTAAACCTCTATTTCTGACCTATAATTTGAGCTTGGGACCTTTACTTCCGAGAAAATACCTCAATGAAACCTAAGATAGACTCTGCTTTTCTAAAGAGAAATTATCTTCCCTGAAACATGTCTCTCCTTTTAAAAATCATTATTTGTGTGCTCAAAGTACTACTACCTCACCCATTTACACACACCTGCCACTAAGATTTGTCGTTAATCCTGCAAATGCCATTCTTAGTTCTTTAGTTCCCACTATCTTAGTTGAGTCCCTCATCCTCCTGCAGCAGCAAATAAGTAGTCATTTCAGCCATAGTCCTGAAGTTCTGTCACACGGTGGCATCCAGCCTGGAACTCAAGTGTTGTAGCCCTCGTTAGGACATCTGAGAGCTCTTTACATCCTAATACACAGAAAACCCAGGCTCTCAGGAATTCCGGTTCTAAAAAAAGTTCTACATAAGTAGATTGATTTTTAACCCGTCCCATTTGCAACTAGATTCTGCAAGTTCCCTTCGCGGGCAGTTAAGCCTTGGTTTTTTTTTTTTCTCCACTGAGAATGTTGATAAGTGTTGTAGAAGTGACCTTTTCTTTCTCAATTGCCTTCATTGTAACCAGAGCTGATCTCAGCTGACAGGAAAAACTGCCCCCTCCGCTGAGGCAGGGAAGCAGTGACGTCATGGCTAGAATTCACTGACCCTGATTTTCGGGCTCCGGAGTCCCGAAAGTGGAGAGAGAATGAATGGGAGGCCGGAGCCCGCGACTCCAGCGTCCTGGGTCTGCTCCGGGCGCTGTGGGCGCGACGCGGCGGGAGCCCCTCCGGCAGGGCTCGGCAGGGGGCGCAGTCGCCCGGCCTGCGGGCGCTCGAGTGGGTGTGTGCTGGGGTGGGGGCGGCCAAACTTCCTGTCCCGCGCTCGAGCTGCTTCCGGCGGGAGCCGGAAGACGCTGTGTGTGGACGGAATTCAGGACCGACTGACGGACGCCCGGCTGCCCGGGACGAGAAGGTGGGCTCGGGTTGGGCCTGGCCACACCCGCTCGGCTGGGTGGTCCCTGAAAGGGAAGGCGGAGGTCTGGCTTCCCGGGGGACTCGGGCCGTGTTCGCCCCGGGAGAGGACCGGGAAACCGCCCCCTTTGGGCACCCCTCCCGGATCTGGCGGGCCCGGGAGCGGCGGGTCTGAAGCCCCACGGCTTCGTCCCTCCGGCTCGGGATTTTTAGGGCTGATGTGCAGCTCTTTCGCCTGGTTTGGGGGGCGGGGGCGTGAGAACAAGAGCGTCGTGAGAAAGCCGGAGTCCGCGAGTCTGCTGGGCGGGGGCTCCCGCACTGCACCCGCATTCCGGGCCTGCCCGCGGACCTGGGGCCTTACAGTAAAGCCGTCGGGGAAGGAGGTTGCCAAGGGGATCGGCATCTGCCCTGGATATTTCAAGCCAGACCTGCCGTCTTCTAGACCGTCCACTTACTTTCTGGGTCTGGAAGAGGGGAGGCGGCCGACTCGAGGAGCTGGGTGCCGGTTTCTCCTTCGCCTGTTATTCCAAGTTGGGGGTGTAGGCTGTTTACAGCCTGTAAGCTTTTCCCAGGTTGAGTTTATTCGCTGAAGTTTCTTCAGAGAAAATAATCCAATTAGTTTATTAAAGTTTATACCATTTGCTTATAAGACTGAAAGTCTTTCGGGCTCCACTTAAAGTTAAGTATTGCTAACTTTGGACGTAAGAATTTGTACTTCTTCGTCACTTTGGCACAAGGGCCAGCACAGCAGATTTGCAAAAAGAATAAAACATTTTGAAATAAAGTCAGGGACATTTTATTCTTGGGGAGTGAGCCATTCTCTCTTGTGTTAACTTAGTGTGGGGCAGAGTAAAATCAATTAAACTTGCAATCAAAAGATTTACTTTCTATTTTTCAAAGTTTTGCCTATAAGGTGTCTGATTTGGGGTAACTTGCTTAATTGAAATTTTTGTCTTTTCCCCCCTTTTTAAATGAAGGGTTTACCAATTCATTCAGCAAATATTTCCTGAATGCTTAATGTGTACAGAATCGAGCTATGTTAAGAAGGATGAATAAAATTAAACAAACTCCAATCAGTGAGAAAAGTATGCTTGGAGACAACTAACACTTAAAGCAGGATGAAAAAATTGCTAAAGAGAGGTCAAACAGTATTTTGTGAGCACTCAGGAAAGGGCAGATTTGTTCTGAATGCAGGGAAAGGATTAGTGTCTTCATGGAGAAATTGACATTTGAGTTGGATTCTTAAAGAGTGGAAAGAAGTTCACACAATCACAACTGGATTGGGGTGTTTATTACTGGTTGAAGAACTTTCCTATAAGGAAATAACGTTGATTACTGAAACAGGTCGATATGTCCAGTGTGGGCTAAAGGGTTCATTAAGGAATATAGTGCCTACTGTGATTGGAACAGAATTTGAAGATGCATTGTAGAATATTTGAAATGCCATGCTTAGGAATTTGACTTCTGAAGCACTGAATTCTGAATAAGGGGAATGGCATAAGCATTTCTGTTTTAGAAAGATAACTCAAGTGTCTGCATAAACCACAGATTGCAAAGGATAATTTCTAACTGGCAGGATGCCAGTTAGAGGTCTATTTTAATGTAGTTAAAAGGTAATGAAAGACCTAAACAGGGCATTATAGTAGGAATAAATATGGGAGAATCAGAACCCCTGGGATTATTTAAATATGGAGGATGAAAGATTGTTAAAGACCTCAATTTTGCAGCTGAGTGGGAGGAAGATCAGGTAGTAATTGAAACGGGTAATACAGGAAGTAGAACAGGTTTGGAGGAGATGATAATCTGGATTTTTGATGGTAGGTTTGAGATGTTGTTGGCTATCCCTGTGGAGATACACAGCAAGCAGTTAGAAACAAAGGCTTGGAGTTCAGAAGAGGTCAAGAATAGAGACAAAAATATGGGTGTTACTTAACAGTGTCATTCATTTATTACACTAATATTCAGTGCCTGCTTGGTGCTTACAGTTAAACTGTAAGCCCTTTAGGCTCGTGCTAAAGATAACTTTAAAACTTCACAGTGTCAGAAATAACTCTTGGAGACCTAAATTTCTTATGAATTGCAAACAGTACTTTGCCTGGAACTGTGCTAAGTGCTGGGAGAGAGTAGTGAACAGGACAGACTAGTTCCTGCCCTTGTTCATGGAGCTGACATTTTAGGGAATAACCAAACATGTGAATTCTATTACAAAGGAGAATTGGGAATTGTGGTAAGTGCTAGAGTGGAGACAGTAGAGATAGAAAATAAAGTTGGAGATACAGGAAACCTTGGGATAAGGTGATCAGTAAAAGCCTTTCTAAATGAATTTAGGTGATAGTTAAACTAAACCCTGAAGAATAAAAAAACAAAAACAAAAAAAACCTTAACTAGTGAAGGAGACAGGAAGGCATTCCTAGGTAGAGAAAATGACATGTGCAAACCCCTAGCATAGGAAAGAGTTTGTGTTTTAGGAACTAAGGTAGATTAATCTGCGTGTAGCTTGGTAAGGGAGAATAACTACAGAGTGGTTGTAGAGGCAACAATAGATCACAGGTTCTTATAGGTTACCGTAAGGAGTTTGGATTTTGTCTGAATGCATTGGGAAACAAAGGGAGGAGTTTCAAGCAGGGAAGGATAAAAGTTTCACGTTTTAAGAAGAGACTAGAATGGAAGGAGGCAAGAAGCAATTAGCAGAAGCAAGACCAGTTAAGGGGGAATAACAGTTCTCAGGCAAGAATTGATAGTGGCCTGGAGCAGGATGCTGGCAGTAGAGAGAGGAGTAGGTATTTTTGACATTTCTTTTGGTGGTAAAATGAATAAGACTGTAGCTAGATTTGTTCACATTGGTTGCTTCCCCTCTGAACCCAGACTTGTGCCTTGTTCCTCAGAAGCGATTGACTTAACCACTGCTCCACCAGGGCGTGCCTAGTTACTTCTTTTAGGAAAAGTAATTCATTTACTCAACATGAGTCAAGTGTACAACACTGGCCAGAATAGAAAATAACACCTGATCTATAGATCTACCAATAATCTATCCAATGAGGGAGGAATAGATTCCCATATAAAATATGGATATGTCATCTGAGCAGAGGAAATGAGTGTGGAACAGTCAAAAACCATTGTCCATGGCAGAGGTCAAATGAGAATGGACAGCAAAATGCCCATTGGATTTGGCAACATAAAGATCATTGGCTATACAGGTTGTGGTGAAGTGTTGGTTTGGATAGTGATTGGAGGTGAGAAAGTAGAGACAACTCTCTTGCTAAGTTTTGCTCTGAAGGATTGAAAATGGGAATTGATTGGAATAAAAATCAGGTAGTGGGAATGGAATGCCTTAAAAGATCTTGGGAAGAGGAGAGGGAAGACCCAGCATGGATCCTGTGATTTCTAAGATGCATTCTGGCTTCACGGTTCTGTATTCCAGACTTCTTTCATCAGTTTTGTTACCACTTTATCATTAGAATTTAATCAACTCATGCTAAGCATGATAGTAAGTTACTTGGATATTTTTTTTTGTCCCTCACCATACCATTTTATACAAAAATACAAATTGCTCTTTAATTTTTTTGTCTTTGTATTCACTATCATTAGTAGAATTTTAGTTTTCATTTTTTAAAGTATGCATAGAGATGGAGAAATTTGAGAAGCAGATTGGCACATGATCAGAGAGACTATAGTCCTCTTCAACCTTTTGCTCCTTTCCAAAACTAGATCAAGATCATGGTATTTTGGGTGTGCCCTGGTGGAATAGGGGTTGAGTACTGTCCACATACATTCCAAGGTCCCAGGTTCATTTCCCGGGACTGGTGGGACAACCAAGATGAACAACTGGTTAAATAAAGATACTTCCTCCTCTGCTCACCTTCATCCCTACTTGTGCCTTTACTTTAAAAAAAAAAAAAAAAAAGGTATTTTTGTACCTCCCTCAAGAGCAGTAGTCTGATATTGTAGACTTCTTTTTTCTAGGGTGGAATCAGTTTGTATTTTGGAGGGTAACCGAGTGTTATTTTATTTCTTCATGAAGCAGAGTAGGAAAAGCCCCTGGTAGTCTTTCCTTTTTAGGACTAACACTCCCACCTGTATGGTAATCAGGACCAAGACAAGAGACTTATCAGCTAGGTTACCCTGTTATTCACATAGTTTACTTTGGATTGTTTTTACTTCCAGCCTACTTTGGTTTTAGGCCCGCTCTATGCTAAGGAAATCATCACCTTTAATTTCTAATATGCAGAAATTCTGTGTTGGTGCTTGAGACCAAAGGCTAGTAATTAAAAGGATTGCTTTTCTTTATTTATTCTTTGCTAGTCATTGCCTATCGTGTCGAATTTTCCCTCACAGATAGGCTCTTTGTGTTGTTTTTATTTTTGTTTTTTAAGGAAAGGTACAGGCAGGAATGAAGACAATCAGGCAGACAGAAGAAAGAGGAGGAAGAAGCACTTTATTCATTTTAGTTAGTTGTTTATCCTGGTTCTCCTGCCGGCCCTGGTGCTCAAACCTGAATCCTTGAGATGTATGTGAGCTGTGTGGTGGCCTTATCTGCTAGGTAGGCCACCAGGGCACACCACAGGTAGAGCTAGTAATCTCAAACTCATCAAAGTCCTATCAGTGATAGTTGCTGGTTTATGTTTTTCAATTTTTGCAATATATTTTATAGCCGGCTTAGATCTGGCTTTCTAGTTTATGAATGATTCTGTGTTTAACATTAGTGTTTCAGATATTTGAAAGTACTGTAATAGTATTTTTTAGTCTGTGGAACATAGCCTCTTTGTGAGATCAGTTTAGTGGGTCTTAGTTAAAAAAGAAAATCAGAGTGCATGAGATTAGTATCAGTGCTGTTTCATGAAAATATAATATTTGTATGTATCCGTGTTTCTTTTTCTGGGTTATAATGTAAAATATATTTTACTGTGGGCTCTAGTTAAGAGTCTGAAACCACAGCTTTATAGGAAATATGGTCAGTACTAAAAGGCAGAATTGTTAGTCTTGTATACTAAGCATTTGATTTATTTGATTTACTGGTTTCTTAACCAGTTAGGCAGAACTTTATTTCTGAAGAATTTTATAATTCTTGTAACTGATACGTATATTATTTACATATCCTAGTGTAAATCTCTTTCATTTCTGTATTCAGATGAGTTTCAGAGGCCCAAGAAGATAGTCAAGATTCAACCAAGTCAAACATAGATATTTAGATTCCTGTTTTAGAGATCTTGATCTTTTTTTAAAAAGCATACTTCAGTTTAAGTTGTTCAGCGTTAATGCATAGTTTGCTAGATAATATTGAGTGTGCTTTAGAAAAAGAATGCAGCTTATCAATTAAGTTCCCAGGATTTGTTTACTTGTGTGAAAACAGGAGAGCTGTTCTCAGAAAGTCCTGCTCAGAGAAATCCCTATTGTCCTAAATCAGTTTTTCTGTTATTATGCGTTCTCTCAGTACTTATTCCCCAGAACTTTTCCGGGTTTTTTGTGTGTTTTTCTTTGATTCAATGCAAAATTTGTTTTTCCCACATTCTTTCAACCTCTAGGCTGACTATTTAATATATGTGATAACATAGTTAATAATGGGGGGCTGGGTCGGTGGATTTCTCTTCACTTGGGACCCTAGGTGTTGAACCTGAGGCTATAGGCTTTAATGTAACCTGTTCCTTTGCCACCCTAACTGCTTGAGCCAATGGGGGCACCAGGATATCTAAAAAATATAGTACTGCTGGACCAACCAGTCTTTAAGCAGTCTAATATGCTTTGATAGCCTTAATGAACACATGCACACAAAATTTAGTTGCTACCATAGGTAGCAGGATAAAAGGGTTTGAACGGTACTGCTTAGACCAATCTCTGGGTTTCTAAGAGCAGTTTGTTTTGCTGTGAACTCTTTTTCCAGAGCCAAGATTCCTTTTTTATAATTTGTGGAAAATATCATTTGGCCTGGATTTGGTTGCTTATATGTCAATCTTTTAATTATTTATGGAACTGAAATAAGTAATTTTTCTATCTAAAAGGAAATAAGGACATACATTTTGCCTGTCCAGTTAGAATATAAAATGAAAATGAATAAATATTACTGTTCAATTAAAGAAATTTAGGTGACAGCTGGTAGCTCTTACTACATTTCTGATTTCTTAGATTTTATTTTAATTAAAAGTAAGAAAGCCTGGGAAGAAATTTCTGGGACCCATAATTAGCTTGAAGATAGCTACCCTACCCTACCTTACTCTTTGAGTAAGATGGGTGTCTATCCAGTATCGTGTAAATTCTACTTAAAGGGAAATTGTTGCATTAGATACCCCCTTGCTGATCCTGTAATATTGGCAGATTACTTTTAATTACTCTAAGTATACTTAAGCATAAAACTAGGTATTCTTTATCGCTTATGTGCTGAGCCCCCATATCTCTTAATCACTATAAAATCAAAATAGATTTACCAATAATTCAATAATATCAGGGTTAGTAGGTTTTTTAAATCTATAATGCATGCTATACCAAGATTTACTCTGTTTTGATGGCTTTTTGAAAATTGTGTTCAGAGGAAAATTTAGATCATCAAAATTATGTCAGTCGTTGCCATGGATTTGTATCTTTATGAATAAGTATACAAATGTAAACAATACTGTAAAACAAGAAAATTCTGACATAATTTTGATAACCTAAATTTTCCTCTGAACTTGATGGTTCTCAAAAGCCATCAAAACAGAGTAAATCTTGGTATAGCACGCATTATATGAAATGCCCAGAATGGTTAAATCCATAGATACATATGCAAAATAGTTAGTGGTTGCTTACTCTATTTGTGAGAAAGTGGGGAGTGGCTGACAGTGGGCACACTGTCTTTTCTGGGCTGGTGAAAACGTAAAGCTATGGGTGTGGCTGCACAGTTCTCTGAATATACTCATAGTAGGTCATGCTCTTTAAATGAGTGAATTCTGCATTGAGAAAGAAATCACTACTAGAGCAAAAAGAAAACCCCCTAAATTGGAGAAGATACTTGGCACAACATGGATCAGACAAGAACTTAATCTCTAAAAATACGTAAAAAGCGCTCATACACCTTAACAGCAAAGCAAACAGCCCACCCAAAAAAATGGGCAGGAGAGCTGAATAGACTTTTTCTAGAGAAGACACATAGAAGGCTTACGGACACATGACAAATGTTCTACATCACTCACCATCAGAGAAATGCAAATACAAATCACCTCACACCAGTGAGAATGGCTTGTCTCACAAAGATTAGAAACACTCAGTGGAAAACAGGCAGAAGAACTGGATAGATATTTCTCCCAAGAAGATAAACAGATGGCCAACAGGTATATGAAAAGGTGTTCTTCCTTAGCTTATTATCAGGTAAATGAGGTATCACCTTACACCTGTGAGATTGGCTATTCAAAAGTGGAAACAATGAATGTTGACTAGGTTGTGGAGAAAAGGGAACTTTTACACTGCTGCTGGGAGTACAAATTGGTGCAACTCTTACAGAAAGCAGTATGGAAATGCCTCCAAAAATTGGAAATGGAAATCGCATATAATCCTGTCATCCCACTTCTGGGTGTATTACACAAAAGACACAAAAACACAGATATCTCTGCACAGATATATGCACCTCCATGTTTATGCAGCACCGTTCATAATAGCCAAGAATTGGAAGCTACCGAAGTGTCCATTGTTAAATAAATGGATAAAGATGATGTGGTATACATACATGATGGAATACTACATAGCCCTTAAAAAGATGAAATGTATTTGTGGCAACGTGGCTAGAACTAGAGGGGATTATGCTAAGTGAGATAAGTCAGAATGAAAAAGACAAATACCAGATGATCCCCCTTATATGTAAAATATAAAGAAACAAAGCAAAGGAACAGACTAAACATAAACTAACCCTTGCACATTGATAGAACTGAAATTTCCAGTAGGAAACAGGGTGGGTGGTGGGAGCAACTGATGTTGGGGTCCGGTTAACTGTGGTGAAGAACTATTGGTAATTTGGTGTTGGACAGGGTGTGTTATATTTGAGGAATGAGGAAGCTGCATATATGGGTTTATAGTCTGTAAAAAGTTACCTCAATAAATATTAAAAAAAAAAAAAAAAGTCTGGACACAATATGTGTTGGCAGAGGATGTAGAGAAAATGAACCAAGGAGAACCCTCTGACACTGCTGGTGGGAATGTAGATTAATGCACCCTCTTTGGAAAACAGTATGAAGATTCCTCCAAAAAATAAGGGATGGATCTGTCATTCCATCCAGCACTCCCATTTCTAGGCATTTACCTAGAGAACATAAAAACTCAGAAAATGTATGCACTTGTATATTCATAGGAGCCAAGACAATAGTTCACAATAGCCAAGACATGGAAACACCTTAATGGCTATCAGCACATGACTAGATAAAGAAACTGTGGTATATATACTCAGTGGAATTCTTTGCAGCAATTTAAAAAGATGAAATTGGCATGCCCTGGTAGCCTAGCAGATAAAACCCTTGTGACATAGTCCACATCATCCCTAGGACCTGGGTTTGAGATCCGGAGCTGGGGGATACAACCAAGATGAACCACTAAATAAAATAAAGTGCTTCTTCCTCCTTTTTTTTTTTAAAAAAAGGTGAAATTGTGCCTTTTGCAACAACCTGGATAGAACTGGAGGTGATTATGCTAAGTGAAATAAGCCAGAAATAAAAAGAAGTACAGGATAGTTTCATTCATATATGTAATATAAAGAAACAAAACATATGGACAAATGTCAGTGAAATTGACCGAATGCAAGACTGTGACTGTGGTTAAGGGTGTGTGTAGGGAACAAGGGAAGGAAAGAGTTAATTCATCTGCTGGTGGTGAAAGGCACTAGAACTCTGATGGAGGGAGAGGGATGTAAAAGCACAGACTGAGGTGTGAATTCAGTATCCTAAGACGCATATGGCTGGTGCCCTCCTGTAGCTCAGGCAGCTAAGGCACAGGATACAAAAGCCATGGACTGGCCTCCAGACCTGAAGCTGGAAAAAAGGCATGTATCAATGTAAATAAAAACCCAGTTGTTTTTCTGTTGTTGTTTTAAACTTTTTTAAAGAGGGATAGAGAGGAGGAAGAAACATTTTTATTTCTTAATGTTGGTCCTCCCTGCACCTGGGTCCTCGGGCCTCTTAACGTGGTTTATACTCCAGCCGTCTCATCCACGTGAGCCACAAGAGGGTGCCTGTAATAAAATAATTAAAAAAATTTAGAAATGAGTGCATTGCAGGGTATGTGGATTCTATCTCAGTGAAGCTGTTTAAAAGTTTGCATTGCAGTTTTTGAAATTTGTTAAATGGATCATTGGAATTATACAAACTTGTGGCAGGGAAGAAAAGGAAGAAAATGCATTTTTGTTCAGTTAGGTGTTTATTTAGGTTTTTCTCACCAACTTGGGTCTCGAATCCACATTTTGGGACTTTCCGTGGTCCACACCCTTGTCTCAGCCACCTGAGCCACAGGTGCAAACGTACCTTTCAAACAAAGTTAATTTCTTATTTTCCACCACACTTCCAGCTAATATAAAACATTGAGTTGTTGTGTGGAAGATGATTATGCTTAATGGGATACTGAGTGCTTCAGTACAGATTCTTTTGAGGTTAGTCTGCCTATTCTTTTTGTCTTTTTTTAGAGAAGAAGGAAAGAGAAGGAAGAAACATTTCTAAGGCAAAGGAGGAATTTTTTTTTTTTTAAAGAAAGACAAGCAAAAATGAAGGTGAGCAGAGGCAGAAAGGCAGGAAGAGAGGAGGAAGAAGCATTTTATTTATTTTGTTGTTCATCTTGATTGTTTCCGTCAGCCCCAGGATGCAAACCTGGGACCCTGGGATGTAATGTGGACTGCCCAGCCACTGCTACATCAGGGTGTGCCCGGAGGAAGCATTTTAAGGAGGGGGGGTGGTGGGAAGGAGGATAAAGCATTTTTTTTTTTTTTGGTTGTTTCTGTCCACTTAGCCCCAGATCTCCAGGTCCCTGGGCTTCACATGTTCTATACCACAGCTATGGGTTTAGCGTCCGAGCCACCAAAGACCACCAGCTTGCCCATTCTGTCCCCTGCTGCTGTTTTCTTTCGTTTACATAGCACATCTACAGATACAAACTTGGGCACCAAAATTATATGGCAATACTCAGTTATAAGATGGATACATGTTTGTTTCAGAAAATGCTTGTGGTAATTTTTAAAAAATTATTGAAATGAAAAACAAATAAAAAGATAGTTGAGAAATGGTGATCTAGAAGTGATTCTTTTTTTTAAGGAAAGAAACAGGCAGGAATGAAGGCAAACAGGCAAGTAGACAGGAAGTGAGAGGAAGAGGAAGCGGTTTGTTTTTTATTTAGTTGCTCGCATTGGTGGTTCTCCCACTCTTGAACCTGGGACCTTAGGGTGTCTGTGGGATTGCTTCCAGGTGTACTAGGCCACCAGGGTGTACCCTAGAAGTGATTCTTAAACTTTAAAGAGGGTAAGTTATTACAGCTTTACAAAAATGTCTCAAGATCTCCTATATCTAATTTTCCCCTTTGGTGCACATATTCGTACACTTTTTTTTTGGTTGTTCATTTTTATTAGGTAAGGATAACAGAAACATACATGGAGCTAGTACCTTTAGTTTCTAAGAAGCGTTAATAAATATAAAGGGCAGTATGATGACTCAGGTGTTAAGTGGGGTGGCTAGGACATGAACCACATAAAGTTCAAGGACCTGGTTTCACAGCCTAGGGCTGGGAAGTGTATGGGGGTCGGGGTGACCAGAAATGAAAGTGCTTCCTCCTCCTCTTCTCTAAAAATGCTTCTTCCTCCTCTTAACTCCCTCTCTAAAATAATTATAAAATCAGTAAGTTGGCTTCCTTTTTTGAGATTTTTGTAATCCTGGAATCTCAAAATTGGAGGCACCTTAAGGATAACGTAAACATTTGGTAATCTCTTGGCTTCCTGAGATGAGTGGACATTGGGGAAGAAGAACTCTAAAACCCTGGTGATTCAAGATCATGCGTAGAGAGATATAATCACTGCTCATGCCTATCTGTGAGTGGGAGCCCTGACTCCGGGCAAGTGAGGTGCTGAGCCTTGGTTCCTTCTTTTGTTTAAAAAATAAAGGGGGGTGGGGGTTGAGGGGATGGATAAACCGCACCGAAGTATTTTAGTCTTAAATAAGAATGCCTTTGAAAAGAAAAGTCAGGGATTTATGATATTTTCTTTTGTATGGGAAGATGAAATGGAACACTGTCTTAAAAATTGTTACTATTTTTAAAATTAAAACAATGAGGATTTCCAAAACTAGCACGAGGGAGAAGGAAGAAACAAGAGGACAAAAATCTTTATTTGGGTATTTTGGAAGTTTATCTTCTAACTTTCTACTTTACTTCGGTATTAATTGAAAACTCATATCCTAGTTATATCCTGTGCTGTATGATCACTTTATATAATAATTTTCCCAATTTTAGTAACAATTATACTAAATCTAAAGTGAACTCACTTGCCAAAATATTGGAGAAAAAAAAGGTTATAAGAATTATAGGAGAAATACAGCTGTTTCAGGATACCTTTTGGAAAATACTGTTCAAATTTTGACTGACCTTTTTTAAAAATTTTTGTTATAGTAATTATTCAATGCATTAAAATAATTTCCTATGTATAGTTTCCCATTTCTTAGATATTTGTCAGCACACCATGCCCTCCACCACATCACCAAGTGTTCTTCTCCACTGTCCAGTGGCCTCCGCCACCATTTGCCCTGCCCGCCCCTTTCCCTTTTGGTCACCTCAGTTCTCTTGCAAATGTTTCATGGTTGGTTATACTTCATCTGTTCCTTCGTTTTTCGACTGACCTTTTAGAGAAATTGGAATATTGAGGTAAGAAAAATAAGTCATATTAGCCTATCATCCAAAAGCTGCTGTTGTAGCAGCGTGAACTTTATTTTCCTATGCATATTTTAACAACTTTTAATATTAGCAAATACAGAATTTTTTACTTTGTTTTTATAATTTAGTGTCATTAGCATTTTTCTTTGTTTTATTATTGTTGTAGCTGTATTTTAAAATGGCGGTGTCACAGCGTAACAATGCTAGTATTTGGACATATGTGTATTTTATATGGTGCTCGCTGTTTTTATCATGGATAAGGTGAAGTTCTTTGGGTGTATAGCTTTTTCCATATGTAACCAAGTGCACATTTAGAAAAAAAAATGCAGCTCACTGCCAGTTTTCATTTAATTTTACATAAACATTTTTGAGACTAGCAAAACTGGTTAGTTTTCCAATGTGAAAATAAAATAGAAACTGTTCTTGGATTTATTTCTAAACAGAACTTGTCTCTAATCCTAATGTAACAGAAATGTATATGGTAAACAGTAGTTAATAATTTTCCAGTTATCTTGGGATAAATGCTGAAGCCTTGAGTGCTGCCAGCCAGTATTCTCTGGCAAATGGGAAATGGGTTAAGATGTTTTCTTAGAATATATTATTAAAAGTAGAAATTTACTTCAAAGTGTAACGTGGGTTTTGATACCTATTGTGCTGTTCTATTTTAAAACAAGTGTTTTAGACTGAATTCTTTGTTTGCTTGCTTGTGATTTTTGGATAATGAACTGCCTTTGTTTATTTGGCTGTATTATATCTTCTGCTCTTAATTCTTTTTTTTTTTTTCTCCTATTTTAGGCTAAATTGATTACCCAGCCAGCACAGCATCTTACAGGAAAACATAGCATTTCCTAGAGGAATATGAGCAAAATAGAAAGGTGTCGTTGACTCTGCATTAAATTTTAAACCTGTCCCCTGAACAACTGCAGCATTTGGAAGCTGAATCAATGTTATCAGATGAGTTAGAATCCAAGCCAGAGGTGAGCCCAGTTAGCTTGTTTCCGTTTATTTTGATGGACTACATTCCAAGGTTTGACCTTAACTTAGGGGTCAGCAAACTTTATCAGATAATAAGATTTTAGACTTTGTTGGCCATTAAGTGTGAAATTATTATACCTCTAGATAATTAATGATACATTTTATTATATATATGTCCTATATGTGTTTATACATAATGTATTTACTAACACAAATCATTCATTTTTTATGTATATCTGAAAGTATTTTCTTTCAAATGTGAGTGGAGGATTTTAAATTTTTATTCATTTTTCTTATTTTAATTTTAGTACATATTTGTTGCAGAATGGAAAATAACTGACTTTGGAATCAGATCACTTAAATAGTCATGTTACCCTTGAGAAGTCATTTAATGTCTTCAGCATGATTGTTTAAAATACATGTTCACTCATACAGGATTAGTGTGATTATTAAAAGAGCCAAGATTTACAGAAAAGTGCTTTGTAAAATGTAATCAGTATAATGCAGTTGCATTTTTCATAGTTATCATTTGAAAACATAATTATTTTTAATCACCTTTATTTGCTAGAAAGTGACAGGGTTAACTTAATTATATAGTTCAATCTTTCTCTAAGCAGAGGACTTAATAAAGATAACTTTAACTTTTATTTTGTAATTAATCTAGTTTTTTTATGAAATCTGAAATGAGTGAACGAATCAAGATTTAATTATATCACCTTTTGGTAAATTCAGAGACTTAGATTCATTCTAACAACCCTGTATTTTTCAATATTCCCACTGCCACCCCACCGTAGCTCCTGGTACAGTTTGTTCAGAATACGTCTATCCCATTGGGACAGGGGCTGGTGGAATCAGAATCTAAAGACATTACTTGCTTGTCCCTCCTTCCGGTGACTGAGACTTCAGAATGCAGTCGGCTAATGTTACCAGGTAAAAATTAAAGTCACAGATAAAATAAATGAGTCATAAGTGCTTAGAATATTCTATGGCACTGGTGGAATGAGGTAACTGATTTTATTAACACTGTTGAAAACTGTGAAAGTTAGAACTCATGGAAGAAAAGCACCATGGGAATCTAAGTGCACTGGTATTTTAAGCCCTAGGGATAAATATGATCACTTATAATGTGTGGGAGTGAGAAGAAAAGAAGGCGAAGACAGAAGTTCATGGAACTTCCTATTTCAAGGTACAGGAGGAAAGGAGAGGTTAGAGTAGTAGGAAGAATATTGGCATAGAATGCAGGCATAGACACACTGTGTCAAATGCTCCTGAGAGGCTTGTTGAGCTAGAGACTGACCCAGAGATAAGAGTCAACAGGCCATTGTAGACCTTAGCAGGACCAGTTCCATGGAAATGGTAGAAAGCCAGGCTGCTGTGGGTTGAAGTATTAATGCAAGGTGAATGTAATTTAGGAAGTAGCTATATTTTCTAATATGAGAAAAGGAGACGGATGTAAGAGTACATTTTTTTTTTAAGATCTGAAGATTTGAGGCTTTTTTTTTTTTTTTAAAGAAAGGTGCAGGCAGGAATGAAGACAGGTAAGTAGGAGACAGGCAGGAAGAGAGAAGAGGAAGAAGCATTCTTGTTTTTATTTAATTGTTCAGTTCACACTTGTTGTTTCCCCCCCCCCCAGACCTAGGGTTATGTGACCTGTGCTCCTTCAGAGGCGTTGATCTAGCTGCTATTCCACCAGGGCTCATCTTGAGGTTGGTTTTATACTAGGAGGCAAGGGCTAATTAGAGAAGCTGCAGACAGTGTACACTCTCTCATGAGAGTGATGAACAGGTTCCAGGAGAGGTAAAGAGGATATAGAATGATGAGCACAGGTAGTGAGATTAGCTTTGGATGGGAAGAGGGAGAACCTATCACTTGACTATTAGCACAAAAACATTGTTTTTGAATATGATGAATTCTTTATTTTCTGATCCTTGTTTTAAAATATCAGTGGTAAATCAATGGGGGATCAGAATTAACCTGGTGACAGCTTATTTGTTTATTGTAAAATCTTCTGGTTACTATCGTTTAGTGTTCTTTTTTCTTTGATATTTGAAGTGACTTTAAAATTCTTCCAATGTTTAAAGATTCAAGAAGGGCAAATATATTGCAATAACATATACCATTTTAACCAGTTAAATTTACCATTTAACCTACTTTGTGGCATTAGATACATTTATATTGTCGTGCATTTTATTATGTTTTGAAATATCCACACTATCCCTTTTTTTTCCCCAAAGGAAAGGTGTAGTCAGGAATGAAGTTGAGAGCACAGGCAGGCAGGTGGGAAGAGAGAAGGAAGCAGTGCTTAATTTCATTTAGTTGTTCATCTTGGGTTTTCCCTCAGCCTCAAGATATGAACTGGGACTTTGAGATGTATGTGGACTGCACCCAACTACTACTCCACTAGGTCACACCAGGGCATCAACTTTTATTCCTGTAACTTTATCTCCTTAAAAAAGATGTTATATGCATTTTATAAAGATGAATGAAATACCTGAAAAATATTGGATGCTTCAGTGCTATAGTGAAATTCCTCATTATATTGCAGCCAAAACTTTTGAAAATTCATCCCCTCTCAGAGAGAGGAGAGAGGGGAGAGAGAGAAGAGAGAGGAGAGAGAGAGGAAGGAGAGAGATGTGTGTATGTGCTTAAGGCAAGCAGGCAGGCAGACAGGAAAAGAGAGGAGGTAAAAACATCCCTGTTTAATTGTTCATCATTGTTGTTTCCTATGGCTCCATGTCTTGAACTGGGAACCTGAGATGCATATGGACTACACCACAGTAGACTAACCCACTAGGTCACCAGGGAGCACCTATAGTAAAGTTTCAGAAAGTCTTTTGAATTATTTTTGTTTTCAGCATGTCCCCAGATCTATAGTAAAACATTGATGATTCCGTAAAATTTCAGTTTTTCTCAGACTATGGTTTTTGCCCTAATGACTCAACAGAATGGTTTCATACCTGGAATACAAATTGAAGGGAGGGATTTCGTTCCAAGAAAAATCATTTGAAATTTAGATCTTATTCCTAAGTTAGTATTCCTAAGTTAGTATATACAACTTTACTTTTCAAAGGAAAAGTTCTGATTTCTAGTTTCAAAAGGACAAAAGGTCTATAGTGTCCAAATGTGAGTGGTTGGTTTTTATGTACTACCAAGTATTGGAAGAGTCTGTCCCACACAGTTGGCTGACTGTCTTTAGAACTCAGAGCCATCTTTCTGTTCTTTCTGAGATAGTTTTTATTTGTAAAAAGAAAATGCTGTCTGCTCCTATGAGGGTGTTAGATACTGAGGGTTGTTGTGAGGGTATTAGGTGTTCGGTATCAAAATGGTGAGCTCCTTGCATCTAGGTGCTACATAAAGTGTATTTTCCCTTTACTAGATGATACTGCAAATCATACTAATTCCTCCAAGGAGGTCCCTTCCTCAGCTGTGTTGAGAAGCCTTCAGGTGAATGTGGGCCCAGACGGAGAAGAGACAAGGGCTCAGACTGCACAGAAGTCCCCGGAGTTTTTGTCCGCTCCAGAGTCTCCTAGCTCGTTGCAAGATCTGCAGCCAATCGATAGCACTTCTTTCATTCTTCTTAACCTAACGAGAGCAGGTATTCTTTATCCTTTTGTGAACTCTGGGGTTGAGCCATATTTAAGTCATATTTAAAATGGAAAAAACTTTATTATTTCAGAGAATTGGTGTAGTCCGGTGATGAACAATGTGTAAAGAGAGAGTTACACTCTACCTACGATGACTCGGGTTTCCTACTTGGGAAGTAGGTGGTGCCATTCCCTGAGATAGCACAGGAAGGACAGGGTTTGGAGATTGAGTCCAGTTGTGCCTGTTGATGTTGACATTTTGGAGGAAGCATTGAACTTTGGAGAGTAAGAATCAGGAATCCAGCGTTCTAGAGTGGTCTGGTGTGAAATAAGTCATTTTGGTGCTTAGCACCATTTAGGAAATCTGTGAAATAGTGAGAATGGAATCTCTGATTCAGGAATAGTCTGGAGCATAAACAGAAAAGAAGGCAAATCGGGACCCTGAAAGAAAATAGCAAATATTTAAGAGAGTAAAAAAAGAATGAGATGAACAACTAGGGAGCGGGATAAAGAAAAAGAGAGTTGTGAGAGTTGTGTGGGGGAAGCGGAGGGATGAAGCATTTTAAAGCAAAAAAGATACTAAGTCATGCGGAATACCAGAGGATGGACTAGTGAGATGAGGTCTGAGAAGTCTGTATCTAGTTACCACAGCAAGAGAATTGTTTGAGGCAGTAGAGATCGAGAGATGGGGAGTGAATGACACTTGAGAAAGTGGGTACAAAAGTTAGAAGTTACACTTTTTCAAGAAATTTGACTTCGAAAGAAAAGATGATAGCTAGCTAGACAACTACTTGAGATTTTCTATTCTTTTTAAAATAAAGATGGGAGAGACTTGAGCTTGGATAGAATTAAAGGCTGTAAGGGAGACTGTAAACTGGCCAAGAGAGAGGGCTGGATTGCATGTGGCGGAGAGAAGATAATGGAAGGATAGGACTGGAATTTGCAGAGAGGGTTAGCTTGTTTGCCGGGAAGGACGGCTTTGCTGCTGAAACAGGAGGAGGTAAGATAAAGACTGTCCTGTATAATGGGAGTGGAAGGGTGATAACCTAATCTTGTGCAAGAACAGAAGCTTGAGGTGGTAGGTGAAGATTTAGAATAGCTAACTCAGGACACAGAGTTTCTGAGTGGGGCTGATAAAAGGAGAGTCCTTTGATGACTAGCTTTCGTATATCCTCTTGTTTCTTCCAGGTCTGGGCTCTTCAGCTGAGCACTTAATATTTGTACAAGATGAGGCCGAAGATTCTGGGAATGATTTCCTCTCCAGTGAGAACACGGACAGTAGCATTCCATGGTTCCTCCGGGTTCAGGAGTTGGCCCATGACAGTTTGATTGCTGCCACTCGTGCACAGCTGGCAAAGAATGCAAAAACCAGCAACAGTGGTGAGGCCCTGATGCCATTTTCCCATACTTCAGTATTCTGTGCAGAGATTTGTGATGCAGTGACTATGTGTACATAACGTGTGTGTATACACACACACACACACACACACACACACATATATTTTTTTTTTTTCCTTTTTTTAAGGCTATAGGCACAGGCAGACAGGAAGAGAGAAGAGGAAAAAGCACTTTGTTTTAGTTGTTCATCTTGGCTGTTTCCCCTGGCTCTGGTTCACAACCCTTAGGATGGATGGATATGGACTGCGCTTGGCCAGAGTCTGTGGTCTTGTCCGTTAGGACACCAGAGCATGCCACAAATGACTATATTTTGATTTGTATATAATCCTATTAATGAGAGTAGAAGGATAAAAACTTATATAAATTTTTGTTTTCTATAAAATAATTCAGCCATGCCAGATTCATGTGCAGAATCAATTAGCATTTTCAATTCACAACTTTAAATAATGTACAGAGCTCCCTTTAAAGGAAGCAAATTTCATGGAAGTCCCACATTAATCCAGAGATTTAAACCTGTGATAGTTGGAACTTCGTGTGTTTAGGTTTATAGATATAAAGAAAACAATGGGGTGCGCCCTGGTGGAATAGGGGTTTGCTACAGTCCACATACATTCAAGGTCCCAGGTTCATGTCCCCAGACCAGTGGGAACAACCAAGCTGAACAACGGGATAAAATAAATAGTTTCTCTTCTCTTTCTTCCTGCCTGCACCTTCCCTGTTGAAAAAAGAGTATTGGAAGGGACATAAACTGCCTTGGATCAGCTGTCAGGTTCCATAGAGTATCACAGATACAGCATATATTTCCTACTCTTTTGAGAGGGAAATTTGGAAATATAAATCCCCTTCCTAAGGTCTTTACAGTGGAAAGATGAACTCCATATAGCAGAAATAAATGAATTTTTTTCTCTTTTAATGTCCAACAATGTCTTGAAGAAAATGGAAAAAAGGGAGCACTACCTGCTACTTGGGCATTGTTATAAGTTTCTAATTAACTGATTTCATTATATTTAAGGGAGGTGCTTTACTTTGTGCTTCTTTCCTTCACGTTTTTGTCTGTTGAACAAAAAACTCAGTAGATAGTATACTCACTTTAAAAAATATGGTTAGAAGTGCACCCTGGTGGAGTAGTAGTAGTTTATTCAGCTGCCTCCAAAGGAGTGTGGTCTGCATGCATTCCCAAGGATCAGATTCGTGGACACACACACACACACACACACACACACACACACACACACAATGTAAACAACTAAATAAAAATAAAATGCTTCTTCCTCTCTCTTCCCGCACGCCTCCCTACTTATCTTCATTCCTGTCTGTACTTTTCCTTTTAATTAAAAAAAAAAATGTGGTTAGAAATTTTTAAATCAACTAGAGTTTTTGCTTTTTTTTTTCTCTCTTTTTCTAATGGAAAGGCATAGGCAAGAATGAAGGCAAGCAGGCAGGAAGAGAGAGAGAGAGGAAGAAGCATTTCTTTTTATTTAGTTATTATTCATATTGATCATTGACCCCCAGCTCTGAGCTGCGAACTCTGGGTACCTGGGATGTATGTGGGCTGTACCTGATGCACTAACCCACTAAGCCACCATAGCGTCAGCGTTCTTAAATATTTCATAACTGGTACAGGAAATTGGAAGGTGACTCTACTTTTTTTTAAGTTGGAAAGGAAGGGAGAAGAGGAAAAAATAGTTTAAAGGAAGGAAGAGGGGGAGAAACTACTTTTATTTATTTGTTTATTTTTGGTCATTCCCCCAGCCCCAGAACCCCAGTCCTTGAACTCTATCTCCATGGACTGCAGTCCAATCTCTGAATAGCGCCTGAATCCCCAGGGCGCGCCAGTGAGTCTTACTCTCTACATTTATAGAAACCACCAATTTGACTCAGGAGCTAGAAATCTCAGAATGGCAGTCTGCAAAAGAAATCATTACTCTAAGCCCACAGCTAACCTAGAAAGGCTGCTCCTTGAAAGACAAGTTTTTATTTCTTAGAAAAAAGTCATCTTCTAGTCATTTTCTGTAGTACCCACTCTGGGTGTCCTATACTGCTTTTCTGCCCCTCAGTGGCCCTTTGATAGTCTCCGCGGTGAGGGGACGGGCATTTAGAGCACTTCTCACTTCTGCTGTTGAATGAATAAAGAGACAGAAGATGAAGGTGTCTGATGAATGATCAGATCGGAGTCAAATACAGGAGCTCTATTGTTGGAACAAGAGTGTCTGAGCAGGGTCCATCACTGGACTATAAATGTGTGACTCTGTTACAGGAGAAAATGTCCACCTTGCTTCTGGTGATGGGCAGCCCAAAGATTCTGGGCCCCTTCCTGAAGTGGAAAAGAAGCTCAAATGTACAGTTGAAGGCTGTGATCGGACGTTTGTGTGGCCAGCTCACTTCAAGTACCACCTCAAAACTCACCGGTGAGCAAAACTGAGATTCTATCCTGGGAGCTAGAGAATATTAATGCTACTAGATTTACTCCTGATTGAAAACTTACAAGAAAGCAGGGGCTTCAGCTCACTTGTGGTTAAGACTTATTTTGCTCTTAATAGAAAGACTTGCATGGTCTTATTTACCTCATTCTTGAAAAATATTTAATAAGATATTCCACACTTAAATATTTTAGAGCAAGAGTTCTGAAATCTCATTATAAAATCTAATTTCTTAGACAGCTTAATATTTATATATGTAAGCTTGGGCTCTACCCTAAACCAATGTAATCAGTATTTTTGAGAGGTAGGGTTTGTACATCTGTAGTTTTACAAACTTCAGGTGACTGTTTACCTAGGTTTGTGACTTACTGTTGTCTTTGAGAGTCAATAGTAGCTTTGACTTGTTCTCTTTACAAAGAGCATTTTCAGGTATTGTTGCTTATATGATTTTTTTTCCCTCCCAGAAATGACCGCTCCTTCATCTGTCCTGCAGAAGGTTGTGGGAAAAGCTTCTATGTGCTGCAGAGGCTGAAGGTTCACATGAGGACCCACAATGGAGAGAAGCCCTTCAGGTGCCCTGAGTCTAGCTGTGGCAAGCAGTTCACTACAGCTGGAAACTTAAAGAACCACCTGCGTGTCCACACAGGTGTGTGCAGTCCCAGCATTCCTACTTGGCTTAGTGCTGAAGAAAAGGCTCTATGGTAGAAATAGAAATGAAGATCTAGACTTGTTGCTAGAATTCTGAAGGTAGAATTTTTTTTCAAATGCTTCATGGTACTTTTGATTCATTAAGTAACATTGGTATTTCACTTGTTTTTGAGGAACAGACAGTGTTGATTTCTGTCTCTAGGGACCTAAAGGGGGGGATTTTTTTTTTTTTTAAAGGAAAGATACAGGCACAAATGAAGGTGAGTAAGCAGGCAGGAAGAGAGAGGAGAAAGGAGCACTTTATTTATTTTCATTTAGTTGTTCACATTGGTTGTTCCGCCTGGACCTGGGTCATAAACCCAGGACCTTGTGATGTATGTGGGAGTGCTGCCTGGGTGTACCTGAGCACTCGGCCATCAGGCACAGCCTGTGTAGGAAGGATTTAAGAATTTCTCTAGTAACAATGATGTGATGGTGTAGGGACAAGTTAAGTCTTACCAAATATCTCTGAACATTAAATAATTAGGGTTTTCGGCAGTAACATTTATTGACTCACAAACCAGATAGAACCTTCTCTAGGCATTACATGGGGTATAGGGTGCGGGGGGAGATAAAAAATACCAAAAGATGATCCCTGGCTTTGAGGGGTTTTCTTTCTTGGTAGAACCTCAAACATAAGAAACAGAATGGAGAAATGACCTTTTCTGGGTCAAACAGCATGTTAATATCAAAGGAGCAAAATAAAGATACCCTGACTCTTATTAGTTTTAGAGTCGGTGACTTTCCAAGCCATTTGGCCTAGCATGTGCTATGTCTCTTCCCAGAGCTTAGTCACCGAACTCTGACGGTTTTAGAATTCTTCCCCACTTTGTCTCTTCTCTGTTCATTATTACATTGCTAAAATGGCAGCAGATACAATTGAAGGGCATTTAAAAATGAAATCCAAGCTGAAGGCACATTTGCTCCCAGGCATGTCCCTATGATTTTCTCCCATTGACATCACCACTAGATAAGTTTTAGGCAGAATAGCTCTGTTCTCTGCTCTGTCTTGGAGAGAGTAAAATATTCTTACCCTAAGAGAGTAGTTTGAGTAAAAAGAACAAGAAAGCATTTAGCTGAAAAGTTAAGGAAAGAAGTAGCGCTCACTGTGCCTTACTATTCACTGCGGTGTGCCCTCTTCACCCATCCTCACGCTGCTTGTTGTCCTCGTGTCATAACGCTGACGATCTTAAAATCTTGCTTGAGCTTCAGAGGAGGGCCTGGTTCTTTCTCTTCATTTCTCACTTGCGTTAGCTCTCCTGTGTTAATCTCCCACTTGTTCACTAATTTCGGAATTTCACGTTTCTCCCATTTCACTCCTGCTCTGTCATTGCAACCTTGGGCCTCAGTTTAATATTTCTTCCTGGATGCCTTATAGATCTGAGTTCAATAATTAATATAATATGAAGATTTAGTATTTATTGAGGCAATTGACTATGTACCCAGCACATACACATTATCTCATGTAATCTTCAAGGTAACTTTATGCCTTAGGTATTATATTGTTGATAGAGAAACAGAAGAAGAGTGGGTTAAGTAACTTGCTCAACATACAGCCAAAAAATGACAGCTGGAATTTAAATTCTTTATCTTTTTTTAAGAAAAAGCTTTTTTGTTTTTTTAAAGGAAAGGTGCAGGCAGGAGCAATGGCAAGTAGGCATGCAGGAAGGGAAGGGAGGAGGAAGAGCACTTTATTTTATTTCCATTTAGTTGTTCACACTAGTTGTTTTCCCCCCGGACCCAGAACTCGAATGCAGGGGAGTGTGGCCTTCATCATTCGGAGCTGATTGACCTGACTGCTGCTCCACCAGGGCACACTGGAATTTCAATTCTGTTCTGATTCTGGAGCTCTTCCAAGGATTTTGTTTGCAAATGCTGATAACTTCGCTTTACCTAACGTTAAAATCGACCAGATCTTTATTTAGTAGGGCTACTAATTAAAGGTGACAATTTTAGTGACTTACCATGAGGACTTACTATATGCCATATATATGGTGCTCAGTATTTAACTTGTGTTATCTCAATTTAATGAGTTTGTATTATTTTCATTTTATAGATAAAACTGATTCTCCAAGAGGTTAAGTATCTTCACTATATTAACAAGCGGTAGAGCCAAGATTTGTCCGAGTTCACTGACTCTTGCTCTTAGCCATTATGCATCAATGCCTCTTAAACCTCTTCTTCTTCTGTGTCCTTGTTCTCAGCAAAATCACCATCCTTGGAATTTCCAAATAGAGAGGCCATAGACCAGCTTGATGCAGAGATGAGTACCACTAGGTTCTGATGAGTCTTTTCCTAAGGTTCTGTAGCTCATCTTATTATACTTTTAACCTTATTACTGGAATTTTCCATTTTTCTGATATTATGTACACGAGTATATTGTTCATCATTCGACAACTTTCTGAGTGCTTAGCATTCTGGAATAGGTGTGAGTATACAACTGTGCTTTCAAAAAAGTTACCACAGGAAAGTCACAAACATTAAACTGTGTGGTTCAGTCTGAAAAGTATAATCTAGAGCCATGTGGCTCCTTCCTTCAAGGCCCAGTTTCTGTGTGGTCACCCTGCCAGCCTTACTTGCTGAGGAGGAAAAACTCTTGTTTCTGCGTTACTCTCACATGGCTGCAACACCCCGATACCAAATGTGTGGGTTTCTCTACACCAACCAATTCTCTGCAGCATTAGCTGCGAGTCCTACAATTTCACTTCATTCTGACACTGTCTCCCTGGAGATAGCATCAGATTCCACAGGTTGAGAGCTCAGTTCTATAATAACTGCCCCTCAGTTCGGATGCTAATAGGAAATAGTTGATTCCTAGGTTACTCACACCTCGTGTAACTTGGCTATACATCAACCCAAAAGTTCCCATGATCCTCTTTTTGGGTTCTGTTGTTTACTAGAACAGCTCACAAAACTCAAACACTTATGTTTACCAGTTTATTATATAATAGAGGATATGAGAAAGGATACAGATGAACAGCCAGATGAAGAGATACTTTGGGTGAGACCTAGGAGGGTCCCAAGTGCAGAACTTTCTGTCCCTGGGAGTTGGGAATAACATTCTGCCAGCATGTAGTTGTGCTCACCAACACAGAAACTTTCTTCTCCCTGTACTTTTGCGATTTTTATGGAGGCTTTATCATGTAGGCATCACTGATTGGTAACACCATTTCCAGCCCCTCATACTCTCTGGAGAATGGCAGGGGGAACTGAAGATCCTAGGCTTCTAATTGTGGCTTAGTCTTTCTGGTGTCCCGATTCAGGACCCATCAAGAGTTACCACATCAAAACTACAGGCACTGCCATCCCCCAGGAAATTCCAGGGATTTAGGAACTTTGTGTCAGGCCCAGGGTCAAAGACCTAAGATGTTCTAGTGCTCTAAGCACTTAAAAAATTACAGGGATTTTAGGAGCTCTGTGTTAGGAATTTGAGTCAGAAACCAATATGTATGTATTATTTCACACTTCCCATTTTCTGAACTTGCCCTATGCACTCTCAGTTTCAAAGTTCTGTTCACATTATTCCTTGTGCCTGAAATTCCCTTCTGTCCTTGTCACCTCTTAAGATAAGCTAAATGCAGATTCTTATATTTATTTATTTTGAAAGGTGCTGGCAGGAATGAAGGCAAGCAAAGGCATGCAATCAGTAAGAGAGAGGAGAAAGAAGCATTTTATTTATTTAATTGCCCTTGGTTGTTTCCCCTGGACTTGTGTGGTGAACCTGGGTCCTTGGGATGTGTATGGATTATGTCAGCAGAGACAGTGGATCTAGCCACTTGACCACTAGTTGTACCAATTTCACCTTTTTAAATAGCTGCATGAACTCTTAATCTTGATCTCTACACAGGGAATCACTAAGAAGGTAGGTCAGTGTAGCTAGGGTACCCCTTGAGGCACCATGGAGTTGGAAGTTTGATGTTTGGAGGCAGCCACTCTAAAGGGCAGTGCTGTCTGGTGGGCTGCGTACTAGGAGATCATTGAAAGACAACATGTGTTACATAGCTCAGTTGAAATTACATAGCATAGTGTGCCCTGGCGGCCCAATGGTTTAAACTAGGCATATTCCACATATAACCCATGGTCCCTGGTTCAGTACCCAGGGCCAGGGAAAACAACTGATGATGAACAACTCAATAAAATAAAGTGCTGCTTCCTCCTCTCTCTTTCTGCTTGCCTTCATTTCTCCCTGAACTGTTCCTTTAAAAAAAAAAAAAAATTCTCTAGCGTAAATTCAAGAAATTAATAAGTAATTTGGGTTGATGCAAAAAGTGTAAAAGATAGCTAACTTATCAGCAGATTGAGTCTTTATCTTTTCTTTCTCCAGGAGAGAAACCTTTCCTTTGTGAAGCTCAAGGATGTGGCCGTTCCTTTGCTGAGTATTCTAGCCTCCGAAAACATTTGGTGGTTCACTCAGGTATTAGAACCTCTTCCATATATAGCTTTCAGGGAAGGGAGAGAGCCAAAAGGATACAAGGATGGGGGAGTGATATAAAGAATTTAGAAAGGAAACTGTTCACCATAAAGTTGGCTCCTTATCATGACAGGGTCACATAATCCAGGGGGAAAACTTTTCAGCTGAACCACTGAACTGCTTTCTAATCCAGACCTGTGTCTGAGGATGTCAGATAATGTCTGTGACATTATGCTGGGTCCTTTATTACTGAGATGGGCCCTGGACAGCATAACAGAGACTTGTCCAAAACAGAAGTAAACTCACAGTGAAGATAGATTCTAGAATAGATTCAGGTGATTGTTGAAATGACTAGCATGGGAAACAAGCCAGCACAAGGAGGGTGGAGGGACAGAAGGAACTCCAGGTTATTTATGAGGACAGCAAAATAATTCAATGGGTTCAGGGGAGTTGGAGAGCTATAATGAGTCAAGGATGTGAATTTTTGGTTGAGACCTTAGGGGTTCAGCAGTTTTTTATGGAAGTTCTAAGTAGAAGTAGCAGACCTATAACCTGTAGGTTAGACGTGGATTTCTAGTTAGTGTTTTTTGCCTGACTTACAGAGTGTGTGCTTATATTTCACTTTCTTTATGTAAAATTATGTCAAACATACATAAATGTAGAGAAAATGAAGACTTTTCTTGCAGAATGACTGCTTTTAGCAGACCTATCAAAATTAGTAATGATTCCTTAGTTTTTATCTCATACCTGTTCATGGTTTGTTTTTTCCTTTTATCTCAAAAATGTCTTTCCCGTGTTTATTTAAATGAGATTCCAATAAATGCATTTCCATATTGCACTTGATTAGTAAGTCTTCTTGAATCTAGATATATCTACCCTCATTTTTTTTTTTATGCCATAGATTTGTTGCACACTGGAGTCAAGTTGGGTCCTATAGAATTTCACATTCTGTTTTTGGTAGTTTGCTTCCTTTCATGGCATTTAACTTGTTCCCTTACACTTACTGTAAATGGAAATAAACCCCCAAATCTTCAAAGGTTCAAAGATTTTTAATAAGGATACATTGTAGGTGGTTCTCTGTATTTAATTGTGCATGAGGAGGCACACAGTGCTTGACTGTAAAAATTGATCAGTGGGTTCAGAGGGTAACAGTTTGATCTCCTTGTAAAGTTCCTTTGCATCCTTTTGCTTTATGGTTTTGACTTGAATTATACCAGAATCTGTAATTTCATCAGGATTATAAAATGGTGGGTTTCTAATTCTCTTTGTATTTCTTAGCTGAAATTCTTCTGTACAGTGGGTCTATTCTTTATTGATGTTCAAGTTATTTGGTAATTTACATGGAAGATGAGATAAATGTATAATTCTTTTATTTGTGAATTTTCAGAATAAAAAATGATATGGTTACTTCTGGTAGTGTCAGATAAGTGACCTTTTTATTGTTCTATCTTGTTAGCATTAGTTTGAATTAGTGGGTTTCATATATTCACTGTGTTTCAGTCCTTTGCAGTTATTTTTAACAGCTTTTTTGACATGCGTATGCTTTAAAAGTAACCTGTTGAACGTATACATGCATACAATGATTTTTCAGAAACATATAAAATTGGACAGTCATTAACACAGTTCAGTTTTAAACTCTTATTATGCTAAGAAGTTCCTTTGTACCCCTTTTCTGTCAGTTCCTGTGCCCATCCTCAGATTCAGGTAAACCAGCTGTCCGCTTTCTGTCTGCAGACTTGCCTTCTCTGGAAATTTTCTGGCCATTTCGCCTTTGCTACCAACTAGTCTCCTGCAGGCATTAGTGGTTGACTTCTGCTCTAAGTGTATTGTCTGAATAGGTGGAATGGAGTTTTGGATTTGAGGACATAGAGGGTAGTTCATTTTTTTAAAAGAGCCACCAGTGTGAATATTGAAACTGTGAGATGGTGGCAGTAAATAGTGTCCTGTTATATAAACCAGGGTTGGGATGCTTGAGTTCCATGTCTGAGAGGACTGTGGAAACTTTCTGAAAGGGAAGTAAAATTCTGTATGGCTGCCACGATGTTATACCAAAGAGGTGGTTTTGTGAAGGTAGCAGTGTGTAGTGGGTCTTACTGGGAGCCGGGACCAGTGAGCATGCTAAGCCTTCCTGGTCTACTCCTTTTGCCTTCCCCGCGTCTACTGGAGGTTAAGAGACTGGGGAAGGAAAAGGATGGGGGATAGGAGTAGACTTTTATCTTCAGCCTAACATTGTCTGAGAGTTTCCATCTAGGCCTTGAGTCCATTTTCTTGTTATCAGAAATGTACCTGTCTTTTGGACTTCTCTTTCTTAACCTGATCTGTTTCAGGAGAGAAGCCTCATCTGTGTCAAGTCTGTGGGAAGACCTTTTCTCAGAGTGGGAGCAGGAATGTGCATATGAGAAAGCATCATTTGCAGCTGGGAGCAGCTAGAAGTCAAGAGCAGAAGCAAACTGGTGAGGAGAGAGGGTATAGTAGAGGGCTATATCTTCAGGATTCAAAAAGCCAAACAACTTGCCTGGCTGCTTATATGGAAAGTTTTTTGATTCTGTTTTGGGTAGAGAGACCTGGTCCGATTTGATGGACTAGTGATTTCCAGATGTACCGGTACAAATAGTTAATCATCTGTAAACGTCTAAAACACACACACACACATTTATGAGAGAGAGAGAGAGAGAGAGAGTGTGTGTGTGTGTGTGTGTGTGTATCTTGTCCACCCCTACCCCAAACAAAGCAAAATAATAAGTGAGATTATTTGGAAGTAAGATTCCCTAATCTGAGGTTTTAAAAGCACCCCTAGTGAGTTTGATGATAACTGGTACTAATTCAGGTACCAGCAATTGAGTATCACTGTGATAATGATATCTATATGACAAGTGAGTTTTTATCAATCATGACTCCCTTTTTATTCTAACTTAATTTAATAACTTTTACAATTATTATTATTCCTTTTCCATGTCTTTCCTTACTCATTTATTTCATTCCAAATACTCCATCCTTGGGATCAATTCATCCTATTTTGTATGCTAATTATCCTGATGTTCATCAAAAGCAAGGGTATTTATTTACCCATAAGGCTCAACCCATCCCTTCTAGGTTTATTCTTGGTCCCCGAATGTAGGTGAAATAGGTGCTAATACCCAAGATACAGGCTAACTTCTAGTTCTGAAAGAAAAGGGCAGCTTCCTGTGAAGAAAAATGTGGACCAAGCACAGCCTTCACTGCTGTATGTCTCTCACATCTTATTCTCTATGCAGCTGAGCCACTAATGGGCAGTAGTTTGCTTGAAGAGGCTTCAGTAACCAGTAAAAACCTGGTGTCTATGAATTCCCAGCCCAACCTTGGTGAAGAGTCCTTGAACCTACCAAATACCAATTCTATCCTAGGAGTTGATGATGGTAAGACTTTCAGCTCTCCTTTATTTGGGGAAAAGGCTGCAGTAAGAGATTTGGGAATGGGGTTGTCTCCAAAATGGAAGTTTTTAATTAATTAATTTCATTTCTTGGGAGTAGCTGTGACATGGTTGAGTAGCATTTATGTTGTCTCTGGGGTGGATAAGTGAATCTGTTAACACAAAATTCATTGAAAAGATGTAATAAAAGACGAGAGAAAAGTTTAAGAAAAAAAAATATCCATAATCCTAGCATCCTAGCCCAACTATTTCTATCTTTCCTATTGCAGTTATGGAAGAACTTAACTTTTAAAACATTTAAACAGAACATAACCAGGTTTTACAGAGGAGATATAAAGCAATTTCTCCATACCTTCAAAAGCCATATCTTCTGGAGAAAAGAAAGGGCTCTCTAGGAAACAGTTGCTCCTCTCTGATATAGAAATTTCACCCAAGTTACGCAGGCCAGGCCCTCTTCTCTGAAAAACTTAACAGGTGAGGTCAGCATGCATTTATTCAGTGCCTACTGTGTGTGCCTGGCACCTTGGGAAAGATAAAAGTAAAAGCCAGGGCCATAAAATCTAGTTGAGAAGCCAAAATTTATACATGGGAAACAAACTTTGAGTGGTAGTATATAAGCAAATATCAGATATAAGGTGGTACATAAACATGTTAAATTATCTGGTATGGTCTGAAAGAACAGTATAGAAAGCCCCTAAGAGAAACCTTTAATTTATTTGCAGACCCAAGTAGCTTATGTATTAACTAATTCCAGATAATCCCACTAGTGAACAAGTCTCAGAGCTGTGTTTTAATTACTCATATCCTACTCAGTCATTTTGGTGTGCAAATGACCATGTGTGTGTAACTTACATTGGGAGCCTACAAGGCCCAGCGTGTGCGTCCAGGTTTAATTTCAGTTCTCGACCCATGAATATTTGTATCATTGGTGACTGCTTTATGGGTTGCTTTTGGTTCCTTGGTTTGCCTGCCTAAGCAGCTTTTGCCCTGTTTCATACACAATTTCAATCCAGTTAACAGTGCTAAAGTCATATAACTCTAAATTGGTACATTAAAAAATGATTGACTCTTATATCAAGATTTCTTTCTTTTCTTCCCATTTCCTTTTTGTAATATTTTTCAAATTTCACTGATAATGATTATTAGACAAGAATTAATTTGGAAGAAATACAGGCATGTGAATTCAGTTTTTTTAGGGACCAGTTTTTAGAGCTCCTTAATGAGAGGCTTGATAGTGCAGATAGGTGTATCTGTGGATTCATTTTTCACTGAAACATTTTTCTACTGTTTCACAGAGGTGCTTGCTGAAGGATCCCCACGTCCCTTGTCTTCAGTGCCTGATGTGACATATCACTTGGTAACCATGCAGTCAGGAAGGCAGTCATACGAGGTTTCTGTCTTAACTGCCGTAAATCCACAGGAGGTAAGACTATTTCCCTTACTTTTTGTGAAGATGGATGTTGAGAATGGTGGTTGGGAGTCTAGTTGAGAGAATATGGAAAATTCTCCAGTTTCTATTTCCTGTAAACTTCGACAGAATATTTTTCTTTAAGCTAAGGGTGAGTCTGAATGTTAGGGTCTCCTGAATTAGGAGACTGGTTAGTCACAGCTGAAACTCAGTTTTAGTGTCCTTTATACACATGCCTTAATGATATCTGTTCCCTCTGTTCTCTGCCTCGTTATGAGATGAGGTTGCTGTCTTTTTTAAGGACAGGTGCAGGCAGGAATGAAAGCGAGTAGGCAGGAGGGCAGGAAGAAAGAAGAGGAAGAAGCATCTTTATTTTTATTCAGTTCTTCCTACTGGTTGTCCATCCACCACCCCCACCCCTGCCCCACTGAAACCCCCGGGGGCACCTGGACTTGAACCAGGGGTGTGTGGCCTTGCTCCTTTGCAGGCAACTGGGACAAAATCATCCTTGAGCAAAACTGATAGTGCCAAAATCATCAAAAATAAGATATTTTCATTTTGTGAAGGGTCATGTGCCTAGGTAGAAATAACTGAACTCGGATGTATTCATTTGTTGAATGAGAACTGTCATCTAAATCAAAGAGGGGTTTTAGGTTGATTCTAAGCAATTTAAATTCTGTGATCTTGACTGTCACTTAGAAAGCACAGTGAAAACCAGATAGCCTTTTTAGAATCTAAGAATATTACATTGGCCTGTTGTCATGGAAGTAGAGGACTACATCATGAGCCTCATTTCAGATGCTTAATCTTTTGCCAAAACATAGGTATCCTGGATCCTTTTGGTCTTACAGTATTTTTCATAGCTGTCTCCCAGTTTTTCCGTTTTTCTTTCATTATAACCTTGTGCCACAATCAGCTGTTACAGCATTCAAATGATGCATCATGTTTTCTTGAGTTTGCTGTAACATTCCTGAGGCTGCACAGGAACGCAGGACTCCGGCATGCATACTTATGTTTCTGTTGGGACCTTTTCCTTGTATTCATCATTGTAACCCATTTTCTGAGTTTTTGCTATCAGTATTATGGTTCTTTCCTAAGTCACTGCCTGCTCACTGCTTTGAAACATGTCTTTACCTGTAGAGTCTTCCTCTGTTTTTCCCCCTCTTCATTTATCTATTTAAATTTTTTTATTACAGAAGTTTTCAGAGTATAGTGAGAGAAAAAATACACCCTTACTATCTGTTGTCCAACTTCAACTTGAATTTTGTATTGTTCTTATTTCTTTGCTCCTACTTTTTGTCACCTGTTTTATTTGTGACGGAGTATTTAAAAGCAAACCATAGACATATTGTTTCAATTGCAAATATTTCTGCATATACGTCTTAACAGGTTTTATTTTTATAACTACATATATACATATATACACACACAGTTTTTTTTCTTGTTAAGGAAAGGTACAGGCAGGAATGAAGGTGAATAGGCAGGTAGTCAGGAAGAGAGAAAAGGACGAAGCAATCTTATAATTAATATTTTATCACCCCTGCACCTGACAAAATAATTCATCGATGTTCTCTAATACTTTGTATTGTTTTTTAATTTTTTCTCAAAATTTTTCTTCTGTGGCTGATTTGAATTAGCATTCAGGTTGTGCTCTAGTAGCTCAGGGCCAAGCTGTCAGCTGCGGTGTGACTGTAACGCTCAAGGACCCGGGTCTCATGACCCATGGCTGAGAGGGGACAACCAAAAAGAAATAAAGCAAATAAATGAAAAAGCGCTTCCTCCTCTTGCTTCCATCCGTCCTTGCAAATGCTTCCTTCTCTCTTCTCTCCCTTCCTTCCTCTCTTTACCGAGAAAAAAAAAAAAAGAATTGGGATTCAAACCAAGCTAGTTCTCTTTCTGTAATTCTTGACACACCCTGGTGGAGCAGTAGTTAGGTCATTCACTTCTGAAGGAGCAAGCCACATACCCCTGGGTTTAGGTCCTGGGACTGGGAGAAAACAACCAGTGTGAACAGCTACATAAAAAGAATATAAAAATGCTTTTTCCTCCTCTCTCTCCTGCCTGCCTGCCTACTTGCTTTCATTCCTGTCTGCACCTTTCCATTATAATTATTATTTTTAATGATGTTATTTTTTCCCTCTTTTCCCGTTTTTTTCAGTATGATCATTTAAGAAATTGGATTATTTGGCTTATTGAATTCTCGTTTTTCCCATTAAACTCTTTCTGTAATTTATTTCTCTATCCATAGATATCCCCAAAACTGGTAGTAACACTTAAAGGCTTGATTAGATTCATGTTTCCCACTTACCTTCCCTTTGCAAGAATCATCAGGAGATACAGGATATTCAGTTGTTTTCTTCTTCCTGATATTACGATTGACAGATAGTTTTGGCAACTGTTACTGATTAGATCTATTTTTCTTAAGTTAGGACTTACAAAATGGTAATAATCCTTCTGGTTTTGTTGTTGTTTTAAAGAAGCATTTGGAAGGAAGGTAGGACGAGGAGAAAGAAGCACTTTTATTTTTTGGTTGTTCGTCCTCATCCCAGATTGAGAACCGAGATACTTAGGCTTTACATGGTCTATGCCCCAGCTGCTGGCTTAGCCTCTGAGCCCCCAGGACATGCCATGCCCGCTTTTTGTTTGTATTAACTGATTCTTCTGTAAAAGAAATGCTTACTCATATCAACTATTGGGTTGCTCTGAAATAACTCAGGAAAATTGTCTCTACAAATTACCCTGATGAATAATTCACAGCACTCAAAAAAAATTTTTTTTAAGCTTGGACCTTTTCTGTTCTCTGCTGCTAAACTTTTTTTATTGAAGCATTCCAGGTTACCCCAATGAAATGCCGGATATATAAAAACTTAATTCATTCAACAAATAATTATTCCCTAATGTATGTATACAAGGTACTCTGCTGGGTTCTTCTATAACAGTAAATGAAATACTGCCTGGCTCAGAGAGCTTACAGTTAGAGTTGCGATCTCTGCCTTGTATAACTTTGGTGTCTGTGGCACAGAGAGGGTAGAATGGGGAGGGTGATTACATGGTGTGGTAAGCTGGTCTTGCGGGGAAGTCAGGGAATAGACATGAGAGTTTAAATTCAGACCTGAGGGGTGAAAAGCAATCATCTTGGAGAAGCAGGTGGGATTGGAAGGAGACAGCGGGCATCACTGTAGTGTGCACAGAGGCAGCGGTGAGAGGGAGCAGCAGGGCATGACAGCGGAACCACAAAAGAGGATGAGTATGCATGGACATGCAATGGAGAGGTGGCGGTGGAACAGTAAAAGGAGAGCAGGAAGGATACACTTTCTTCTATGAAGGGCCTTATAGGACATGATTTTATCCTGGGGACAGTGGGACATCCTTCGTGGTTTCATGTAGAGTATGACATGGTCAGATTTGTGTATACAGCAAGTCCAATAATTGTGTATTTGTTCTCTTCAACCTAGGCATGTGGGTCTTGGAATTGGCTTCAAAATGTCCTTGTCTTAAGTGATGCCCACTCACAGTCTCAGGCAGACACAACAACACAGGCCACCTGAAAAAAAAAGGAAACATAACTCTGGAGGAAACAAAGGACCTATAGGCACTAAGTACCTAGTTTCATAATGGAAACCCTAGACTCTTAATAGAAAATTAACACCAAAGGGAAAAGTGCTGTCCTAGATGCCTCTGGATGTTCTGTGCTGTGATTTTCTTCTCATAGATCCTTTGTGTTTACATCATACCCTTTGTCTGAACCTCACTTCTTTTTTCTTTTCATATTACCATTATTATCTTCCTCTTCTCAGAGGTAGGTTTGTCACATCCTCCAATCCCTTCACATTTTTCAAGCTATAAGTCCCTCAAGGCTCAGGCTTAGTCCTCTTCCTCATTCCAGGTTTATGTATAAATTGACCATTTCTCCTAGTGAGTGAGGAATGTTGAATTCCTTAGGGGTTCTCAGATGCCAGAGAAGAGTATTTGAAATTCTTAAAACATAACATGGCCACTTCCTACTCCTATTGGACTCCCGTAAATATACTATAAAAATAAAAATAACTTACCAAGAATTTTGAGAATCAAGTATCAGAAATTATGGCAAACACATCATAACTATAAATTAACTCTCGTCCAGATGTGTCAGGTAGGAGAGTTTTTGTCAGGTTTCCGAGATTCAGACAGAGGACTCATTATGCAGGCCCACCTGGGACCCCAGAGCTTTTGGACCCCCCTGCCTACTAAAGTTTCTCTGAGATGATTCCATAGTCATGAATCAGTATGAGTGATTGCTAGCTAGTTTTGACTATATCTTAGAATATTTCCTGAGTAAAACAAAGAGAAAACACAAACTACAAATTCTTTAACATTTCTCATCAATTGACATTGCCAAGTTTGAGTACAAACATCTGACTCTGGCCTAAATTAGAACACACCATGCTTGCACCCTGACCACATAGCATCACATGCAGTATGTGGTTTCCTTCGTTAAAATTTTTTCTTTAAATTATCTTTAAATTTCTACCATAGAAATCTATATAAATTAACTTCATCTAAATTAAGACCATCAGTATCTCCAGCTCAAGAATTCATCTGATTTTATTTTATTTTTTTAAAGTGGAGGGAGGGAGAGGAAGAATCTGTTTATTTTGGTCCCCCAACCTGGGTCAAGAACTTGAGTCCTTGGGCTTTTACATGGTCCAAACCCCAGCCATCTCAGCCACCTGAGCCACAAAGTTATGCCTGTGATTTGATTTCGATAAGCCTACTTTTTAGTTCTGAATTTTGCTGTATTATTCCCATTTCATTTTCTTTTCATGTTAAAATAGAACCCAATTTCATCTATATTTTTTTGTTTGCTTTTAAAGGAAAGGTGCAGGTAGGAATGAAGGCAATAGTAGGTAAGCAGGCAGGGAGGGAGGAAGATGAAACATTTTATTTTTCATTTTTTTGTGCATACTGCTCGTTTTCTCCTGACCCAGGACTCTAACCCAGGGGTGTGTGGCCTGCGTCCTCGGAGGCAATTGACCTAACTGCTACTGCACCAGCGTGTGCCAGTTTCATCAGTTGTACAAAATTCCCTTTCAACAGAAGCCTTGAATAGAAGGTGTAAAGAAAGAGTACAAGGTCTGTTAGTTGCCACTTTGTTGGAGTCTCTCAGATTTGTGTGCCTTCTTCACAATATAGGTATTCAGTTTAACCCAGGGAACCCCCAAAATGGAGAATAATGAAGATCTACTGATGTTTTTCTCCCTTTGACTTACATGATATCACTGTTTTTCCTGAAAGAGAGGAAGGAAGGAAGGAAGGTAGGTAGGTAGAGGAGCAATAAGCAGTTGTTGTTTGTTTTGTTTTTTATTAAGAAAGGAAGGGAAAGAAGGAAGGGGCCTAGGTAACTAGATAGGTAGATGGTTTTTTCACCCTGGTCCCACGTCACGAACCCAGATATTTCAGCTTTGTGTGGTCTGCATGCTATCATCTCAGCTGTCTAAGCCACTAGGGTTCACCCTAGATTTCTTAGAAGTGGAATTCTAGCTTTCATAGAGAACTCACTGGTAATGACCTCCCTTTCCTTTTACTTCTGCTTGAGCCTGAAGACTATACTTAGGCTAACACTGACATAAGACTTTTGGTTCCACTGTTTCTAATTTCCCTGAAACTTAGATTCCTCCATCACTGACTAGTGAGTATTTGACTATACAAACAATAGTTTGGCTTATAGACTTTGTGCCAGCATCATGAAGTGGCCAAGGTGCTGTCCCAAGGCCAGTATATGAATGAGATCTATCAGTCTGTGTGTGTCTCCTGCTATGAAACCAGATATCTTGACTCATCGCTGCAGTGCATTCCTCACCCCACTTGTAAACCTTTTACTTAGTATGAATGATTTTTCCTAGAGTGGTAGCCTATCCAGATTTGTTTTTAATCTTTTACAGTTACTAAACCAAGGAGATTTAACTGAAAGACGGACTTGAGTGTGGAGCTGATTCCTGGAAGAGCAGCTCTGTCTGATCCCAGAGTGCACAGTGGGAACAATGGCTCACAACCTGCCGGAACCAGATCTGAAGGACAAGAACCACTTTTGCCTCTGTTCATCTTCCCTGGTGTAGAAGATGAATGTCGCTTCTCTTCAAACTACCACCTGATCCAGACAAGGAAAGAGCAGTGAATGTGGGCTGGGTAACTGTACCTACCTTTCTTCCACTGCAACATTTTGGGATGGTTTCTCCCCAAAGTGAATTTGATGATGTGTTGGCTGAAGTTTTCTCAGTGTGACTGTTGGGCGGAGGTTTTCCTTTGAAGAGTTTTCATCCTAGAAACAATTGTCTTTCCCCATGGATGGACAAAGTCCTGCCACCAACCATAAAACTTCACCACGAAGTGAGCTTTCAAGATGCCTTGTTGCTTTGGAGAAGGGAGTGAGTCAGTGGAGTTGTGACATTCTCCCTTTAGCAACCTGAGTAGGAGACTTTCTGCCACTGGGCTGCAAAAAAATAAATTACTTGAAATCCCTACTTGTCCCAGGCTGAGGTACTATCTTGTTCTATCCACCTCTACTTGGTCACTTTGCTTTGTTTATGGAACATACAGAAGCATGTTAAAGGTGGTTTTTTTTTTTTAAGTTAAAAATCACATGATTCAGCGCTTCACTTGTTTTCCCTTTAAATAAACAAAACAGCCCAGTCAGTTCTTTGGTTCCTTGATTCGGACAAAATTTGTTTCCTTTAAAGAGATTAAGAAAAAAATAGTATAGTTTTCCCCTTTCAGACAGGGCACTGATTTACCCTTTAGATTTGATGCAGGTAAAACTGAGCTCAGGAGAAACATGTCCTACTGGGAAGAAGACGTGAGCATCTTCATCTTTAAGTAGCAAACCTAGATGGTACTTATCAGAGTATCACTGGTCATCATCAGAAAGGGTCATGTCTAGAAAAGTGGCTATAGTACCAGATATTTTTGAATTTTTCCAGAAAGATAAGTTACCAAAAAAAGATGCCTCTTAGGAGGAGAGCACAAGTGCCTATTCTATCTCTACAGCTGCTGAAAGAGAAGAATTATCGGTGAGAAGAAAAGTATTTCAAAACTCACTAACAGAAAATCACGGCTGTCAGAAGTTTCTACTTTATTTAAATGAACTTCTTGCTGACATCTACATGCATGCAGTGGCAGTCTAAGCAGATAACAAAGAATCAACAGCTATTTTAAATAATTACATACAGTTCTTAATTTGTTTATGACATGCATCATCCTGTGCTATGTAGGCTGAGTTCTTGTCTAGTTCTCTTCTTAAAATGCCAGTTTTTACTTCCTGACTCCTTTTATACTAAAGGGGAGTGGTGCTCAACCTAGGACATTTTTGTCCACCCCGGGGACACTTGGCACTATCTATAGACATTTTTGGTTGTCACAGTTGAGGATGGGTATTACTGGCATCTAGTGAGTAGAGAGGCCAGAGATGCTGCTAAATATCCCACAATGCACAGAACAGCCCCCTCTCCTAACACCCAACAGACTCACTCACCTGACCCAAACAAAATAGCAGTAGCGCGGACGTTGAGAAAGCCTGCACTAAAAGTTGCAATCTAGTTATCCCGGTGTTTTTGCCCACAATATTTTCAAGTGATTTTTTAATTAGTTATCAGTGTGAATTTCTGACTTCCAATGAAAAAGCAGTTGTATCTGCAATTCTGGGCATTCCAGCATTTCTGTATTCCAGCAGGGTTTATATACGCTCCAGTCTCTATTATCGCCCATATCTTACATCCATCCCACTCAATCCATTTCTTTCCCAACTAACCCTGGAGACATCTGGGATTGTACACTTTTTTCTGTACCTATAGTCTAAGTCTGAGACAAAAAATAAGATCCCTTAACTTGGCTTTGAACTCTACCCTGAGCATCTCCATTTTGATTTTCTTGAACCATTCCTGTTACCAGTACTTTTCTACATTCTCCAAGAGTTCATGACTCAAAACCCAAGTTTTGCCTGACTTGACTCAACCCTAAATTAGCTATTTAATATTTTTGAAAAAGTCATTTTAAGTATACTGATTAAGCAAGTGATTGGAGATTATCCAGCAGTTTGTAAGATCTCTCCTCCAGGTCTGTCTGGGAATCTGTAGGCTGCTCTAGAGATTCTTCTAAGTCCTCCTGTAGATTTCTGACAAGTTTTGTAATTTCGTGGGAGCTGCAGAATAAAACAATTTTAAAATTTAAAACAACAACTACTAAAGAAAGCATTCTGAAAGGCCTAAAGATACACTCAACATTTTCACTATTTTATATGAGGTGTAACAGGTAACTTCTCGGGAAAATTGGGATAGGAACTAGGGGAAAGGGTCACTAGCATTAAGAAACAAAACATAATTGAGAATAATGAAGATCTACTGATGTTTTTCTCCCTTTGACTTACATGATACCACAATGGAAGAAGATGCTAACTGAGTTTCTCTTAAAGTACGTAAAAAAAGTTTAATAATTTTTGAAGAGGTAAAACTATATACATGCTCTGTCTTCAAAAGTGAAATGGACATACTTTTGACTGATGGTATTACAAATGGAATTAGAAAAATGTTTCAAACTGAAGGAATCTAAAACTAATATGTAATGGTTATATTTTATTCACAGCTGTACTTCTCTCCAAAATCCACTGTTACTCGGGGATCTCTGGATGAGTACTGTACAGGATTATTATCTCTAGTGATGGTAGAAAGGTTCCTTCCAGTGCTCCCAGTGGCATTTCTAGGGGCAGCAATTTCAAGAGCTGCTGAATGACAGCAGTGAAGATTACCTGGGACAGTCATCCACTTCTGACTGACCCTTCCGTTGTGCAGCCTGGCTGCCCTGACCTTTGTCCCTCACAAAGTCTTCATCAAGCCCAGCCTGCCTCAGGGTGTCTCGATACCTCTGTTCTGCTTCTTTCCTGGCAAGGTCCTGTGGAAAGGAAATTGAAAACTGCTATATAGCTGTCTTGTGAATTACCAGACAATTCTAAATTACTGGCTTAATCCATATCCTTAAAATACCGCTCTCTCCTTTTCCCGCTTTAGTGCTGCACAGATATAAATGAAAATTATTTAGAGCCTTGGGTGTATTTTTTCCCCAAATCTTAATGTTCATAGGAACTAGTACCTGAAGATCTTGTGAAAAGATCTTGGTAGTTCTATTACATATTTCTAATACTCACAGGAGGTGCTGACTGATGATTTGGAGCCAGGTCTCTGAGAAGCAGGACTTCAGTTTTTGGAAGACCAAGCAGTTGAAAAAGACAGACAAAAACTTTTTTTTTAAGGAAAGATGCAGGCAAGAATGAAGGCGAACAGGCAGGAAGGAAGTGAGAGGAGGAAGAAGCTAGTGGTTCACCTTGGTTGCGCCCACTGACACAAACCTGGGACCCTGGGATGTATCTGGACTGCCTAACCACTGCTCCACCAGGGCGTGCTGAGTGTTGATGACTGAAATCTAGTGAGTGAGCTTGAAAAAAATTCACATTAACAATGCAAGTTGCTAAGTAAATCCAAGACAGTCCAGTGTGAAAGCGATGCATGTCGGGTGAGGGAGGAGTGGAATCAGAAATACCTAGCTGTAGGATGGAGGTAATGCCCATTAGAACCAGGTAACAGGGAGCCCTAACTGTTGTCTGAAATTGGACAGTCTTGCTGAGTCTAGAGAACATTCTTAAATGAATCTACCGGCTTAAAAGGCAACCTGGGCAGGACCTTGCAGAGTGCTTGTGAGCATCTTAACTTGGCCATCTCCAAATGTGCCTCAGCTCTAGAGGCTGGGGATGCTCAGGGCCCTGGCATGCAGGAGGAGATACCTTCCCAGTACTACAAACAGTGGTTCTAGACAGTAGACAAATAACGGGATTTCGGTTATGTTAGGAAGTTATAAAGATATTCTTACCAACACAATCAAATGATCAGTGGGATCTAAACCCTATTCCAATTCAAAAGACACTAGCAAAACTCTAGGAAATGAAATATCCCTTGACAGAGCCTTTGGAGTTCAGTCTTGGATGAAATTAGACCAAGCAGTATTCACTGTTAACTACTTATTTTGGGTAAAGACGATAGTAATATGATGGACCCAATTTAGAGTCTTTCTGAGCCTTTAGAAAATAATATTGATATATTACACTGCTTCATAGTTTCTAGGAGCCCTTTCATTCAGGACAAGGAAAATGAATGGTGGTTTAGTTTTACCTTGGTAACTTGTTCAAAGAGATAGGGCCTTGTTTGTATTCTCTTCTTCATTTCTGCCAATTCTTTCTTATAATCTTTTGCTCTTTTCCGGTCATTGTTCCTGGAATTAACAAGTTTTGGTATTTTTACTTTTTTAAAGGAAAGGTACTGGTGGGAATGAAGGCGAAGTAGGTAGGCAGGAATAGAAGAAGAAAAAACATTTTGTTGATTCATCTTGGTTGCTCCCCTGCCTGGATTGTGAACCCAGGTCCTCAGGATGAGTGTGGACTGTGTTCAGTGGACTGCGTCCAGCAGCACACCAAATTAACAAGACTTTAAAATGAATTCTTTTTCCAGTATAGAATTCCCTTCATTCCAGTTAATCAGTAACTCCCATGGGCATTATAAATTCCTAACATTACAAAAGCCTAGCAAAACCCTCGATTCTGTGCAATTACCGGAACCCATCCTGACTCCATTTTTGCTCTTTGCAAGAGTAATGATTTGTTGGATCCCAAGACACATCCCTTTGACACATGGGGGACACTGACCGATTCTCTTTCAGCTTTGCTTTGAACACCTCCTCCAGGCTTTTATGGGGATCCATGGCTTTTGCACGTAAGATCACAGATTTAGACATTGCTTGACACTTCTTTTTGTGTGCCTCCAACCACTGAGTGCTCTCGTCCACTCTCTCCTTTTTTTCAAGTGAACTTCTAAAGGGAGGAGGAAAGAAATGAATACAGATGACTGTCATATTTAAAAGCACTCTTGGTAACTTTCTGGAAAGTAAGTCAAGTTGCTTTTTCTATGAATGGGATGGTAGTTCATCACTCTGGCATTTCAGAAAGACTGAGATTGTGGGATTGAATGCACCAGCAGATGACGTCTTCCCAGCACTATGGACAAAGTGATTAACTGAACTGAAAAATGTGGCAAATTTAAATACCCTCACCTCAATAATCACTCAGCCTTCTTACCTATCTGGAAACAAAACTTTACTAATAGCTGCTGAGCCTACCTACTATAAATCAAGTGCACACAGCCAGTAAGTGCTCTATGCTCACATTCCTTACCTTGTATTGTCTTCATGACTACTCTGTGACGTAAGGATTATAAACCCCCTTTTTATAAGCAAGGAGATTGAGCTCCAAAGCAGCTAAGTCACTCGCTGAAAGGTGCCCAGTGTGCCACTGGAAAAGACAAGTTTAGGATGTCTGACTCCTGTGCCTCTGCCCTTGATGTACACGGTGAACTGGAAGGTGCCTGGGTTCATGACCTTTTAGAAATAACAATCTTATTTTCACAGAGCCCTGTGCACAATTTGGGGTCAACTTGCAACAACTTAGGTTTGTGTAAATACCATTCTAAAAGGTAGTATGGCAAGAAAAAGTCAAGACTCTTGAATCTGGATGTTTACATTCAAATGAACATTAGGAAGAGGGTATGAAAGTCTAATCTGCTCACGTAAGACTCCCTGTGTGAAGTGGGGAATGTGGGCCCCCACTCTTAGTAGGCTGGCCTCTGGCCTCTGGTCGTGAGGCCTGTCATTTCAGGATCTTAGGCTACTGGCACATTTAGCTTTGATTTAGTAGTTTTAACTATGAAACTTGAGGAAGAAGGAAAAATCTCTTGAATTCTAATACATTTCTAAAACTTTGTTTTGGGTTTTAAAGAGCCATGCAGGTCCATGAGCGCCTCTGTGAGCTCTACAGCAGGGTGCGAAGATCCGAGTCCTCTCCCAGGGCTAAGCTGCTTGTTACACCCTGACCTCTCCTGCTGACTTGAGCTCCAAGGCATAGTGGAGGGACTCTTGGCTTTAACTTGATGCAAACAGTGCCATGACAGGTCAGTGAAGGAGTTTAAAAAAAAAGGATCCTGTTTCCCAACAGACTTGCAATAGTTCCCCAGGATGAATCTCAAATCTGTGCAATGGATGCCTCATCGTCCTTGTGACAGGGTCTGCTGCCTGCTGTCAGGCTTCTCTGAATTCCTCTTCCTAATGGCTTCCTTCCTCTTTCATCTGTGGGTCTCACTCGTGCATTCTTTCTGTTGGGAACCTTTCTAGCCTCTGTGTAGCTAACTCCTCACTCTTCAGATTTCACTCTGGACATCTGTTACAAGAGACCCCTGTCCTAGGCTCCCAGTGCCCCCAAAGTCCCCTGGATTCTCTCGTCATTGCCACTCTTAAAATGCAGTGGTTGTGTCATCGTTTTTCTGTATTTCAGACTCGTTATTACTAAACATATTCTTGGCACAGAGTAAGTCCTTAAATATTTGCTGAATAATGGCTAGGTGTTCTTCAGGACTTAGTGTGGACAGCCTCATGTCTTCCTGTCCTGATCGGAGAACTCCCTTCCACACTTTCAGGTCTCTGATAACCAGCATCAGTATGGTTTCCATCATTCAGGCCAAGATCTGAGCATTTGAGTCTTACGTGGCCTGACCACTCACCTGACTGCAGATTCCCTTTTCCTGGTGGCATCTGTGATATGCACAGGGAGGGTGTTGGCAGAGAGGGAAGCAAGGCCACTTAGAGAACGACTCCTTGTCAGGGGTGCAGCAGGTGGTGGTGGGGAGTTCTAGGAGAAACAAAAGCTGGCTTTGGTGCGACAGCACTTATGATTCATTTCTATCATGACTAGAATTCAATTTTAGTGAATGACTAGTGAGACAGAGAAGCTTCATTTTTCCCTTGGTATTAGGAAGGGTAATGAGATATCTTGTAAATCAGGCCAAGATGTGGATGCCGATCCTCAATATTTCAATCAAATGAGAAGTCTTTTTTGCTTATTGTGCTTATTGTAACTGTACCTATAAATACATGAGCAACTGACCCCGACCCCATGCCTTGCAGATATGTTTGGATTTATTTCTACAAAATCCCTCTAAAGGATACACCCTTGTGGCTCAGGGGCCTAAGGTGCAGAACATGTAAAGCCCAATGATCAGGGTTTGAAATGTGGGGTTGAGTTTAAAAAAATTCCTCCAGAAAAAGGGAAAGAAAGGAGGACTGTATTGGTCTTACGTTTGTAAGAACCGTAGCTCCACGAACAACTGAGACTTAAATATTCAGATGGAAAAAATGTCATGAGAAGTGCCTTCCGCTGAGACCTGGCCGCAGGCCCTGGGCCTCCTGCAGCTGTCTGCACTCTTACCCTCCTCCCTCCAGGAGTGGTGGCATCACAGGGCCGCTGAGTGCAACGCAGACCTGCGGTTCTCAGCAAGAAGGGCTTGTTGTGAGTCGCCTCTCGGACATCCCGGCTCTTGGCAGCTCTTCTCTGGAAGGCCTTGTATAGGCTTTCATAGTCAGGGACAGTAGGATTCACCCGTGGCTGGAATCCAAAGTCAGTGTGCAGAAACCCAAGTTTTTCTTCCCGGGTCCGGGTGGCTGTGCGAGGCTGTGGGTCAGCCTGGCTGCTGGAGGAGGGGAGCGGGGAGGCGGCCATCTGGAGCAAGTCCAGGGCTCTCATCTGGATGCGAATTTTCCTGAAGAGCTCTGCTTCTGTGGAGAAGAACAGTGGTCAAGGGTGAGAATGCACCAAATCTCACACCACAAGGTTTGAAGAACTTGCCCTCTTTGAAGCATGAGCAGTAAATGTGCTGGAGCTAACTCTTCAGGAATTTGATGAGTCAGCTGACGTGGGAAGCCTGAAACTGACCACAAAAGGATTATCTGCATTATAAAAAACTACACACCAGCATGCTCCTGACCCCACCCCAGAGCTCATTATTAAGCGTTGACCAGAAAGCCACCACCACGTGACAACTGGATTATAGACAGTTACAGTTGATGCTTGGAACTGACTACCCTTCCTTCTGCAGAGATGAGGCAGGGGAGTGGGCTGGCTCCTCTTCAGGGCTCCCAATCTCAGAGACCCCACCTTCCCGACTGCCCAAGCCAGCTGCCCAAGTCATGCCTGACTCTTCTCTCACCAGCCGCCAACTCCTCCTATTAAATTCTCTCCAGTCCAGTCTCTCACCTTCCCTGCTAGCAGTTTTCATTGTTTTTTTAAAGAGGAGAGATGTAGGCAGAACGAAGGTGAGCAGGCAGTGGCATTACTGCTGCAGTTTTATGATTTGTCCTGTCAGATCAACATCCCCACTGTCTTGTCTTTCCCCCCTTTGACCAGTTACACAGCAATCAGTGATCGCTTGTGACTGCGCATCTGATTATGAGCTGCCCTGCTTTAAACCCTTCTGTGCAATTCAGTGCCCTTGGGTCACAGTCCAAACTCTCTCATGTGGAAGGACATCTCCCCAGGTCTGGCCAAGCGTGCCTCTCCTCCCCAGTCTCCTCTCTACCCTCTACCATTCCATCCTTTGAATATGCTCACTGTCTCTTCACCTCCATGCTCCATCTCTGCCTGGTACCCTCTTCCTCCCTCTTCACTGAATGAACCAGGGCTCAGCCTTTAGGTTGCCTCTACTCACTTTCTCTGGTCACCTCCCTAACTTCCCACCCCTTACTGCACCTGTTAGGTCCCTCTGCTAGTCCCCCTTCAGTCCTTGCAAATAACTCACTGCCTGCGTTACTGTCTCTTGTCTGTCTTCCTCCCATGTCCACAAACTCCATCTCTATACAGAACAGTGCTTGCGGTGTAGCACGTTACTGAACGAGCCAGTAAAGTCGGCGTTTCATAATGGACCTGCACTTCTTGAAATGTGTACCTCACCAGATGAGGGCGGGTGGGAGCTTTCCTCAGGCGCTGCTGGCTAGTGGTACACTGGTCTAAGTGGCCCTTGAGTGTCCATTGGTTCTGCTTTTTCCATGCTGCCACAGAGGCCTTCGCATCCATTGCGCTCAATGAGACAATCTGGGGGGCGGGTGCTGCGATAGGGCTCCCCACAGCCCTAGCTCCCACTGGGCTTTCTCATTGTAGAGTTGAATGCCGCGTGGCCCGAAAGAACTGAGTTCACCCTCTAGCACGTGCTCTGAGCAGCACATCTCCACGCCAGGCTGATCCCAAGCCTAACTATATCCCGAGCACCCCGGGTACCCCCAGCAGGAAGCAGTGAGATGGAAAGGATGTCTTTACCCTGCAGTTTGTCTCCAAGGGCTGGCTCCAAGATGGACTTGGGGATCCTTCTGGTGACCTTCTGCTTAGAGACCTTGGCCTTGGCTGTGGAGGCCAACTCCCTCTGCTGAGCGGCCTGCTTTCGTTGTTCTTCCTTCTCCAGGAAGCTGAAGGGCTTCAAGGAAGAGAGGAGCAGCTCCTTTCTCTTCTGGATCCCTTCCTGCCTGCGGGCCTCCTGGCGGTTCATGATCTCCTGGTAGAGGGGCAGGTAGACATGCGCAGGCACAGGCTGGGCCCGGAATTGCCGGTGGCACTCGGCCTCCTCCTGGCCCTGCTTCTGGGCCTGCTGCCTCTCTTGCTCGAAGGAGGCTGGCGAGGCCAGCCACTGGGCCTTTTTCCGGGCCTCGCGCAGTGTCATGTGGAATGGCCGAGGGACAGTGATGGATGATACCCAGGAGCTGACACTTCTATGCTGAGAGGGAGGCCTGGAGCCTGGGGGCAGTTGTGACTGAGCCTTGGGAATGTCGGAGGGAAGGCTGCTCAGGGAGCTGCAGCGCCTTGTGGAGCCATACCTGGGGGAAGAAAGCAGGTCTGTGCTGGAGATGGAGGACAGGGCTGCCAAGAAGCCTGGTTCCTCCCAGATGCTCCTCGGGACTCCTCCCCATCCTCCCTTCCTGCAGGTCACAGTTAGCATCTCAGCCTAACATCACAGGGCCTCTAAGCCTGCACTTTTTACAACCAGGCCTCCCTAGCAGCCCTAGTAAGAATATCTCCTCGGAACTGATGCAAAAACTTCCACTTTGCACTTTTCAAGGACAGAAAGTGCAAAGGTGCAGAGCAGAGCTTTAGAATTACATTGACTCAAGTTCAAATTTTGCTTCAAACTATTACCAGCTGTGTGACCTTGAGCACAATTCTCTTGGGATCTTGATTTTCTCATCTCTAAAATGGCAAAAATAGTATCTACTTACAGGTTCCTGAGAGAAGAAAAAAGGAATACTAAATGAGATGAAGTATGATGCATATAACAGATCATGGCCATGGTCAGTGTATCTTGCTATCCTTCTTAGGGAGGCAGTGTGTTTAGCAAAGGCAGCCCTTTAATTAGTTCTGATATCTGGGGTGACTAGGAGTTACCCAAAGTGATTTAAGATTGCTGGGTGGGACTCAGAACATGTTTGGATCTGAAAGCTGATTACAAGCTGGAGCCTGTTAGGGGCAGAGAGTAGAGCAAGGAAGAAGTGAGAGTTGGCAGGACATCAAGACCACCAGACCCGGAGCACTGGGCTTGGGTCACCGTGGGAAAGCACTGGGGTAGTGTTCTTGTAACTGTCCACTCCCCAAAACAAGATGGATACAGTTATGTAGTTAGAAAACAAAAGGCTGCATAAGCAAATCCAATATAAAGATAAAATTGTTTGCATAAGCTGCTTGAAGCAATTCTGTGTATGAACTCAATACATAGGTGGAAGACAGGGTATTCAAGGCTCTCAGTCCACGAGGCCCCCTGACCCCACCTTTCTATCATTGTCTCTGAGTATATTAATCCCCTGCATTGCCCCCTCTTCTCCCCTGTCCCTGAGAGGGATCCAGGCAGGAGCCTGGGAAAGTATCAACTTGTAGAAACGGTCTTTGCTTTACAGAGGGAGAAGATCAGGCCTAGAGTGATGACATGACTTGGCCATAGTGCTGCGGTGTCTTACCACGGAGACCGGGGGTACTGAGCTTGCGGTTTCCCTCTGCCTTTGTCTTGGAAGAAACTCTCCAGATCCTCATCTGCACAGAGGTTCTCATCACTGTCCGTGTCAGACTGATAAAGGGATTTCACCAGGCACCACCTGTTTTTCTGCTTTCGGACCTGCAGGGTCTCGAAAAAGCTCCCAATGGAATCAGAAGTAGACTCAGTCTCCTCCTCTGGGCTGAGGAACTCATCAAGTTTGCCAGCTCTAGGCAAAACCAGCCCATCCTCAGACAGATCCTCTTCTGCCTCTGTGTCTGATGAGGATTTGGGGGGAAATACCTAAAATGAAATACAATAGACTATAGGTTGAACTATAATTTCTTTTTTTTTTTTTTTTCTTTTAACAAAAGGTACAGACAGGCAAGAAGAAAGAGGAGGAAGCACTTTTATTTATCTTTATTTAGTTTATCTTGGTTGTTCCACCATTCCCAGACATGAACCTCGGTCCTTGGGATGTACGGAGACTGTACCTGCATCGCTATTCCATCAGGGCGCACCATAATTTCTAATTCATTCAAAACATAACTGTTATTTTTGCTTTGAATAAGCCTCTATACATTAGGAACTGAGGAGGAACCAAAGCGTGTTCCTTGCTTTAAAGAAACGTCACAAATTGGCATGTGGCTGCAGGACTCCGGATGACACTTGGTGATGATTTTACTGGGTTCTTGCAGGTCCAGTTCTAATAGTGTAAATAATGCTGGACCCTGAGTCAAAGGTAGGTGTGTGCTCTAACCCTGACTCTACTACTGAAGAGTGTGTGACCTTGGAGAAATTTGTCTTTGAAAAACAATGACTTTATTGGCAACCTTGGTGGTTCAGGTGCTGGCCCCGCATCTGGAGTGTGGAATGTAAAGCCCAAGGACCACAGTTTGAGACCTCAAGGTGGAGAAACAACGAAAAGTAAATAAAGGAAAGTTCTTTCTGCCCTTCCTCCCTCCCCTCCCCTCCTCTTCCTTCCTTCTTTCCTCCCCTTCCTTCCTTTTTTCTTTCCAAATGCTTCTTTCTCCTCTCCCTTCCTCTCTTAAAAATATGACTATATAGGTGCACCCTGGTGGAGCTGCGGTTAAGTGCTGCCCAAATAAATCCAATAATCCAGGTTCGCACCCCCTGGGCTGATGGGAACAACTAAGATGAACAACTAAATAAAATAAGCAAAACGCTTCTTCCTCCTTTCTCTTCCTTCCTGTCTAACTACTCACATTCCTTCTTGCCTGTACCTATCCTTAAAAAAAAAAAAAAAAAAAAAAAAAAGGCTTTATTGGCCTATAATCCACATACCATACATAGAATTAATACTATTCACTTACTCAAAGTGAACAGTTCAGGGGTTTTAGTATATTCTCAGTTGTGCAAACACCACACCACAATGAATTTTAATCACCTCTAAAAGAAACTCCTAGCCCTTTAATAGTCACTCCCTATTCCCCCCGCAACGCGTCAGCCCTCCTGCTGTCATCGCCCTCGCTCTCCAAAGCCCTAAGGACCCACCAATCTGTTTTTTGTTTCCATACATTTGGGAGCAAAATTTCTTTCTCTTTTGGTGCCTTGTTTTTCTCTTCAACGAAACAGAGATAACACTCATACTATTAGTTCTAGAGTAGTGGAGAGGACTGGCAAAAACTGGGGACCATTGCTACGGATGGGTAAGAGCCTGACTTAAGGCTGAGCAGCCGGTCCCCAGGCAGAGTCCGCCTCCCCCGCCCTAAAGCGGCGGATTTTAACCCAAGCGCCTCCGCGGCACGCCCCCGCTGTCGGTTTCCAAGGCAACGTCAAACATTTTTCTCTCTTAGGGATTCCTTCTCAGGACCCAGTCCTGATTCCTCTCCTCACCTGACGGCTGGACTGGGCGCTGCCATTGGCTCCCGCAGGTCTCCCCACGGTCATCTTGTCAGCAGGACGGGGGCACAGCGGCGGTGGCAGCCCTGGTAGCTGCGGTGGCCGTGGAGGCGCCAGCCGAGCAGGTTCCCGATCTGCTTTGGCCTCTGATTGGTTCCCAAGCAGGTGCACCGACAAGTAGCTTCCAATCCGTCGCTCCCAGGAGGCAAGAATCACTTTCTGATTGGCCTATTGGCTCGTAGGTTGTTTCCGGTTCCGCGGCCGTGGCACAGCCGGAGTGATTGGCAGGCTCTGCTCCGGAAGTGCTCTCTGCTTAAAGCCGGCCTCAGGGCCGGGAACTGCGAAGCCAGTAGCACCATGGCGGCCCGCCTAGCTGCGAGCCGCTGCGGGGCTGGCCGTGCGGCTGTTCGCCGGGGTCCGCCGGTCTCCTCCCGGAGGTGGTCCGGCGCGCCGGCTGACACTGTGTACGATGTGGTGGTGTCCGGCGGAGGCCTGGTGGGAGCCGCCATGGCCTGTGCCTTAGGTAAGTGCATCTCGAGCCCAGCGGTGGCGGGGAGCTGGCCTGTGCGGGACCGCTGAGGACCGTGGGAGCCCTGGAACTGTGAGCCCCCTGACGGAACCATGCAGACCACGTGTTCCAGACCCTACTCCCAGCAGCCCCGCCACCCCGGGAAAAGTGGTCCTTCGGGGTGTGGAAGAGTCAAAAGTGGGGCGGTTGTTAGGTGTCCTCATAACCAGGGAAACAGACTATCCCGGGCGTTACTTAATTATTGGAGCTCTTGAAAAACTTTGTCGCTTTGGCCTAGGTGGTCTTTCATTTTCAGCAGCTTGTGGAGATAGAATGTGTTACATTTAAAGCACGCGATTTAATGGTTTTCAGTATATTCACAGAGTTGTGCAGCCATCATCGCTTTTCAGAACGTTTTTATTACCTTCAAAAGAAACCAAAACCTCTTAGCAGTCACTGCCCATTTCCCCGTTAAAAAGTAAACTGAAGCATATTGAAAGTGTTAAGAGTTGGAGAAAAAAAATCATAATCTGGCAGCATACAAACTAGCCTCTTAGGATCGTTCTCCTTGGAGCTGTATAAAATGAAACATTTTTATAGGTAGAAGGGAGTGGAAACAAGGAAATTATGCAATCAGCCCTTTATATCCAAAGGGGCTCCATCCTCTGAACCAGTTGAGGATTGAAAATATGAACTATGTCTACTGAACATGTGCTGGGCAACTCTTTCTGGTTTTCTAAAGTGTAACTTCTTAGGTTTACATTGTATCAGGTGTTATGAGAACTGTAGAAATGTTTCAAAGTATATGGGAGATAGGGGAAAATTATATGCAAGTTTGTATAGGATACTTAAAACATAATGGAATTTGGTATCTGGGGGCCGGGTGGCAGTGGGGTGGGGGTGGGGGGCTCCTGAGCCAATCCCCCTCAGAAGTGGGTTGATTGTTAACACAGGTTACCCAACTATTGTTAATCAGGTGATTCTTGATTGACTGGTTTAAGGTTCCGTTTCTAAGCCAAAACTAATTACACTAAATCTCTGGTCATTACACAATTCACTCCCATTTGAGGCCTGTTTTTTAATTTTATTGAAGTAACATTGCATTATAACATCTAAGTTTCAGGTGTGCATCATTATAACTGTTGTCTTGTTTTTTTAACACCCCCCATTCTCTTCAGCCCTCAGCAGCCACGCGTCCATTTCTCTCTCTCTGAAGTTGCCTTTTCTGGACATTTCCATATAAGTGAAGTCTAGTTAACGTTTTCAGGGTTAATCCATGTTACAGCAGTGTGTCATTACTTCATTCTTTTTTATGGTTGAACAGTTGTCCATGTGTGGAAATACCACATTTTGTTTATTCATCTCACATTTGTAAATTATATTTAGTGCTTTTTCTCCAAATGAATTTTATAAAATGTGATATTTAAGTAGCTAAAAAAATAAAATATTGAACCTGCCTATGTTTCATGATGTGCTTGGAAATCTAATTCTTTTTCTGTTTCCTGTTAACATTTTTAATAAAAAAGTGTTAAGATACTGAACATCTATGCTTTATGGATTGAAGAGATACCAGCACTTGCTGCTGGATATTAGCTACAAGAACTGGTCTCTGCCCGCAAGGAATTTAGTATCTAGTGAAGGACAAAGATACGTAAATAATAGAAAGAAGCATGAAATCAAAGTTCCTCTAGAGGAAAAGCAGCTGACCTGTGCGGAAGGAGGAGGTGCGTGGACATGTTCTGAAAGCTGCTGGGAGGCATGACTTGACCAAGGAGAATTTTAGGGTAGAGGTGGCTGGCAGGCATTCCTGAAGAGCCACTATGGGGCAACAATCTTCTCTGCACCTCTGGCCCAGCTCCCATCCTTAACTACCTCCAAGGTAGGCGGGGGTAGGATCAGGAGGGACCCCAGCCTGATAGGTTCACTGCTGCTTGCAAGCCTATTGTGCTGGAGCTGACCTCTATTTCTGCTTTCCTTCATAGTGCCTTGCATCTCATTTAGTGCTAGATAAAAACCTGTAGTGTTTCTTCTCGCTGGATCATTTTCCCCTTCCTTTCATGGCAGCAGCAACACACTGCTCACCTCAGTCCATCTTGGGCACTGGAGGGACTGTGCTATAGTCACCTAGTGACAAAGTCCCCAAGTTCCCTTTTACTTATTTCCACAGATGTCTTAGGGCCAGATTTGAAGGCACAATGGATGTGTCTTTGGTCCCCTTTTATTTTACAAACATGTTTTCAATGCTTTTCTTCTTTTTCCTTTCTTTTGAAGGAAAGGTGCAGGCAGGAATGAAGGCAAGCAGGCGGTCAGGAAGAGAGAGAGGAAAATGCATTTTATTTTTATTAAGTTGTTTGTCTTGGTTATTCTCCCCAGTCAGACACAAACCCAGATCCTTGGGATGTATGTGGACTATGCTTTGGCCAGAGGCAGTTGACCAAACTACTACTCCACCAGGGTGTGCTACAAACGAATTGAATTAATTTTGAGGCTTCAGTGAATTTTACTTAGTAATTCCATTTTTCTGTTGAACAGATTTATAACTTTAGTGATTTAATCTGAATATTGAAGATATCTGGTGTTTAGATATACCAGTCTTCCTTTAAACATTCATTCTGTTGTAGGACATTCTTTTGACTCCTTAAAAGTTTTGTCATTACTTATTTGTCTCTTTGCACATGATATATAAACTGTCAAGAAGCTGAGGTGATGGTGTGTATTATTGCTTAGGACGCTCTTAGTGCTTCCTTTTTTGCATTCTCTGTAAGAAATTTGTATGTTAGCTAATGGCTAAAGAATTTGATAATTTTTTGCTTCTCTCGGAAATGAGAAAGGGAATATATTCTGATTTTCCTAAAATAATTCAATTTTTTAAAGGATATGATATTCATTTTCGTGACAAGAAAATCCTGTTGCTTGAAGCTGGTCCAAAGAAAGTTTTGGAGAAGTTGCCGGAAACTTACAGCAACAGAGTCAGCTCCATCTCCCCTGGCTCTGCGACCCTTCTCAGTAGTGAGTAGACCCAGTCTCATAGACCCAGTCTCTTCTCTCCCTTGGCTTTCCAGTGAATTCCAGAGGGCAGAGTCACCAGAAAACCTGGTGAAGAGGGAGCTCACTGAGGTAGATGGTGAATGGGCATGGGGTTGGGAGTCTAGTGCATAGTGAAGATGAGGACCCTTGAAATGTGTCAGCTCCCAGTCAGAGAAGTCATTCTGGGGACATGTGAGGTGTTGGGTCATTATGAATTGGTGGAACTGACGCATCTCCCCACCGTCATTCCCAGAGTCAGCTCTCTAGGGAGTCTACCCCCTAAATGCTTTTGGAGTGTAGTTGGATATGTGCACCTGGAACTAGTTAGCAAAGTGTCTTTAGGTCTCTATCAAATGTTACTCCCTCAGGCCACCTATCTAAAACCACACTATCTAAATTAAATTCTTCCTGATTCTGGAGCCCCTTATACTGCTGTATTTATTTATTTATTTTTTTGATAACACTTACTACTTCCTGACATTATGTTTGTTTTTTTTTTTAATTTTCTGTTTCTCCAAATAGTATATCAGTTGCGGAAGGACAGGGACTTCTGTAAGAGGGCAGCCTTTGATAGATCTAGGTTTCCCATTTTATGCTCAAAATTGTTTGGCACAAAGTAGGTACTCAATAAATATTTCCTCAGTGAATGAATCTATTTAGTGCCAGGTAGAGTTATTAAACACACACGCACACAAAATAAACAGTGTGTACCCTTGTGTCTTGGGTAACTGAGACAACTAAGATGCAGACCATATAAAGCCCAGGACCTAGGTTCAAGACCCAGGGCCAGGGCAAAAAATAAAATTAAAAATAAATAGAATAAAAGTTCTTAGCTAGAGAGTTTATAAAATCAATAGGATGATAAAAAGAATGATATTGGTTTGGATTCCATGGTTATTTGCGCTCCTTGAATGTAATTGTCCTTTTGAGCATGAAAACTGGGTTATTTCACTTACCTGGATCCAGAGGAAGAATAGCTTGACTCCTACTACCAAACAGGATAGAAGAAGATTATTTTTCTATTTTTGGAGAATACTGAAAACAACCTCTTAAAATTAACAAGATGGAGGGATGCAGACCTAGGAGGTACGGAGTTCCCCTGAAGTTGCTGTGTTCTACAGAATCTTTCTTTTGTAGGTTTCGGTGCCTGGGACCACATCTGCAACATGAGATACAGAACCGTTCGGCGAATGCAGGTGCTTCTTTATCACTTTGGCGAGATACTTTAGTTCATTACAATATTGGAGCCCACATTCCACAGGTTTTCTGTGATGTGGGAAGAATCAGTGAAGTTCACATTCATTTTAAGGAAGCTGGGGGAACATTCCTAAGAATATTTTATATCATGCTAGGGGGCTGACAGATTGATTTTCTGCTGCTTTAACTTGGGAAAACAGCATTTGATTAAAATAGTATTTCCTTTCCTTTGGGTGACACAAACTTTTCCTTTTGTTTCCAGGTGTGGGATGCCTGCTCAGAGGCCCTGATAATGTTCGACAAGAATAATTTAGATGACATGGGCTATATAGTGGAGAATGATGTCATCATGCATGCTCTCACTAAGCAGCTGGAGACCGTGGCAGGTGAGGCATCCATCTCTTCCATCTTTCTTCCTTCGAGAGATGAACTACGTTAGGATTATTCTAGGATTTAACTGGAAGAAGGGGTCCATTTTATAGATCTTGAATGTCTACAACAAAGAAACACTCTGAGGGTGTTTTTGTTTTTTTCAGTTTTATTAATTCACCTATTTTAAATGTATAATTCAGGGTTTTTTTCTTACTTTTTTTTGTACTTTAGAGAGTTGTGTCATCATCCTGCCAATCTTTTTTTTTTTTTTTAAAGGAAAGGTACAGGTAGGAATGAAGGCAAGTAAGCAAGCAGGCAGGAAGAGAGGTGGAAGAAGCATTTTTTAAATTTATTTCATTTAGTTGTTCACATTGGTTGTTCTCAGGCACAGGGTGGGGTCCCTGGGATGTACATGGACTGCAGTCTTCCAGAGGTGGCTAATTAACCAGTACCCCACCAGGGCAAACCGTCTTTTTCTTTTTGAACTCGAATAATTTTTCATATATCTTAGATATATTCGACATAGGACTTGAAAAATAACTCAGGGTTATTCTTGAAAGAAATATTGAAAGTATCTCGGTGCCCTGTGGTGGAGCAGTGTGGGTCAAACCAGTCACCTCCAGAGGAGCAAGCCATGTTCCCCTGGGGGAAGGGGTGGGGGAGACAACAATGAACAACTTAGTAAAATAGTTAAATGCTTAAAATGCTTCTTCCTACTTGAATGTCCACTTGCCTTCATTCCTGTCTCACCTGTCCTTTAAAAAAAAAATCTTAAGTACTTTTTGATAAGGGATAGTAGTTCATCCAGGTAATGAAAGAGAACACAGCTTCGAAAGATAATTTAGATTTAATAGTCCCTTGGAAACATGTCTAATAATGGTTAAAAAAAAATTATGATTCCATTTTTGTGTGTGCATAGGTGTGTGTGTGCATATACCTAGAAATTATCTGGAAAGTTAGTTATATAGCAAAACTTTAACCATAGATGTCTCTGAGTATTGTGATTAGGGTGATTCTCCCCCACCTTTAAACCTTCCTTTGTGGTTCAGAGTTTTCTAGTAAGCATACCATTTTTATGATGAGAAAAGAAAAGTGATTTCCATTGGAAAGAAAAATCTGACGAAATCTAGAACTTGCTTAGGTCCATGGTACTCCCAGCATATTTACTGTGGAAGCACATGGGGGGTCACCAGGCACAGTGTGAAACTAGAGGAGCTAGGAGTGAAGGCAGGAAGAAGAGTAGACTGATAATTCATTGAGAGCTTAAATGTTTCGATTTCTTTTAACACTGACTCATCCACAGGGCTTCTGTCTTTGATACTATAGCTCTCAGACAGTAGCATTCCTTCTGGGAGCTATTTTGTAGATTGTTATCTAGGAATAAATGACAAACGATAGCTGTCCTAGAATCTTGCTTACTTTAGCCTCCTTCAGCTGCCTTTTTAATGTTTTGCTTTTTTTCTTCTAACCTCTCTAGACCGAGTGACGGTTCTCTACAAGAACAAAGCAGTCAGCTATACCTGGCCTTGTCCATTTTCCATGGCAGACTCCAGCCCTTGGGTTCATATTACCCTAGGTGATGGTAGCACCCTCCAGACCAAATTGTTGGTAGTTGAAGATTCTTCTTTTGCCAGGGGTCTTGCATATTGTCTACATCTTAATCGAGAGTCTTGAGTCTAGGGTCTCTAGTTTTAGATCTAAGTTATAGTTAAATTTAGCTTTAGGAAAGCCTTTTCTTTTCAAGGACAGGAACCCACACAAACCTGCTCAATCTCCTGAATCATCTTAAGTCATGTAATAAAGGATGCCTGGCCCCTCACAGGGACAGGAATCAGTGTCAGAAACTGAAGCTGTTCTTTTCATCCCTGGACCCTTTGGTCACTCATCTTTTTGCATCTTCCATTCCCCCTGCCCTTCAGCTTTCCTTTTGCATGGCAGCTGTTTGTAACTGTGCATTAGGACTGTTCAGCTCCACTGCCTGCCCCACTCGGGAACCTTCCTTAATGCTTTCTACTTCAGGCATCAAGAGAAGTTGACTGAGTTTAACCCGTGATTGGTCCCTCTTGGGTCAGCTGTCAGTTTTGGTCAGTCAGCTGAGGCTGGGGTCACATATGCAGGATCACCCCTCTAGAGCCTGGGAGCAAGGCAAGCATAAGCAGTCAAGCCCACAGATGGGTGTGCTAACGGCTGGAACGAGGGAGTTTAGGAAGCAACGACACACTTCTGGGATGGTTTCCTTGATTAAGAGGTTGTAAGACTCAGCCGAGTCTTGTCTCCCTGCAGATAGGTGCGGATGGCCACAACTCAGGAGTACGACAGGCTGCTGGAATCCAGAATGTTAGCTGGAACTATGACCAGTCTGCTGTTGTGGCCACTCTGCATTTGTCAGAGGTAAGATCCTGAGCCCAGCATTTGGGGACCTGCTCAGGTTTAGTTGGTGGTAGGTACTACCAAAAGAATTCTTCTTTTTAGGCCACAGAAAACAATGTAGCTTGGCAGAGATTTCTTCCCTCTGGCCCCATTGCTCTGCTCCCGGTAAGAAATCGTTCTTGCTGCTTGAACATCATCTGTCCAGCCTTCCTTTTCTAGAAAATATGCCCAGGCTAGTTTTGTTTCCCCTTATCTTCCTTAATGCTTGAGAGCTCCAGAACCGATGTTTTAGTCCTTGGTATTAATGTTCTTTTGACACAGCTCTCAGACACCTTGAGCTCCTTGGTTTGGTCCACGTCCCATGAGCACGCGGCAGAACTGGTCAGCATGGATGAGGAAAAGTTTGTGGATGCCATTAACTCTGCCTTTGTGAGTATCCGCTTACCCAGATAACTGATGACGTGTGTGGGGAAAGACACAGAAAGATGGTCCAGCTAAAGAGGAATAACCAAGCACTGCCCCTCTGTAACTAGACTGTGTGATCGGAATATGTGGAAGAGGGTCAAGGAAGTGCAGAGAAATCGAAATGAATGACTTACATGCTCTCCTGAGAGCCGTGGGCTGCTGTTAGTCTGATTTGACAGCAGCAGGGGCGGTAGTCAGCACTGGCCTCCTTAAAGCTCTTGTTACTTGGATATGTTGAACAAGTCCACTAGGGCTGAGACACCCTTAGCAAGGAGCTTAGGAGAACGTTTTGTAGACATAGGTTCTATATGGGTCCACCTGTTCATCTCCTGAAGAACGGAAGTAGTACCACTAACCTTTCAGGATGTAGTAATGAAAGTCTAAAAGCTTCTAAAATGAGAGAATTTGTATAAAATGCTTAGTATGTTTTTAATACACTAAACATATTTAAATCTGTTATAGGTGCTTGACAAATGGTAATCTGGAGTAGTCTCAGCCTTGATAATATGGCACCAGTATTTTAAAGCATAAATGCCACATTTATGTGAATTCACTAATAAAATAACTGGTAACATTTATTAAGCCCTTAACTATGTGCCAGGTTTGAGTGAAGAGTTTAACATGTTTGCGTTGAACTCAGGGAACCTTTAAGGCAGGTACTCGTGGACAAGTAACAGCCTGTGGCAAGCTGGCTTCTGACATCACTGGCCCTCAAGCCTGTGCTTGCCATCGGCAAGCTACCACCTAGCTAGTGACTTACACTGGCGCGCACCCGTGTAACTTGAACTTGAATACACCGCTCTGGGAGAAAGGATAAGAGGAACTGAGCGCGCTAGACTGGCTTCAGATGAACGGGGAATGTCACTTCTTTCTGGGGCTTTGTAGTATGTTCATTCAGCAGTAATTGCCAGTGTCTTCCACTTCAAAGGCTCTGGAGGTAGTCAGATGAGCCTGTCCGGCCTCGGGAAGCTCAGAGTCAAGTGAGGGGGAAAGATACGAGGTGACAGTTTCAGCACAGTGGTGTAGAACACACGTGACGCTGAGAGAGAGAGGAGGGGACCCATGCAGAGGCGGGGTGACAAAAAGGTGACAGCTTCCGAACGCTCTGAGGTACTGGCATGGTGAATTAGAAGTGAGAGGGAGCCGGAGTGAGGACGAAGCCGCAGAAGTAGCTTCACGTGGCGCACACAGAGCTGAGGGCAGGGACCAGAGCTGGGTAGCAGGTAATGCATGAGCAGTTTGGCTCGGTCCTGAAACTTCTTTGCATTTGTGTGATGGACCTGTCGCTTATAGTCACGGTCAGTTTAGGCAAGTTAGACAGCATCACCCTTGGCTTTGGTTATGAAAGACATGTCCCTGTTAAACCTGAACTTCCCCCTAGTCACTGATGAAAGTCCACGTTGTTTTTTGTGGCTCAGTGGAGTGACGCGCACCACACGGACCTCATCCGCTCGGCCAGTGCCGTGCTGCAGCGTGCCGTGGCCTTTCTGAAGCCCACGAAGGCCTCCGCTCGCCAGCTGCCCCCAAGTGTGGCCCATGTAGGTGCCCGAAGCCGAGTACTGTTTCCTCTTGGGCTGGGACATGCTGCTGAGTACGTCCGGCCTCGACTGGCACTCATCGGGTAAGACAGGAGGAGCGGGGCCGTCCCTTCTCCCTCCGCTGCTGGCAGCTCCACGGGCTCTGCTCTCTCCTAGGGATGCGGCCCACAGGGTCCATCCACTGGCAGGACAAGGCGTCAACATGGGCTTCGGGGACGTCTCCAGTTTGGGTCAGCACCTCAGGGCTGCAGCCTTCAATGGGAAAGACTTAGGTAAGGGGTCGGGCACCTTAGGGAAGTACCCGGATCCACACAGTAAAGGAAGATCAGGATCTCAGCGTGCCCCACAGTCGCCAGATGTGGAGGATGCGAGTGTCTCACCCTCACTGCTGCACCGGGGCGGAACCATTCCTGTCTCCTCCAGGTTCCATGAGCCACCTCACGGGTTATGAGACAGACAGACAGCGTCATAACACGGCTCTTCTGGTTGCTACTGAGCTCCTGAAAAGGCTCTACTCCACCAGGGCCACTCCGGTTGTGCTGCTCAGGACGTGGGGCTTGCAGGCCACAAATGCAGTGTCTCCGCTCAAAGTGAGTCTTGCTCACTGAGGAATGACTTTGCCAGTGACTCTCAATTTCTTTGACTCTTCTTGGCTATAGAATGTTTATGTGCCAGCCTTCCCCAGAGGGACGAGCAAGAAAGGTCTTGCTGGGCTTGTTGGTTCTATGGCCCACTTCTGAGAACAGCTTTACATCAGGAAGAGCTTAAATAATGAACAGGGACTTGTAAAGATAAAGATGTTAAACTCCTTTTGCTGCCTGGCCCGCTGATTTCCTGAGAAATTTCCATGTAAAGATTTTGAGGGAATTCTTGGGATGAGTATCTGAGACTTTTGCTAAGTTCTTTGCTTTACTTACTGTGGATAATTGGAAGTGTTTTCTTCACCTGTCCTCACACTCACTGTGTTTCATTTCACTCCAGGAGCAGATTATGGCCTTTGCAAGCAAATGAATGTTCCGAGAGAGTCTAATGGTGAAACATGACATCCTTTTCAAGACAGTCACATATTTTCAAGGTTTAATAAATTTACATTCGAATTTTCTAAGTCTGTTTTCTTTTTCTGGTCAGTGTACCTTTGGAGCCCAAAGAATGAGTAATTGCTGTGAGGAAGGATCAACTAAGCAAAGAAAAAACCTATAGGAAGACTATGATTTAGTTGAAAAGAGTTTTTATTACTAAAACAAAAATCACTGAGGTACTGTCTCATTCATTTTCACTTGTTAACAATCCTTTCTAAAGAGAAGATTTATACAAATTTTTTTATGTTGGTCATAAATTTATACAATTGTTTTTTTATAAAGAATTAGAAATACTCAATATATTTGTTAAAATAGTTATTTTAGAATAACACTAGAATGCAGATGACATTGCTTAAATCTTTGTGCACTGGACTTTCTGAAAAGATTAATGCATCAGTCCCTAATTCAATTTTACTTATGTTTCCTCTCTGGGACACTACTGTCTGTTCAGTATAAAACCATAATTTCAGGTTTAAAAACCTCAGGAACCAGATCAAAAGGGAAAGTCTGACTAGCAGCAGAATTTGTTTGTGTTTGATGGCTGACTGTGGATGGCGGGGCATTTTGCTGTGGGTTTGTGAAAAGCTCACTTCACAGAGATGCCACTAATGAATTTGGGATTCAGTAGACTGTATACTGTAAAGAATGTCTCATCCAAGTTCCATTTGAAGATGAGAAAAAAGTCTGCTTTTAAATCAAGCTAAGCTATTTTTAGGGAATAATAGGAGGCATGTGATATTTGTTACGATAGGGGAGCTTTTCAGGAATTTGTGGGAAATTTATATTAGATTAAAAAAGCAACCATGTTAACATTTCCTGGATCTGAGGAAAACAGGTGCCTAAAATAAAGAACAGCAATGCTGAAAAGTTATGTGACTCATGAGAAAGTTCATATAGGTCACTGTAGTGGAAAAGGTCATCTTTCACAAAAAATGGAAAGCTAGCTTAGGTAAAGGGAACGTACCTCTGGGCAAGACAAGATTTCTAAGACACACCTTGGAAGGATTTCCAAAACCCACAGGATGCTTTTCCTGCTGATGGTGATGTTGATAACATACAACACCCACTATACGCCAGACCATGTCCTAAGTATTTGAAATAAAGGTGTTGATACACATTTACAGAAAGGAAACTGGCAATATTAAGACCTTAGCACCCCTTCATGAGATCCAAGATACACAAAAAGGGCAAAAAAGTATTGTTTTTCTATAAAATACTTCTCGTTCCATATTTCTACATGTGGATAAATTGGTTAATTCTCTAGGTGTGTAATCAAGATTATTAGAATATGCATAGATTTCTGGAGTAATAATGCATCTCCCTAAGAGTTCGAAAGGTATTTGGGAGGACCAAAGGTGTCCACTGAACAGTACATGAGCCATGTTTATTAAACGTTTCAGACACACTGGTGATAAAGATCACTGAACTCCTCAAGCTGTGGGGAGTCTTTAATAAACATAGCTGGGGACATGATGGCTATTCCCATGGAGATCGGCAAAATTGTTCATAAGGACGCAATTCCTGCACCCGAAGCAGCTTTTAATGTGGCTGACCTGGTTCTGGAATACATACCATGCACAAATAGCGTGACTCTGGGTGGATCACTATCTATGACTCTCTTGCCTGCAACTTTCCCACAACGGTATGGTGTGCCTAACATCAAATAATGTCTGCCAAGATCGCACAGTAATTGGCACAGGAAAGCTCCCCGCGGACTGGAAAGTGGCAAACATGGCAATATCCTCTGATCATAAAAGATTGTTAAAGGCACCAAGCTGAGCAGCAGCCCAATTCGGATCGCTCAAACCAAACCAGTCAGGCAGAGTTGTGTACTTGGGCGATTCCTTTGTCAGTCGAATTCAAAGGAGAGTCACTGACCTGGAAAAAACATTGACACAGCGTCCAGGAGCACAACCCCGCCCCACCGCAGTCTACCTGCCCCTCAAACCTACACAGCAGCAACAGGCCCATGTCAAGGCCAGGAAGAATGCCGTCCCGAAGCCACCACACCAAGCATGACTGAACTGGAACCGCAGCCTCGGAAAAGAAGTCTAGGGCCAGGACCTCAAGACTTAGCAACGTCCCAAGGAATCCAAGCAGCAGTTAAGCGTGCAGAGGAAGAAGAAATTACCCTTGATACTGAAACCCGTGAAGAAGCCAGCCAGGAGCTTGAGGAATGGACACAGTCCAAGTGTGTGCGTCCAGTGAGACAAGCCCACCTGTTCTCCCCCAACTAGCCAACAACCTCAAAGCTAGTGAAGAACTTAAATTAGCGGAAATGTTAAGGACACTAATTCTTAATCAAAATGAATTCACAGCCGCTCCAGAGAGACTTGAGAGGTTATCTGCTGTAGAGTTAACAATGGGCGAGTCCGCCTTTCCCCATTTATGTCACCATGAAGGCACCACAGGAGGCGGGACCTGCGCGCTGCAATGACCCTCCAAACTGCATCGCCACCTGAAGAGACACCTGTACAATCTCAAGCTCAGCCCTCAGAACCTAAATGAAACTACTGAGATGAAATATTCTAAATGACACACAACTAAGCCCAGTGATCAATCCATCCCTCCCTCTATGTACATGCCCTTACTAAAAACAAAACAAAACAGTCTGTTTCTTGGGAAAACAAGTTGGTGTCTACTGATCATGTGGAATATGTCTGATGACTGGTTCTAGCACCCTGCTTTTATGACCAAGATGGAAAGCAGTATCGAAGCCAGAAAGTATTTGAAGAAACCATAAAAACTTGGGAATTTTCTTCAAGAGACTGAAACACTGTGGAAGGAGGAATTAGAGCAGAACCAAGACATCTGAGAAGATAGGAAGGTTTCAGCTCAATGTAAGAAGGGATTTTTTTTTTTTTTAACAGCACAGTACCAAATGATGAGCTGCCTGAAAATATGCCTAAACAGAAGCTGAATGATAACCAGTTAGAAATGTTAAGGGAATTCTAATGGGTAGAATATGGAATTTTCTTTGCAACGTTTTCAACTCTATTATTTATTAGCATTTTTGAGGAAGATAATAGTTACGAAGGTGACCTCAGTATAATAAAAGTCAGTATGAAGATTTAAAGAATTTCCACATTAAAGAAAAAAACAACTAAAATTTGGAGGGTCAGGATACAGAAATTTACCTAGTTGTTTACATATATTAGATGTTAAATATTTATTGACACAGTGGAAGCATTCCCCAGGAATGGATGTGAGGGCCTGATATAGTTAACATTCTTTGTGAGAACTGAGCATCTACAGTAAAAGCTATAAATGTCGGGAGATACAAACTGCAGCAAAGAAGCTGGCATACAGAGCCAAGGCGAAAAAGCCAGACTACAGAAGATCTTTCAGGTCCAAGAGCACACACAGATGCGGAGAAAAGCAGCTGATGATGGTCATGTGGGAAGGTACAAGAGAATGAATTTCAGGGGAAATAATTCACAAAGTCAAGAACTCTGAGCACTCAAAAAGTGAATCAACTGTACTGATGTGGGAAAAAATGGTCAACCAAACCAAGTTAGCTATTGACAAGGGTATTGGAAACCCTGAAACTAGAAAAATAATTTAGAGGACATGAGCTAAAACCATTAGGGGTTGGGACAAGAAGACATATATAAACAATAAAAAGGCAAACTGAAAGGGATTGACTGAAATTAAATCCTTGAATAGCACAGCCAAAGGCCTCTTACCACAGACCTAAAACTAAGGTATGGAAGTATTTCTTAGAAAACAACTTTAGGATAACAAATTAGTATAAACACATTAGCCTCGGTGAGGCACTGAGTGTGCACACAATTCTATAAGGCTGGATATGTTCGTTAATCTCCAGAGCTGACTAAAAAGTTGATTAAAAGAAACTGGTCACAGGGAAGGGGGTCGGGGGTGGGAGCAAGTATGTAGGGAGGGGTCCAATGGACAGTGGTGAAAGACTTTGGTGGGTGTGATGCTTTGTCATAGATTTGACGGATGGTGAACCTACACATATGGGCTTATATTACTATATAAATTAAAGTTACCTCAATAAATATTTAAAAAATAAATAGGTGATGGTTATACAAGACAGTCACAGCTTCCCCAAACAGCCAGTTAGGAATGCTTTCCTCATGCTAAAATTTAGGATGACTCTAGCTGACTGACTGGAGTGAGCACAAGACAGGATTACACAGTTTCAGATACGGTACTATTTTTTTTTTCTCCTTGAATTATGCATGAAAAGCAAAATCAGGTATTTTTTCTTTTTTAGGGGAGGTGAGAAGATAAAGATGGGACAAGGTAATGTGTAGGGAGGGAAAAATACTGCTATTTATAGGTCATGGGATTGCAATCAGCTTCATTTAGCATTTAGGAGGAAAATGTAAATGTTCAAAGGCATGAGGCACTCAAAGGGTTGAAACAAGATTATTCTTTGGTTCCCAGGGACCTGTCACTGGATTCTCCAAGGTTAAGTTCCAAAGTCATTTTCCTTTTTGCTCTTTGTGACACACAAGGAATCTGAGATTTAGACTCTGGTGCCCGCTGTGCATGCAGAGTGATTAGGCAGCAGTTCACATTAGATGTGTAAAATTAAGAAAACCCAAATCTCTAGACTCAAGGGCAAGACTACAAAAAGTCCTTTCCTTGCGATGAAGCCAATTGCTGGGCTTCAGTTTAGGCTGTGCCCAGACTAGTTCAGAACATGACTGAGTGCTTGAGTTCCCTCCTTTAAAAGGCTTGTGGTGAATGCAGACCTCAGAGGAAGGCTTGGCCTCAGAAGACATCCAGAGACTGCAGCAGGTGAAAGGTGGCCCCCAAGGCCCAGCCTGTCTCTATGTTGTTCACTTTCTTTGTGAGCTGTTGGGGAGGAGTTTAGAAAGAAAAAGAAAATAAAGCCTTCAGATTTTCACAGCTGGCAAATATGACAGATTCTGCACAGGTCGCCCACGTGACCAAACCAAGGCAAACCAAGTAGACAGTCTTTGCAGGCTTCCCCTTACCACTCTCCGTAAGTCTGCCTCCTGCCATGGCATGTTGCCCCTGCCCTAATCATTCTGATCCCCGAGTCTTCCCTCCTAGGCCTTTTAGACAGGATTTTCTACAGACAGGCTTCTGAGCTCTTTTCCTGGTCATGAAACCAAAAACACCGTCCCCGTTTTATTTTCAGAATCACCAATTTTTGATAAAACAATTTATGACTTAATGGGCGTGGTAGCAAGGGCATTATCTTGAGCTGGGAATTGATTAGGGGCAGGAAAGAACCTGTTGAACTTCTCAAGGCACACTTTGCAAGCAACTGTGCCTTCTTAAACATCAATAATAACCAAAGGAAGTGTTTCAATGAGTTCAGCGACCTTGGGGCAAAGGTTCAGACCTGATTTCCTCAATTTATAACAAGGGGATTAGATTTGTGTTTATCAAATGTTTTCTTAAAAATCCTACAAGTTCCTTGGAAGTTCATCAAAGGACAAAGGGAAGTTAAACCGTGAAGACCCCCAACCACTGCTTCAACCAGACAGCTTTTATCAGCTTTACTGACACCCTGTGTGATTTTGTTAGATAAAGATGTCACTATTACACCACACATGAAAAAGTTTGGAAACTGGTGGACTGATTTTAGTCTTTCCTTCCAGAATTAACTTCTTATGAAACAACAGTTGTGCTGACCTGATGAAATCTAGCCAAAAAGGAATGGCATATGCATCATTATTTCGAGGTTTAGTTTAAGACATGAGTTAACTGAGAGTGGCCCCCCTGCCCTCCCCTAATTGAATCCCCTCCTTTGTTCTAAGCCTGACAGTAAAAGACACCAAGAGGACGTGATCTCTGAGACGGGGACTATCCACTCCTGACTTAAATTCTGCTGCCAATGAAATAAATAAACCATAAAGACTAAAGCAATGTAAGCACTGGAAACAGAAAATAGGCCTAAAATGGCTTTGTTATTGACACTTAAGTGGAGGAAATTGGCACATGAGTATATATTGAGGGTTTAGGATGACCTCTCATCCACAAATATGTGCCCAAATAGTGTGAAATGCTTACACTAAGTAGTACTAATAAATATGTGCCAGGCACTGTTGATTTACATGCATTATCTCAATTTTTATGACAGCCTATGAACAGATACTGTGAAGATCACAGCTCTGAATAGGGAACACAAAAGTCAGAGAAGGGGAGTAAATATCTAAGGTGATAGAGTTGGTAAATTTGCAGAATGAGCTTGAACCCAGCCATGATGGACAGCAGAATTCATGCTTCAAACACTATGCTGTGCTACCTCTACCGGCAAGACGCTCTTCTATATTAAGCACTTTAAATGTTGATATTCTTGGCACACTTTAAATTCAAATATATTAGTATGAAATGAGTTTCTGAAATCTGTATAACGTAAGAAACAAGGCAGTACAAAGTCAACTGAAACACAGGAAACAGGAAGAAGTGGCACAAGGTGGGGGTGGGCGTCTTCAAGGATGAAGTAGTGTCTGCTTAACCCCAAAACTCAAAGTTGTGACGTAGCTGTGTTTTAACATTTCCTCTAATAGACTGCATGCTCTTTGTAGCAAAGATTATATGTTAATCAACTTTATAATGTTACCAAGGTTATTTGATTATGTATGGTTATTAAATTATATATATTTAACTAGTATAGAAAAATGGGATGGATGAAAATCTTAAGATATATTTAGAATAGATTAAAAAGTCACAATATATAAAGTTGAGCCTGCAGTGTGCCAAAATAGATAGTGAGCAATAGGAAGACAGAGCAAAGGTAAGAGGTACCAACTATATGATGTACATATACATGTATTTGACATATACAAGACATTCAATATTCTTAATAAACAAGCCACTCATTGGTGATGCCCTCTGGTCTGTCATGCCCTCTGCCAAATGAAATCATCTAATGGGCTAACGAGTGAGCAATGTCACTGGCCAATGTAGCTGCCCCTCTGCCTCTCCAAATACAGCAAGTCTGATGTGATGGCCCCACACACTATTCTGTGTCCCCTTGATTAAACTTCACCTCTAGTACTTGTAACCCGACTATCCGTGGCAGACAGAGAGGCAGGATAGATGAACTCTGGGCTCAGGAAGAGTGGTACTTCCAACATGATGGACCTTATCCTGTCTGTCCACATATCCCATTTCTTTCCTCATGTTTCTTGCCCTGAGTTTGCAAATTAACTTACTAGGCCATGTGACCTGGGACATCTTAATTTGGGCCGTAAGCTTTTCTGCTCTGTGACCTCTGGGACAGCTTGCCTGGTACTGTACTTAGAAGCCGCCGCTGCACCAAGCTCACTTCCCACATCTGTGGTGCCTTGGCAGTACCCTGTTTATCGTTCAAATAAAAACACCTCCTAATTCCACCTACAGTTACTGATTACTAAACAAGTTCAACTCTTTCTTCCTAAGTCCCAATTAAGACTGTTAACATGATGTTAAGTGCCCTCTCTCTCTCACCTGTAAGACAGTGCTGTCTGCAAAGCCAAAACCATCTTTCAGCAAGGCTGTGATGTAGCTGAGATCCATGCAGAGGAAAGGACTGCCTGAGGTGAAGTTTTCCAAATTATCACACACTGTTGGTGAGAGAAGAGTGGAGCTCAAGTCTTCAGTCAACTGATAATGTATGATTTTCTCCAAATACAGACTTGGAAAAAACAAAGCAGAATTCTCTATTCTCTATCTCCCAGATGCCTGGCAGTCTGGAAATCCAGAATTGTACACTGACAGCCTCTGTAAGACTGCAGTGTTCTAAAAACATGCACATTTCTGATGCAACATCTCATCTACTCAAATGTTTAAGAGCCCCAGTTTACTTGCTAAATTTCTACGAACAATCATGGGGCTTAGAGGCCAGGAGGTAAGGAAATACCAGTTAGCCCTATTTTGGGATCAATGGCTAAGATCATTTATTTGTATTTTTAATTCACTGTCTCAAGAAAAATCTCTGTGACTGTTCTCATATATTCTGTTGTTCAGTTTCTCACGAACACATTAGCACAATTTCAATTAAAAAAAAAAAAGAAATGTAGACCTAAGATTTTCATGATTTCCCCAAAGTGTCTTTTATTCCCATATTTTTCTATCACTTAATGCTTTTAACTCCTGGCCAAGACGAAGCCAGCCTTTGAGAGGCTTCTGCTGACTGAGGTGTATTAGGTCACCTTAAGGTCACTGAAATTGGCGGGCACAGCCTCAGGGGGCTTGCCTTCAAGGTCTGCTTGACACTTACCTTCCCTTGCTTTTCTTTCAAAATCTTCAACTTTCAAAACACCTCCCTTTTCATAATCTGAAATGAAGCAGGAACAGTAAAAAAAAAAAAAAAAAAAAACTTCAAGGAAACAAATCCACTCTAGTGATATTTACAATATGAAAAACTAAAATAAACTTTAGAGAATGGGATAAACAAACATGACACATCTGTACAATATAATCTATCTGGTCTGTTTTCTTTATTTTCTGTTATGTATATTTAACCACGAGAAAAATGACCCATAAGAAACATGTTAGAGATGTGTTCCAGCGGTTCAGATGTTCAGCCTGCAGCTGAAGCGCAGTCCACACACATACAGCCCAAAAGCCTGGAGTGGGGATGGGGAAAGTAAAATGAACAACTAAATAAATAAAATGCTTCTTCCTCTTCTCTCTTCCTGCCTGCTGCCTGCCTGCTGCCTGCCTGCCTTCATTCCTCTTAAAAAACAAAGAAAAAAAGAAACAAGGAAATTAGTCCATGACAAATCAGGCATGTACATTCTCATAGGTAAACAAAAAGCATTACTGTAATAAGAAAAAAATTTCTAAATGGGGAGGAAATTTTGGGTGTTGATGGACAGGTTCATTATCTTAAATTTGGTGATGGTTTCACAGGTATATACCTATCTCAAAACATATCAAATGGTACACTTTAAATATGTGAATTTTATTTTGTGCCAGTTATACCTCAATAAAAACAATTTAGGCCATCTTCTACTCAATTTCATTCCTCCATTTCAGTGACTACTGTCACTCAGTGACCAGGCTGGAGAAGAGTAAGGGGTGCACCGCCAACAAAGCATTTTTTTTTTCTTCTTTCTTTTTTCTTTTCATTTTTTTTATTATTGTTTCACTAAGTTTACAATACTGTGACAAAGCATTTCAAATACTCTTCCTTTACCGTCCCCACCACAGCCTTGCTCAATTTCCTCCCTGGACCGAACTTACCAATCAAGTCTGTGTCAACAGCTCGATCATAATAGTAAGAGAAAGCATAGAAGGAGTTTCTCTGGACCTCATCTGGCTGGTGAAGTTTGTCTTGGACCACTCTCAGCACTTCAGCGTAGCAGGGCTCAAAGCCCACCTCCCCTGCCAGGGCAAAGGTGCACAGGAGCAAAGTGAGAAAGAGGACAGGTGGAGGGACCACTCTATGAGGTAAACTGCTGAGCCAATGAGGAAAGCAGGAAGACCAAAGGCTTGCAAACAAGATGAGCAAACTTCTGTACCTCATTGCTGGGGAGGAAAGGTGTCTGCTTCTCCATGGTGGTTCCCCTTACTAACCTGGGTTCACCAAAACCAGTCATGGCTGACCATAAACAATATGAAAAACTAAAATATGTTTAATATTTATGGGAAGTATCATGAAGGATCATATGCTCTCTTCACTGGGAAATAAAGATTTTTCTTTAAGGTCTAAGTCTTTATAACACAGAAGATAAATTATTCTTCCTACTGTCTCAATTTTGTTTTACTATACTTTAAATAGTTAAATATTAACTGAAACTGCTAAGGCAGAAACCTTTCCTCATTAGATCCAGGGTAAGAGCAGGTTTCTAATAAGAGCAAATAAAGAGAGCAGGGTACAGAGGACAGCTGCCTTGTCTACTGCCGCTTTACATTTTTGAATATTTATTCCCTGGCAGACACTGCAGAGACTCAGTGTACAGACTCTCTTGAATGCTAGACAACACTTCCCATGGGACTTTTGCAGACTTCAGTGTAAAGGTAATATCAATCAGTGAGAAAAAAATCACTTGCCTTCTTGGTTGCCACCATATTGGTATTTCACACCCCCAAAGATCCACTCTGCTTCCAACCATCTTGGTAGACAGGCACTTCGGAAAGTGTGCCCATCAGTCCCTGAAAGAAATCAGACCATAGAGGCAAGAATGTAAGAGAGGGAAGAAGGCAAGCAAGAAGCTAGTAAGATAGGAAGGAATCACTCACATGGCTGGGCCTTAAAATTTTATGAAATTAGTTACATGACTACATCCTACATCAGAAATTCTTAACTCAGAGTTCAAAGATAGGCTTTGTCACATTGGTAAACCTCCTAAAACTACAGGCAAATTTTTGTGCATATGTGCTTTTACCAGAGGGACCCATTGCTTTCATGGTATCTCAAAGACATATTACATCAACAAGAAAATAAGTTCCCTCCTTTCTAAAGAAGAGAAAAATACTCTACTTTCCTCATTGGTTGTATTAGGCTTAAATGAAAAGTGTTTGAAGACTAAGAAATGCTATACAATCAGCATTACAGTAATAGTTTATTGTGAGCCAGGAGTCATATCAAGTATATTAAATGAAAATTCTCATTTAAGAAAGGCTCACAGAAAGGTGAGGTAACTTGCCCCAAGTCATAAAACTAGGGCTGACCCCATTCTGTGTCTGACCACAAAAGCTGACCTCTGAACTCTTTCACCACCTGTGAAGAGATGGAGTTGCTCAGTTACTCCTCCCTGTAAGACCAATGCTGCTTCTTGCACGTCCCACAGAAAGTTGAAATTCTTGCCAAATTCACTATTTGAATCTTGCACTTCTGTAGACACTAAGCCTCCTGGTCACACAGACTGTTACACCTAACTAAATAGATCTCATTGCAGAAATGGCAATACTATGTACCAAAACATCTGAACTCAAATAGAAAGGGAATGTGCTGTTATAATGTCCACTATATCAAATGTCCTTCCTAATCGCATAACCCTTTCCTCCGGAGAGTACCAGGAGCCACAGGAGGGAAAAAGGCAAGCTGAAGATGGTACTCTCTCACCAGACCCCCAGTACAGTCCCAGACAAACCTTCCGTCTCCAGGGCTCCCAGGGTTGCCAGTCTTGCAGCTTTCAATCCAAATCCCAAGTAACTGTAAAACACAGGATTGACTAATTTCACACTGGTCCTAAAATTCTCTGGTCTAATGCCACTGCTTTCAAAAGTAACATGGTTTCTATCTCCCTCAGAGGAAAGAAAACTTTGTTCTCTTTGATCTACTCATTGCTTGCAGTGATTTCTTTAGTTTAGATCAAAGTCATGCAGAGAGAGACACTACCTAGGGTGCAACCCTGGAAACCATCTCCTGAAAGACTTCATTAGCATAGCTCCCAGCCCACTGTGATCAAATTCTAGGCTGGATTTTCAAGAGCTTAAGGCCAGCTCAAAGGAGCTGGTGGTATAGAGTTTTAACTGAAACTTTCCAATATTCTCTCCAAGGAAAAGTTCTGATTCTTTAAGGTAGATATTTTTGAGGCCAAGAATGGAGAAATCTCTTGGGCCCTTAGGGCTTTCATAAGTGGCTTGGGTTTCAGCTAATAAGCGTTTGGGGGTCAGATGCAATAACAGATGTAGAAATACTCTGAAAAGTTTGGAGAATTATGCAACATAAAATATTATTCCTACCTGTCCCCACTCCTCACCTATGTGTATATAGCTTATAAGTGCTGTTAAACATCTCAAAGGAAGTGAGGTAGCCCCTAGGGGTTTGTTCCAGAGTTTTCTGCAAATAGGAAAAAGCAAAAAGACTATTTAGGATATGCAATTATCTGAAGAATATTATCACCACCATCCCTGTCCTTCCCCCCCAAAATCAGAAAAATTGGAGACAGATTAAACTGCTAATTTCACAAGGTTTTGGAAAGGAAGGAATTCTGGGAGTGAATGATTGAACAAGAGGTACATTTATTCTGTCATTAATTGATACCACTAAGCCTATGTGTATTACAGCTACTTTGTGAAAATGGAGCACCACCTTCCTTTTTCTGCCAAGTAGGTTGCTAGCCAGACCCTTCATGTAAGTGACTCACCTCAAACTTGGGCAGGAACGTGATTTGGGTGGAGGCGCCCCCCAGGTCCAGGGTCCCCACAGTTTCCTGACTGTGACCATGCAGCTGACCTGTGAATGAAAAGCCAACTCTGAACCTCTTCTACTTCCTGGACAGCCCAATGAACTACTGTCTGAAATTTCTCTCCTGCTCTTATGGTATACTGGAGAAATTCCATAAATTGTCCACTGCTCCCTAGACCCACAGGCTAGGGGACAATGCTACCATAGAAGGCCTCTTGTTGCAGCTGAGGCCTTGAAAGAGGGTTATTATGATTAACTTTCTGTCGTTTTTTTTTAAAAGAATAATAAAGGAATAAAGAAAGGTATTTTTGCTCTCTGATCATGTATGAAACCCAGTTAAAGTCTTGAGATAAACTGTAGACTATATTATTACCTGTCAGAAAATTCACAGTAATCCAAGCTAATATGCCTAAAAAAAGAGAGAAAGACAGGATTACATACCAGAGCATCTTCCCTCTCTTCTCTTGCCCCATCTTGTTCTTTTTCTAAATTTCACGTCTACGGTACACATTTCCTATCACCACCGTTCTGTTTTTATTTTTTAAGAGAAAGGCAAGCAGGCAGGAATGAAGGTTGGCACGCGGTAAGAGAGAGAAGGAAGAAGTGTTTTATTAATTTGTCCATTTCTGGTTGTCCCCCCAACCTCAGCCGCAAACATGGGTCCTTGAGCTTCTCACAACCCATGCCTGCCCCAGCCACTGACTTGGTGCCAGAGTCACCAGGATGTGCCCAGTCTTCATTTCTTGCTAGTCCACTCCTCCTTGCTCATCTGTTTCTCCTTCCTTAATTCCTTTTCCTCAGCACCCCCATTCCTATTCCCAATTCCTTTAATCAGACCTTTTAACAAGCCTTTTAACCAGATACATATCAAGACCTCTCCCACCTTCAGAGGATCCATCCATGATGCTCACACTGTCATCTGGTACCAGGAAAGGGGACTTCTTAAAGATCTCTTTTACCTGGAGATAAAAAAAAAAAAATCTGTATTCTCCAAGGTGATAAAATCTTTTTCTACATTTTGACTATATCCTTTTCAGCTTAGTAAATGACTCCTTTCATTTTTCCTAGATAAAATTTTAGCAGAACTCATTTTTCCCTAAAAACTAGAAATGAATTAAGCAAGTCGTTAGTGGTTTCTTATAGAAACACTAACACAGGGAATCCTTTGACTTTTCAAATAAAGCTCGACAAACCATCCAAATGTATAGGTAAGTGGACCTAGGAAAAGGCACACATTTAATCCTGCCAACTTCAATGAGGCTCATAATTAGAAAAAAATAAACCTGGTAAATTCCACTGAGAAATACAAGTCAGGAGAACCTTTCCCACTCTGTATCTTAGAGGAGCAGACAAACGCAGGCAATGGGAGGCCCCTGAAGCTACAGGAACGTTTCAGCTGCTCTCCCACAGCCTGAGGAGCTCTGCTGTCAGCTGCTGTCAGATCTTGACACATGCCTGGGACCTCAGGAGTCAGCAAGACTCCAAATCGAGATTTATCCTATTTTAGGAGACAGGAATGAAAATCTTACACAAATGCGCCTGACTCTCTATAAATATAAATAAGTGATATGGCCTTATATCTATATGATTATTATGTGGGGGAAAGGGATTTTCCAAATAGGAATGTGAGTCATTCTAACCTTTTGGCTTTCCTCATTTCTGATGGCGCAACACACTTCATGCAATGACCTCTCGACCCTGCTCAACAAGGTACAACCAGTTAAGTGATCTATAAACAAATAGTTTCTGCTCTTGCACTTTCACTTCTCTCTTCTCCCTGCAGTTAATCCTTAACACAGCAGCCAAAGTGGTGCTTTAAAAAAATAAGTCAGATCATGTCTCTCCTTAGCTCAACTCTCCAATGGCTTCCTTCTTAGAGAAAAAGCCAAAGTCCTTACCCTGGCCCTACGTGATAAACTGAGGCTGTACATGAGAAACTCTCCATCACACCTCTCTAACCTCATCTACTACTTACTTCCACTCACACCCCTCCATCCAGTCCTGGATGCCTGAGATATTCTTCCCATAAATGTCTTATGTGCCTTGCTTCTTCATTCTCCTCACATCTCTGATCAAATGCATGAGGTGCATGAAGAAACTTACTAGTGAGGTTTCCCTGACCACCCTATTTAAAACAGCTTCTCTCCACACCACCACCAGCATTCTGTTTGCTTTCCCCTGTTTAATTTTCCTCCATAGCATCTACAGTACTTGACATACTTTGTATTGATGGGGTTAACTGTTCATTTTCTGTCTTCTTGCACCTAGAATGTGAGTTCCATAAGGGCAGGGACAGTGTCCTTCCCGGCTCTGCCCCTAGTAACTTCACCAGTGCCCACCATATTGTGACCACTCAGGGATTCAATAAATGAGTGCATGAGGAATCAGGTTTAGATTCTCATGCAGACATGCTAGTCAGTTTGTCCTCAGAAAAGAGACTTAAGCCCTCTGTGCTGACAGTTCAAAGGAAAACGGATTGAGAGGACTGAATCAGCACACTTGTATTACAGAATCTTTTTTTTGCTATGAATTTTTATCATAATGGGATTGTCTATAAATATTCTTCCCAATATTAAATCCTACTATGTTTTATGTAAGTATGCATAAGAAAGTTTAAATACTGATTTTTCAAATCCTTTTAAGTTTTGATAGGAATGAGTTGAAATAGGAATTTAAAAATCTTTTGGACTTTAAAATTCCATGACCCTTCTCAAAAACCTTATGCTGAGAATAAAAGAGACACAAGAAAAAGAATATAAACTGTGTCATTTCATTTATATGAAATGTAAGACCAAATGATGTGTATATATAACAAATAATATATAATATATAATGACAGAAACCTTCAGGGGTGATGCCAAGAGGCATGAGGAAACTGCTACATTTGTCAACACTCATTCAACTGCACACTAAAATGAGTGTGTTTAATTGCATATAACAAATTTAGTTAAAAATAACTTCTATGATTCTACATTAACAAGCTAGGAATATTAAGAACATAATGGGCAGGAAGATTTTTAGGAAAAGCTCTATAAATTGAAAGTCATAATTAAAAATGTAGCTACAAGATCCCAGAGTCCCACAGTGCTTCAACAGTGGCGAAAAAGTAAAGGCAGCAGTAATACTCCAAAGGGTTAAAAACTCACATAGAAAACATTTAAATGAGGAAAAAGAACTATCCAAGATTCAGAAGATTTCAAAAATTACCTCCAAGAGCAGAGCCTGGGCCTTCTGTTCTGGCAGTAAGCGCAGTCCCGCCGTTGCCTTCAGGACCACTGGGGTCCTTTTCCAGTGACTTCGGGGAATTGAGTCTTTGGCCACCTCTAAGAGTCCTTGAACAGTCTGAGCACCCTTCAAAAGAGACAGCCCACTCATCCAGTGAATGGTCCATTAGTGACACTGGTCTATTCCCTCAATATACTCTGGGGAGTAATAAGAGTGAGATGGTAGAGGGCTTCCGTAGGAGCAGAAGTCTAGAGAGGTATGCTTCTTTGAAGAAAATAAAGTACACGTTTCATTTTGGTTTTAAGTCTTAATAAAAATAATTCTTTTATATTACGGTCCTTGATTGCTATTGTTTCTCATGCAAATTTGCTTCACACCAGAAAGTTGGGTACAGTGACGGAGACAAAGGATTTGGAGTTAGGCGGCTTGCTGGTTAGCTGTATGATACTGGCCAACTTCCTGGGGTTTGGCTTCCTCAGTTAGGAGTGAGGAGCTATGCCTCATTCCACAAAAATGTTCTCTGCATTAGATCAGGCAGAGCATGTGTAGCCGCCACGTAAATGCTAGCAGCAGCAGTAATTAGGTTACACTTTTAAGATCTCCACAAGGACAGAACATGTCTGGCTCATTTATGTTATCAGTCGCACCTATGAATGCAATATATTATAAATGCCCAATTTATGATAAATTAAAAATTATTTTAAATAGTTTTCCTGAGTCTTCTACTCTGACAATATGCTGCCTCGATCATTATAATTAGCAACCACAACACAATCATCTCCGTTAAAAATTAAATCAGATGCACCCCGGTGGCTCACGTGTTAAGCTGGTGGCTGGGGTGTAGACTATGTAAATAAGGCCCAAGGACAAAATAAAGTGCTTTCTCCTCCTCTTCCCTCTTTCCTTAAAATGCTGCCTCTTCCTATTCTTTCTTCTCTAAAAAATCCATAAAAATGTCAAATCAGTTTCTAATACTGTAGTTGCCTTCAATAGTTTCTAATTTTCTAGCACATTTGCCATTTCATAACACTGAGTCGAGAAAATAATCCTCCTCTCAGTTCTTCAAGTTCAAGCAATTTTTTAATCAGGTTTTCCTTTAATGATTATGCTTGTGACACTGAGCAATGCCTTCATATCTGCTACAAAGTTCAGCAGTATGTCTTCACTGATCCAGCAGCCGCTGGCGCACGCACAGTCAGGAGTTCATGTTGTGGGTGTTCAAGTACAAAACGGTCAAAGCTCTACATTCGTCTCTGCTGTCACAGATTTTTGTTATCATGGGTCCTTGCATAAGAGTACAGGCATGCATGGGTCTATTCTATACAGGGGAGACTGAAGTAGAACTTACTGTGTCTATATTTCCTCGATTTCCATGTTTATATCATACAGAATCTCCTATCTTCTGCATCTCTGTTAATCAATGTGCTGATGGTTTTAATTCAAAATTATTTTTAAACTATTATTTAGTGAAGGAAAATTATAACATTATATAGGTCTAAAGTGTGCCTCATCATAAATCACCATCTGTATGTAATACTTTTTCAGCATCACTGATTCATTCTATCTTTCACCATATAATTGACCCCTTTTACCCAATTCGTCCAACCCTCACAATCTTCAGCAGTATATACAAAGGAAGCAATTTTCTAAAAGATGGTGTTATCCCTGAATAGTCATGATCTCCTCTTTCCACCCAAACCCCAGTGGACTCAAGGGGTATAATTACTGTTATCAAGGAGACAGAATAGAAAACTATTGTCATATATGACCTCAGCTACATTAGTGGTCTTCATGATATATTTAATAGTAGAAGTGTGGTAAAGATTCAAGGCACTGCGAATCTAAATACTTAATTGTATGAAACTCACCTGCTTAGGTTGATCCACAAAAGCAGAAAGTCCTGGCTTCACAGAATCGAAAATTTCTCCTTCCAGGATTGGAAGCTGCCCTATATTCCCATGGAACAAAATAGAAGACAGATGGATTACCAAAAGTTATCCTCCTTCATATGACCTACTAGATTAACCTGCTAGTCCCCCAAACTATTCCAAGTCATACCACCTGTGAGAAACGGCTTGCAGAAGTACTGAGTAGGGGGATGGAAGATGACAACCTTGAGGGTCCCCTCTGCCATTTCTCTGGTGGACATCTAGCTCTTACTCATTTACTGAGGCTTTACATGTAACCTGAGAATACTGAGAATTCAGACAAAGCTAATCTTCAGGATTCCCCTCATTCCCTTACTCAAGAGTGATCCTTCTCCCAATATTCTCAATATTTTAGACTCTGGAGACTAACCGCCTTTAGAGAAAAGGTAAATTAAAGCTAAACTTCTTGGACACATAGGCTTCAGACTGTAGGCAGTCTAGATTTCACTTAATTTCATGCTGAATTAAGTCATATGTCTTCAGTTATAGTCCAAAGTATTCTCTGAAGACAGATTCTGCAATTAACATTACACATTCTCACTATGTTTGTTTCTGGGAAGAGATGCAAAGTGTGGATTTCTAGACTATGATGAAGGTACCAGTTGTACTCACCTGCTGTTTTCTGCACAAAGGTGTAAACATGAATTCTCGTTCCAGTACTCCCTGCATCAAACATAATTCCATATAATGTGCTGGCACTGACATTGATGGGGCACATGGAAGACAGGAAGACGCCCTCAAACCAAGTCTGCTGGTCTCTGTGGAAGACAGAGGTGCAAACACAGGATGCCAGCAGCATGAAAAAGGCTGCCCCCAAGGAAGTGGCCATTCTCTTCCCAAGATGTGGTGAGTCTAGGAGCTGATGTAGAAGCAGTGCTGTTCATACACCTGCAGTGGTTCACATGACAAAAGACACGGAAGGTTAGATCTCGGGACTGGCCTCTTTGTTTATACCTGCTAAAGAAGAAACCTCACTATGGAAATCCCACCCTGCTCCCAAAGTGCCCTTCTCCATTTCCAACAACCAGTACAACAAGCTAGACGAGGCTAGCGCTGGTGTGCAGCGCCCTTTCTGAAGAGTATTAAGTTGCAAAGGAAAATGTGACTTAAAATACATTTTCCCATACTCTGATTTTAATTGTGAAGGTCTCACATACTCAAAAGCTCTTTCTGCCACACTGCTCCTATTGTTGAGCCTAATTTTCTTCTTTCCATTTTGACAATTTTGTCTTTAGATCATATGTTAACACTCTTACACTCCATCTTCTTTTATTTTTTCTTCTTTTTGACTGCTAGGTAAAAAACTTCAATTTTTGAAATAAAGTTACAAAGTTACAAAGAAGTTAAAGTACTCATCGATGGAGTGTTCACAGTCCTGTCATCTGTGATTAATGGTATTGCCAGTGGGTTGCACATATAACCACATTTTAAGGAAATGAATCAACTTATCTAGACCATTATGGTTTTAAAAACACCCTTTACAGGTTTCAGGTCACGGTTCCTACTACTTTTCCCAGACTTTATATAAACCCGAGAATTAGACAAATTTCATCTCTAGGGTTCCCTCATTCCCTCCCCAGGGTGATCCTCCTCTCAATATTCTAGAGTCTGGAGTATTAATCACCACCTTAGAGGAGATAGGCAAGTTAAGATGGAGAAGTTTGATAACTTGCTGAAAGTCGTGAAGCATGTCAGTATTGAAATCTTGATCTGAAAATAGTCTTCACTTATGCCAGCCTTTCTTCTTTTCTGATTCCAAAATACCTCCCTCACGGCAAATTACTGCCTTTTTTTTTTTTTTTAAGGGAAGGCTCAGGCAGAAATGAAGACAAGCAGGCAAGCAGGCAGAAAGAGAGAGCAGTATTTTTATTTCATTGTTATTTAGTTGCTCATCTTGGTGGTTTCTCCTGGCTCCAGGATGCAAACCCAGGTCCTTGAGATGTGGACTACACCCTGCTGAAGGTAATGGATCCAATGGCTACTCCATCAGCCCTGCCTTTATTTCTTAAATGTGTCCATGGCAAAACCAAGAAATGTGTAAGTGCTCAGTATTATTTCTTTTGGATTTGTGTATTATGGTAGTTTGGTTGGAGACAAATACTGCTGAAAACCTAGAGTAAGATTACATGGAACGCATCATCAGAGTACAAAGTCTGGGATCAGAGGGCCTGGATTTCATTCCTAGCATCTATATCTATTAGGGAGTTGCATGATCTGAAGCAAGCCATTTAGGCTCTCTGAGACTTCACTTCCTCATCTATTACATTCAAGTAAGAGCACCTGCCCTATCCACTTTTCATGGTTATTAAAAAAACATAAGAGTGTACATATATATGAACATGTATGCATTCAAATATACATATACACATATAAATATACATATGCATATGTATACAAATATAAAAGTTTAGTGTTTGTTTTTAAATTACAATACAGTCTAAATATTACATAACATCATTTAGTGTCTACAGGACTGAGGTTATCTAAAGCAGGAGATGATGAAATTGCTACTGGAGTACTGGGAAATTTTGTTGTTTCTGGTTTTTTGTTATCATTCAGCAACAAAGCCATCATAATGAGCTGGAATATTCTTAAACCTGTTGACGGTTTCTCAACCACAAGCACTACTGATATTTGGAACTAGATACTATTTGTTGTGGGTGCTATTGTCCTGTGTCTGGCAGAATATTTAGCAGTATTTCTGGCCTTGACCCACCAAATGCCAGCGGCTCTGTCCCCTGACTCCTCCCCTCCCACCCACATGCATTTTGATAAAAACCAAAAATGTCTGGACATGGCCAAATGTCTCTGGGATCAGGCTATAATTTCTCTGTGTATTAATGAAGGAGGCCATGATCTGTCCCCTAACACAGACTTCTTCTTAACTGACTGTTAAGTACTCTGTTCAAATAATTTTTTTGTTTTAACTCAACTTACAAAAGTCCTGAGATGAAAGTCACAAGATCTAATCCCAAAATTCCCATTTCTAGTTCCCTATCTCTTGCAGAATATTCGGTGTGTCTGAAGTGCACACTGAGGATTCTCAAGAGTTTTGCTCTACCAGGAACTTGTTTTATCAAAATGCCTTCTTCCCCACTGGTAACAGAGTACATGAAATACAGCAACTGAAAGTTAACTGTACTGAAATATAAAACTATTTTACATATTTTAAGACTGGAGTTGTTCTGAGGTATTAAATGGCAGAAGCAAATTGTCAGTTTGAACACTGTTTAAAGTTGAACTTCTATTTTGTAGTTAAGAATAAGAGTTATTGGTTAGGAAAGTAACTAACAAAACTGTTCAACTTATAAAATCTCAAAGGAAACTTTATCCCAAGAAATTACCACTGAAACAGGGCAGGCGCCTGGCTAGCTGATACACCTTACACAACTTCTTTTGGAGGATTATTCTTTTACAGCAAATAGACTGGTTGCTAAGGTCAGTCTAAGTAACTGAAAACAGAAACAACCTTGTCAGATTCTGAGCATTAATGTTCTTGCCTCGCCCAGACCTCGAATCATATTCAACACTTGGTCCCTTTTCTCCTACAGGAAGTATGTCCTTCTGTCACCAGTCCTCCTGTGTCTCTGCAAAGGATTCTAAAACAGCTTCTTCTGTGATCACTTATATTTTATCTATTATTGTGGTTTCTGAAAAAAAAAAAAAAAAAAGATCCAGTTTCTATTTCTATAAAACAAGCATTTGGTTTTCTTCCAGAGAGATTTCAAGAGGAACAAAAAGACACACTAGTTACCTGTTTTCATGGAGTGAAAACTGCAGAGTCATAGAAGGTGTTGGGAATAAAACAGAATAAAAGCAAGGGATGAACTCATAAAATGCCCTTTTTCTCCTCTCAACCCCTACTTTCTAACACCACCTCCAATCTCACTTCCTTTTAATATAAGAATGGTATTAGAAGGGCTCACTTACTTTATCACCTCAGAGAGACTTTCTTTTGTCCAGTTAACTTAAAGTTGTAACTCGCCAGCCAAAGACACATCGATGCCTGCCTGCCCTGTGTTTCTCCATAGCACTGTCGTTGTCTGAAAGACTATTTTACAACCTGTTTTTCTTTCATATTCCTGCTCCCCTTCACTCCCATATGAACTATATATCCATGGCAGGAACTTCTTTGTTCCTGACAGGTCCCTGAAACTGGCACAGCGCTAGCACACAGGAGGTGCTGAAGAGTCTGAGAAGATGAGCAGAGGTCCAGTAACCTGCGCACCTGAATCTTGCCCATTTAAACAAGAATCGCTGACTTCTTTCCAAAATGAGATTACCTAGCCACTGGAAGACCACAATTCTAAACTTGCAAGGTAGGATGTTTCTCTAAATGTGTTAATTATATGAAAGTTTTAAATATTACTCAAAATAATATCAGGTTTACTTTCCATAGACTGGGAGAATATAGCAGTATCTTAAATCTATTCCTTTCAGAACTGATTTTCTCAGTCTCCTATCTACCCCCAAGCAAGCCCACTCTTCAAATTCCTTCCTTAAAATTTGGCACTAGTTAGTGTTTGTCACTATCTCCCCTCTCCTTCTCAGGGCTTTTCAGTCCACTTTTGTCTCTGCAGCACCACTAATCCTCCCCACTTGGCCCTCCCTGACTTCCACACGCTGGATTCCCTTCTTCCAGGTCACCCAGGACCCACTTGGGTGCTCACCTGCTCGTGTCTGCCCGCTCCCTGTGAATCACTTCTTTCACTATGGCTTGCCTTTTGCTCTTTGCTCCTATTTCTGTCCTTCTGAATCAAGCTAGCTTCATAAACCACATTCACCTTTGTGCTAGTTCAAATAACTGCATAGTATTTTGCCAACTCATTCCTTTATCCCTCACTCCTCCCTTATCCACGTTTTTTCTAGATATACGAGATTGTCTGGTTCATCTGCTTTTATGATAATTAAGTACCAGCAGAAGAAGTATCAAGGAGCAGACGTTGTTCAAGAACTGAATTGTGTTGCTCTTACCTACTAATGCTTTTATGACATCCTAATAATGCTTACAACTGCAAAATATGTAACTATGTAATAATGTTATTAATTTCCTACTTGTTCTTATATGTTAATCAAACAGCAGTCAAGTTTAAAGCACTCCCCAACAGCTTCCACCTTTTTGAATAATTTAGAAAACCAGACAATAAATTGTTTAATTAATAAGCATTTATTGAGTATCTAATGCATACCACACACTGTGCTAGTTTCTAGAAACGAAAGAGGAAATTAGTTATAGGCCTGGTTCTTGGGGAAACTTCAACTCATTAGAAGAAACAGACAAATAAATCAACAGCTATAATGTACTGAGGTAAATTTTCAGACAGAAATACGCACCGTTTAGCATAACAATAAGCATAAGGGGAAGGTAAATTTGTCTTAGATGGGGAGGATGAAGTTGGGAAGCTTCCTAAGGGAAAAGAGGCTTAAGAATCCTGCATGGAAGGTAGGAATTAACCTGGTGAATTCTGAGAACTTCAAGTATTAAGAATTTGGTATGACTAGATATAGAGGCTTACTAGGAAAATAAAAAGGGGGTAGGCGTGAGAAAGGATAATTTGGAGGCACTGGATCAGATTTCAAAAGGGGGTGGACTTATTTTCCTCAGACACTTGCATTGTGACACCTGACTATTATTTGTGCCTTTCTATTCCCTCCCTATGTCAATATTGATTGACCTGAACAAAATGGCACAGTATTTCTCAATAATGAAAAATACTGAAATGGAACAGGTGATTAGAAAGGCCCACTAAAAAGCCTGAAAATAAAGAAAGGTACAAGCTTTTACTGCCAATTCTCTTGTCACAGAAAAGCTGGCCATAAACAAAGTTAAAAATTAAACACAAAGCAAGTTTAAAATGTAATTAGAATGAAATCTTCAACAATAAGCTGAACTATGGGAATGGATTAGCCAAACCAAACAGAGGATAGTCAGTCAAGCAAGGCAAAACCAAAGGGGTTCTAATAATATAAGTTTGGAACAGATTTCAGTACAGTGAGCAATACCATCTTTGGAAATGCAACTTGAGACCTACATACCCAATACTAACAGCCAGAACCCTGGAGCATCTTGCTGTCTTTGGGGTATCGAAAGTGAGGGTATATCTTTGTATTCCCAAAGCCAGCTATCGAGTCTGAACAGTAAATGTGTCCTGAATGAACTGGAATGACTGGACGATAGCACCTGTAGACAGAAACCTGCAGACATGCACTCAGTCAGGGAATACCTCTTTCCCAGTTCTTATTACAGCTATGTATTACATCTCCCAACTCCATTCTCCTTCTAAACAAGTCGACAGATAGGCGTTCTATTCCAGGAAGCCTATTTTTTTTTTTTTTCCACATATTGATTCACTCATTTCGCCATTGCAGGAATTATCAGTATGATACTTTAAAAAGTAGCATGCAAAGTTGAATCATGTGAAATCTGTTCTTTAAGAGGCTACAATAAATGAGGGGGAAAAATAAAGCAAGTCCAGGTGCTCCCTGGTGGCTCATGTGAACACTCCAGAGGTTCCTAAATGTCTTCACAACTTGGTAGCTGGCTTCCTCCCATAACGAGCAATTCAAAAAGAAGCAAGGCAGAAGCAGCAATTTTGATTTTACTTAGCCCTAAAGTCAAACAGTATCATTTCCTCCATATTACATTGGTCACAGAGACCAACTGATGAAACGTGAGAGGAGACTACACAGTGGCATGAATATTAGGAGGTAAGGATCATCGGGGTCATCTTGAAGGCTGGCTCTTATAAGTTATAACCAGGATTTACATATGTTGTGTGCATGTGTGTAAATATATATAATATATATACACATATGCACAAAAATATGTGCATATATAAAAGCACATATATAGATAAATAGATAATACAACTTACCTACATCTTGTTTTAGGAGCTGAATGTTCTCTCTGAAAAATTAAAGATAGTATGGATTTTTAACTTTTCTGAAAATATCACATCCAGCTACTCGAAACTTTTAATTTTTTGCTACAGCCCAACATTTTACTGAAGAAAATAAATCAGTCAGAAAAACAACAACTCACACAATGTAGTTTGTTCCTAAAAATGAAAACAAATTTAAATACCTCAAATAAAAGTTAAATATATTTAGGAGAATAGGAAGTAAATGAGCTATTATCTGTTAGGATTATAGACGTCAGTTACTAACTGAATAATAAATCTAACAGTGAAATGATATACAAAATCAAGACATAGAGTGAAAATATTTTTATTGACTAGCAATTCTGTGATTTATACAGAAAAAAATCTAATCATACAATGGTAGCTTTAATATTTAGGTAAAGGAGATATTTGGTAGAAAAGACAAGACTGGCCTATTCACCTCTCAGAATATGGCCTGCCTTTATCCTATCTCCTACAGGGTGTACTATCTTCGATTAATCTCACTTGCTTTTGCTTTCCAAAACAACCAATAAAACACAAAAAGGACAAGACCGACAACTGGCTTACATTCGAAAACCCAAATATCCACAAAACAAAGACTTTAAAAAATCAACTATTACTGTATCGCTGCCAAGGAATTGCAACAAGACCTGTGAGCATGGTAACTACAGGGGAGAGATTGAACATCACTAAGAATTTCCTAATAAGAAGTTGTCTTATGCTGGTGGAGAGGAGAGGATTCTTGATCCAAGGGTTTAAAACAAATCTGACCACATTTCCAAAGTGGATTCACAGGTCAGAAGGCCAGCTGAATGAGATATCCTTTAAGTTTCCTCCAATCTAAGAGCAAATACTCTAACTCCTACTAAAGGAATTAGAATTGATATACTGGTACTCAACAACAAATAAAATTATTTCCTAAGAACAGATCCCTTCTTTCTGTACCTAACTGCATTTTAATCAAGACATTATTAGATAAGTGTCAAAAAAAAAAAAAAAAAAAAAGCCCATTCTATACAAGAAACCATTTGGAGTTACACTGAAATGAGGTCAGGCAGTGCAGGACTTCATTCTTCGTTGTGTCACGTTTGACATGACCACAACCAGCACTGTAAAGGAAAGATGTTGCTATTGCCGCCTCTTTCCTCACAAGTCACAATGTCTCTTCATATCTGTTCATTAAAAGCGAAAGTCTTTTAGATAAGATGCAGGATTCCCCCTCTACAAAAGTAGAATGCTCCTATTGGATATGATTTGGAGGGGGTTTTTTTGCATCTGGGAACTCTCAAAAATTTTTCCCAACAAATTAATAAAAACTATATTGTTATCAGACCAAAAAAAAAATAGCCAAAGATCTCATACCAAATAGGGTTGTTTTACTTTTATCTCTTAAGAGAAACCTGTACTACCAATCAGGAAGGGAATAATATTGTCCCAATTAGAAAATATAATGAAAATCTAAGGTGATAAACTATTTCTGCCCTTAAACCCATAGCCACCGTGGGAGGCATTTATTTATAGCTGAGTAATTGCAAGAATTAGTGCCACCCGGCACTTTTTATGCTGAAGCTTGACTGTGAGAAGAAAAATAAAACTTCCCTTTCTTGTCTTCAACTGAAAAAGAGTAATGCTTCAAACATCTTAAATCAAACAAAAAAGAGTGAAAATTACAATGATACCTCATGTAGAAGAGAATAGGGGTTCCATGTATTTCCCCAAATGTTTTTAAGATGCTTCCATTCTAAATACCATGTTTTTTTAAAATATTGATGTAACTTTGATTTACAAAATAATATAAACCCGTATGTAGGTTCCCCATTCCTCAAATATATGCCAACACATCCTGCCCACACTAAATTACCAAAGTTCTTCACCACTGTCCATTGGACCCCACCACCACTTGCCCTTGTTCCCTACTGGCAACCTCAGTTTTATTGTTAATGTCCAAGGGATGCTTTATGCTCCTTTGCTTGGTTTCTTTATATTTCACATGAGTGAGATCATCTGGTATTTGTCTTTCTCCTTCTGACTTACTTCACTTAGTATAATTCCCTCTAGTTCCATCCATGTTGCCACAAATGACAAGATTTCATCTCTTTAAGGTCTATGCTCTTTAAGGGCTGTACAGTATTCCATTGTGTATATACCACATCTTTTTTATCCATTCATCTGATGGGCACTTAGGTAGTTTCCAATTCTTGCCTATTATAAATAACACTGCAATAAACTTGGAGGTATACAGCTCTGAAAATTAGTGTTTTCTGGCTTCTGGGCAAATACCCAGACGTGGGATGATGGAGTTGTATGGGACTTCCATTCTCAATTTTTAAAGAAATTTCCATACTGCTTTCCAATAGAATTGCACCATTTTGTACTTCCACCAACAGTGTAAAATGGTTCCATTTCAGACTTTTGAATATTAGCCAATCTCACACGTGAAAATACCATAACATTTTTAACAGTTTGATAAAAATGTTTCTGAAGTGAAATTTTATTTATGGTTTGGGGTCTTGATTATGATCATAAGTTATCTCTTTCTGTATATTTGGGATGCTTCCAGGGGCTGCTATTCTATAGTACTGTTTGCTCTTCTGCCACTAAATAACCCCAGATTGCTAAACTGGGATCATCTGAGCTGCTTTTCCTCAGTACCATGTTATCTGCTATCACTGATTAGTACTGTTGTATGCCTAACTCTATCATCTGGTTATTAAAAAATTTTATGAGCTATATGTTAGGGAGCCATAATTATTAGAATTTTACGTCAATGTATGCAAATAAAGGATTCTCCAATGTAAGAGTTGTGAACTTTGACACTCCTTTTAGTGACTAGTAGACCCCTTTCTATTTACCATGTGCTCTCAAGTAGGCACAAGAAAGCAGAATTTGCAGAAATCTGACCAATGAAAAAGGTATTCTTTTATAGAGGTTACTTACCAATTATTTTTTTTTCTGTTGTGCTTTCCCGTTTCCTTCAATTAATATGTCACTTTTTCAACCTGCAGAAGATAGATGTGTGTTATCGAATCAAAAGCACAAGGTTCTCTTTTTCTCTCCTGTCAGTATGCCTATTTTTAATGCCAGTATCTCTTCCTACATTGCTGTTCTCAGTATGTTTAGGCTTTCAAACCCAGGTTACTAAACACATCTCCTAATTTGTAATCTAGCATTACTAGGCTTTTTAAAAAAAAATCTGTTCCATACTTTCTTTTCATTGAAACTACAATCTCCATCATGCTTATGAAGTCATTGACAAAAGGAGGCAAGTCATATTTTCTTTAAAAATTAGCACATTTGTGCAAATCCATGTGTGTAAGTCTATTGGGGAGAAGCAGTGACTAAGGAGCTAATCCATAAACAAAGTGCATAAAATTTAGTTTATACATTTTCTGAGGGATTTTTTTTTTTGGCTATGAAGAACTTAAATACCAGTTGTTTCACAGTGTGATCACCAAGAGCTATACCATGACATGTGTAAGTACATGGTTAAAAGTCAACCACAATTCTAGGTACAAATTTAGAATTACTGAAAATAGGGACTCAGACAGATACTACTATGCCAATGTTCACTGCAGCATTATTTACAACAGCCAGAGGTGGAAACAACCCAACTGTCTGTCAGTGGCACACGAATAAAACAATTTGATATATACATAAAATGGAATATCAACAGCTATAAAAAGGACTGGCATTTGAAACATGCTACAATGGATGAACCTTGGAAATATGCTAAGTGGAAGAACCTAGACCAAAAAAAGGACAAATATTGTATGATTCTACTTATTTAAAATATCTAGACTAGGTAAATTCATAAAGGCAGAAAGTATATAGAGGTCACCAGGGTTTGGAGGATAGGGAAGATGGAAGCTCATGTTTAATGGGTATAGAATTTCTGTTTGGCGTGATGAAAGTTTTAGAAATAAATAGTAGTGATGGCTATATAACACTGTGAATGTAATTAATACCACTGAATTGTACACTTAGAATGATTTTTGATTAAAAGGCAATTTTTATGTTATAGTCACCAAAGTAAAAAAAAAATTTAAAAAGGTGTATGAGGGGGTGTGCCCATGTGGCTCAGGTGGCTGAAATGTTAGCATGCAGACCATGTAAAGGCCAAACTCTGGGTTCATGACTTGGGGTCAGGATGAAAAACCAAAATGAACAAATGACTAAATAATGATGCTTCTTCCTCCCCTTAATAAAAAAAGAAAAAAAGGCAACAAAAAGGTGGAGTATAAGATGAAATCTTTGGCTACTATTTCAACGGAGTAACAAATACAATGACACTTTATAAATGGGTTACCTTATGAGCAAACTGCCCATTTTGATTTAAATTCTGAAGGGTAATACTGATACTCAGGTGTGCATAAAGCAAATGGGAGTAGTTAACAGTTTGTCCTGATGGTTCAGGAAATTAAGCCAGAGTCTGGGTCTTAGACCACGCAAAGGCCAAGGAACCCTGTTCTCAACCCTGGGCTGTGTGGGGAGTAGGGGAATGATCAAATAAATAAAAATGCTTTTTTTCTCCTCTCTCTTCCTTCCTGTCTTCCTCTTTAAAAAAAAAAAAAGGTGGGGGGATTAGTTAGGATGGGGGTAACCTGTAGAGCATATATCTCATAAATGGGCAGTTGCTTGCTACTTCCACCAATAGTTGCCATGATGAGGTCCAATATTGCTAGGTCTTCTGTTTGTTTGTTTGTTTTTTCAAGATAAGTTGTAAGCATAGGTTTCTATGCTGAATCTGGTTTGTTTGTTTAAAGGAAAGGTGTAAGCAGGAATGAAGGCAAGCAGATGCAGGCAGCTGGGGAGAGAGAAGGAAGAAGCATAATTTATTTTTATTTAGAGGTTCATCTTGGGACACGAATCCAGGTTCTTGCGATTATGTGGACTGCGTAGGCTGGAGGCAGCTAACCTTACTACTCCACCAGAGTAGACCTGCATCTGGTCTTTAAAATAATGAACACTAAATTTATTTAAAAAAAATAGAGATTCTGCATCCCAGCCCCCAAAAAACCCCACCATGCAAGCCAAGCAAACACAAGTATGTGCCAAATCCAGCCCTCAGGTCACAAGCTGGTGTCTGCTCTGTAAGATAAAAGACTAACTCCTTGCTTGACATTCTAAGCTGTCCCTCCAAGTCACAAGCTGGTGTCTGCTCTGTAAAAGACTAACTCCTCGCTTGACATTCTAAGCTGTCCCTCCATGAATTTCTAGATAATCTTTCCAGAGTTTTTTTACCTACTACATCCATATAAGAATGCTCTGCTCTAGTCTTCAAACTCTAGCATCCAGAACCACCTGGAAGGTTTATTAAAATAGATTGCTAGGTCTCACTGCCAACATTTCTGATTCACAGGTCTCAAGTGGGGTCTGAGATTTTCATTTCTAACAAGTTCTCAAGTGAAGCTGATGTTACTGGTCCATGGACTACACTTTGGGAACGACTACTCTAATTAAATTACTCCTAGTCTCAAATACACATTGAATTTTTCTCTCTCTGTTCTACCTTCCTTCTTCTCAGCATGCTTCCATAAACTTTCCCTGATAATGCCAGTATTTCTTATCTCCAAATTTCTGTAGCACTTAGGGTCTATGCCATCTCCCCTTTATCAATTACTTGTCAGTGTTGTTTATTGTTAACTGTGTTTAGGTGCAATAAGGTTATATATTCTGGGAGATCAATGTCCAGGTCAGCACTTTATACACCTGTTTATAAGTCACTTGAGGGCAGAAGTCCTGTCTTATCCCCCACTCAAGGTATTAGAAAGCCTGGTACACAACTGGTATTCACTAAACATTTCTTTAAAAAAAAGTGAACATTTGACAGATCCATGAGATTAAGTAAGATCCATGGAGATAAGTAAGCAGAAATTGGGTATATAATTTTTCTCAGAGAAATTTTAGTTCCATGTTAATAGTTTTGTCAGTATGACCACTTAATAAAAATTGGCTATTTTGCAAATAAGTTGTCAGTAGGCAATAATAATCTTTGGCAAAAGACCATGTATATAAAATAAAGCAGTGAGTGTTAAAATATTTTACTTAAAAATAGGTATGATTAAGTCCTTGAGCTCCAGGATTCTTTATATGCCTCTGGAGTGATGTGAATTAGTCATAACATCACGATACCTATGTAATAGAATTTGTATTTGTGGTACATGCAGTTAAAAAGCAGGATAAAAGTATCTCCCCATAATATTCAATAATGTTGATCAGTCCCTTTAAAGACTGTTTGGACAAGAATATATTTATTTAAAATTCAAAAGGCTGCCGAGAAACAAAATCAAATGCTGTTCACCTAGTCTCTTACACCTACAAAGTTGCATCTATTATTGGGTGATTTCAAGGATTATTTATAAGGAGAAAGGTGATCTTCAAGCTAAACTAGAATAAAGTCACAGATGACTTTACAGATAAACCCAACTTTGGAACTACTAGAAGAAAAAAATTAGAAATACTATGTATTAACATATAGTCCTAAGTTCTTATTTGGTTTTTATATCTCCAAAACCTGCTGGCAAAACATCAATGGGAAAAGAAAAAAATTAATACAATTTGGCAAATTAGAATTCTATTAGAAACCAACCAACATATGAAATGCATTTACAGTTTTAAGCTAGCAGAGATGTTACCTTACAAATCTGGATACCTGTCTTACCTACCAGGACCATAACAATCTTGTCTGTATGAGAATTCAGCCAAGATATTCCACATTTCAATGTTGACCAAGAACTATGAAACCTGGGGGAAAAAAAATTATAAAGCCAAGTCACCAAAAACACTAAATTGCTTATTCCAAGTTTGAAAATCATTAGCATTCGAAACAATGAAACGAGGCAAATTTATTCAGCAGATTAATCCCTGAAACTGCATAGCAAATCTACCTATCAGAAATTATAAGGAAATGTTGCCAGATGAACTGCTAAAGAGCAATCTCCTACTCTATCTGCACAGTTGTTTTTTTACTAACACATGACTAATAACTCAGTTCTTTGACAAAGAATGCAGAGGTTTATAAGACTAGATTCTAGAACCATTCTACCATAGTATGAAACTAGGCATTTCTTTGAGAAATACTCATTTCACAAGTGTTAACTACAAAATGAAACAGTGAATAAAAATGTTTATGATAAAATAGGCATAAATTACATGCAACTAAAGTATATTGCATATTAATCTTGTTATGTTTGTTTATAAATTATCTGTAAGCCTATGTGCAAACAAGTCTTGAGCTATTACAGTAAAATACCCTAACCAATTCTTAGAATCAATTTCAAAAAAAAGTTTGTGATAGTAGATACCCTTTCCTCTCTTTTCTGCAAGTTACCAATACATTAGACATACAAAATTACTTGCAACTTTAAAGATTTCCAAATTAGAGGAAAATCCTTCAATGTATGGCAATTCACCCTGACCTGGGCATGTGACAAATAGAGAGGGAAATGCCCCTTAAAAAGCAACGATCATGCTAGCAGATGTTATGTATTAAAAGATTTTCAGTGCTCATTAACCAATCAGCAAGTTCTCTCTAACCACAAACTTTAGAAACAGAAACTCTGTAAGGAGAAAACAGGTGCTGGTACAGGTGAGGGGAGAGCATCAGAGGCCAAAGATTTCTGGAAGAGGTGCAAGGATTAAATTCTTCCTACAGATATAGTGTGCGTGTGGGGGGAGGGGGCACCACAAAGTTTTAAAGAAAATTTAAATTCAATTTCAAATGGAGGATCAAGCAGAGTTTCAAACACGCCTCTGAACTGCAGACACCAGAACGCCCAATCTTCCACACTGACTCACGGCCTGACGCTCATTGGTACAGGCGCAGAGCGCCGCCTCTGAAAAAGGAAAACAATACTTCTGAGTACCCCTCTGAAAGACGTGTTCAGGAAAAAGATTAAATAAGCAAGAACTTTCACTTTCCTTGCAGGTGGGAAAAAGTACTGTGGGACGCTTGAGGTATCTGAAAACGGGAACACGGGGTCAGGGGCCGGTTCTGGGCGGGCAGCGTCGGTCACAGGGCAGAAGGGGCGCGAGGCCTGAGCCCACGCCTCCGAGGACCCTCCACGGGCCCCTGGTGCTTCTCCCACCCCAGGTTACAGCACTTCCAGCCTCGCCCGGCTCCGGGACGCCCTGTCTGCGGCTCGGCGGAGGCTGCCGGCCTCTACGCCAACCATCACCCTCCTGAAAGTCCTCAGCCGCCTCATCAAGTTAAGTTTGGCCTGGGAAGCCCACTGGAGGCTTCATCCTTTGAGGAATTAGCACGAGTTGGAAGTTAAGAAAAGGAAACCAAAGTCCGGGCACTGATGAGGAGCCGGGCAACAGTAGGGCGGCCGCGGCCACGCTGGCTGCAGCAGAGCGAAGGGGAAGACGCGCCTGCAAGACCTGAAACGCTGCAAACCCGGTCAGGGCGGCGCTCCGACGACCGCGACGGGGCGGGCAGCCAGCCAGAGAGCGAGCCTCCTCAGGCAAGGGCGCCCCTACTGTCGCGCCTGCCGAGGCGCGGGGACTGCAGGTGGCCAAGCCGCCGCCCGGGGCAGGTCGGCTCAGCCTCCCTCGCACGCACAGGCACCGATGCCCCCCAAGCCCCCGGGTTGGGACGCCACCGCCGCTCGCACACTCACCGAGAGCGCGCACCGCCCCGGCGCGGCCGCCCGCCGCCCGCCGCCCTCGGCGCTTTCTTCGCCCCGCCCCCCGCGGATTGGTCTCCGCGGATTGGTCTCCGCGAGTCCGTGTCGAGATCACGTCACGTACGCCTGTGCTCTCCGCCCGCCGGCAATGGCTCCGGCGGAACGTTACCCGCTTGGCGTCCTGGTTCCCTTAGAAACCGAGCGGGGTCCCTGAAGCTCTGCAGAACCGTGGACCGCGGGACCCTTGGAGAAGCCAGGATGCCGTTGAAGGGAAAAGACAAAAGGAAAGGCAAGAACAAAGTCAAGAAGTGAGAAGAAATCCTGGGATCTCTCCTCTGGGGATTCGGGTCGGGGGTACCGGCGGGACGCGGACTCGAGACTGAGAGGCGGGGCTGGCTAACCGGCTCCCTCGATCGGTCCTCCCCGAGCCTCCTCTAGGGCTTCCCGCTTCTGAGTACAGCCCCCATATAGTTCAGAACTTCTCCAAATGCATGCCGAACCGTACTGCTTGAACTTACACAATAGTGTGATATTTGGAACGCGAGTAATTTAGACACTATCTCTGCCTCTGTATAATGCACTAACAACGGAGGCAGGTAAGTTCCCGAAGAATAGAAGTAATACAGGACCGATGTTCTGGGTGAGCTAGTGGAGGAACAAAGACCTGAGAATGAAAAAGAATAATTTGTCCTGACACAAAAAAAATCAAGGTCATGCTAAAGTTTTTTGGGGGATATTTGTAGGTCTACTAGACCTGTGCTGTCATTAGGCTAAGTCACCAGGCATCTGGGGCTGTTAAAATTAGTTAAAATGTAAAATATAGATTATTTGGACTTGACACGTTTCTTAAGCTTAATAGGCACATGTGGCCAGTGGTAACTGTATTTGACAGCCCAGATATAAAGCGTTTCCATCATCACACAAAGTTCTGTTGGACAGCATTGCTCTAGACCTGAGGTTTTCATCGGAGGGAGGGAGGGAGGGAGAAAGAGAGGGGGGGGGGGGGAGGAGAGGGGGAGAGGGAGGCTCCCAAGGGACATTTGGCATATCTGGAGACATTTTTGGTTGTCACATCTGGTAATGTGTGCTACTGACATGTAGTGGTTAGAGACCAAGAATGCAGTTAAAAATCCAGCAAGCACAGGGTAACTTTCACTCCAACCCCAAACAATCCTTTGACTCAGAATGTCAGTGCTGGAGGAATTGGGAAACCCTGCTCAAAAGTATAGGCTTCTCTAGAATAGGCACTAAGCATTACTGTATTTCTAACACCTAGCAAAGATCCTGGAACACAGCAGATGCTTAATGTTTGTTAAAAAAAATTAAGGTGTCAGCTTGTGTATGCCTCAATTTAGATCTCAACACCCCCACCCCGGCAATGGCTGAGCTCTGTGTTCACTCTTCTTTGCCGCCACCAGCCTGAGAGATGTCCATGGTTCAGATGATCTTGAACATCTTGAGGATCTCTGAGTAGTTGAGGTAGTTCCTTGGGCCTTTTCAGGAATCGTGGTTCAAAGGAAAGTCAAAAGGGTTTGACCAAATTGGGTTATTGTTCAGGTTTCCTGAAAGTGATCAGAACCCCTGAAGTGGGAATTACTTTATCACTAATCCTTTGCAGGTTTGGAGTTGCTGCTGGATTGCTGCTAGAGTGACCCTGGTGGTTCCTTGATACATGGGAATCATACCTGGTGTCCAAAAACACCGTATATGGGACGCCAAGGGAATGCCTGCAAAGTTTGTTTTGTTTTGTTTAGAGGGAGGGGATGGGAAGAAGGGAGAAAGCATTTTGGAGGAAGAAACTGGAGGGAGGGAGGAAGGGAGGAATGGAGGAAAGAATCATGTTTATTGTGGCTTTTTCTTTCCACTCTGGCCCAGGTCTCAGCTGCCTCAGCTGCCTGAGCCACATAGGTGCACCTATTGCTTTAATATTTGAACTCATCCTTAATAAAATTTTTTTCTTCACTACCTGTGTATAAATGAATATGGTTTGTTTCTCAGCTATCCTAAATCCTGGTGCTTTGTGACACCAGATGATAAAGTAACATACTTGGCCTAGTGATTTGATATTTTGTCCAGGCCTAGCCAAAAAACCAAACTGAAACAAAACAAAATTGGGTGTGGGGTAGGTGGAAGATTACAAAACTATAGACTTTCAAAAATTACATTTTCACTACAAATGTATCATCATATAGGAGAACTAAGGTAATGGATTTTCAGTAGAAAGAACCAAGGTCTAAGACAGTAAGATTAGAAAACAGCTTTCAAATATGAGAGAGCAGAGAAGTAAAATGAAAAGATGTGAAAGTTTTATGAAATTAATTTAATGTATCATGCTTTTCCTTTTTGTTTATCCAGCCCTTTAGCTTATGCTCTAAAATTCCTCTCTTCCAAGAAGTGACATGTACTTCACTTACCAAATAAACATGAATTTCTTACTAACTCATTCATCCAACAATATTTGTTTGTATGTGCTATGCAATGTCAAGCAAAACATTAATAGAGAGGTAAAATAGTATTATACTAGAGAAATTACTATATACTGTGAATGTACTCTTCCCATGCAGGAAGGCAATCAAACCTGATGAGTCGGTGGTGGAGAGAGCCAAGGCCAACGCCTCCCTTTGGGAGGCCAGGCTGGAAGTCACAGAACTCTCTAGGATTGAGTATCGTGATACTTCCCGGAGACTGGCAAAAAGTAATGAGGACTTAAAGAAACAGCAGTATAAAATGGAGAAAGACATTATGTCTGTGTTAAGTTACCTGAAGAACCAGGATCAGGAGAAAGATAATATGGTAGGTAGGTAGAAACCCTATGCATAATCCACATACATCTGAGAACTCAGGTTCGTGCCCTGGGCTGGGGAGAAAAACCAAGATGTACGACTAAATAAATAAAATGCTGCTTCTCTCCCTGCTTGCTAACCTGCTTGCCTTCATTCCTACCTGCAACTTTCCTTTGAAAAAAGGCTTCTGTGAACATTTTTGTGTATGTCTGCTTGTGCTCATGTTGAGTTTCTCTAGAGAAGACCCTTAAATTACTACGGGGGCACACCCTGCTGTAATTGAGTGCAATTTATATACAACCCAAGGACCCGAGTTTGTATCCTGGGGCCTAGGTGGGGGGAACAACCAAGATAAACTACCAAATAAAATAGATGCTGCTGCTGCTTCTCTCTTCCTGTCTGTCTCTGCTTATCTTCATTCCTGTCTGAAACTCTCCTTAAGTAAATATGGGGAATTTCAACTTCATAGGGATTTCACTTGAATTCTAAAGGGTCATATGCTGTGTTTTAGTTATTTCTTTACCCACATTTTTGTCAACCTTGATTTATACTTAATATTTGCCCAATTTTATGGGGATTAATTGGTATCTCATAGTTTTAATTTGTATTTTCTTGATTATCAATGCTTGAACAACTTAAAAAAATAGAAGAAGAGGAAGAAGCACTTTGTTTTATTTAGTCGTTCATCTTGGTTGCTCTACCTGGCCCCAGGACGGGAACCTGAGACATTGGAATATATGTGAACTGTGCCCAAACATTTCTCCTCCAAGGCACACCAGTCTTAAGCTTTTTCATATGTTCCTTTATTATTTTTTTTATTTTATTCAGTAGTTTACAAATTAAAATAAACTCGTATGTGTAGTGGCCCATATGTGCAGTTTCCCCATTCCTCAGATACATATCAACAAACCCTGTCCTTCACCAAATCACCATATGCTCTTTATCATTATCCAGTGGGCTCTGCCATCACTTATCCTCCTCTCTATCCTATTCCCTATTGGTGACCTCAGTTCTATTGCAAATGTCCAAGGTTTCTTTATGATTTGTCTGTTCCTTTGTTTTTTCTATTTACATTCCACCTGTAAGTGAGGTCATCTGATACCTAACTTTCTTCTTCTGATATATTTCACTTAGCATAATCCCCTCTAATTCCATCCATGTTGATTCAGATGACAATTCGATCTCTTCTGATGGCTGTGTAGTATTCCATTGTGTATATGTACCACATCTTTATCTATTCATCTGATGTTGGGTGCTTAGATAGTTTCCAGTTCTTCTCTATTGTGAATAGGGATGTGAGAAACATGGGGGTGCATAAACCTCTGCGAATTACTGTTTTTTGTATTTTTGGGTAAACACCCAGATGTGGGATAGTGGGATCATATGGGATTTCCATAATCAGTTTTTTGAGGAATCTTCATACTATATTCCATAGGAGTTGCACCACTTTGCACTCCCACCAACAGTAAAAAAAGTGTTCCATTTTCTCCGCATCCTCGCCAACATTTGTTGTTTCCAGACTTTTGGATATAATACCCAATCTCTCAGGTATAAGGTGATATCTCATTGTGTTGATTTTCATTTCTCTGATAGCCCAGCGAGTAGAAACATCTTTTCATGTGCTTGTTGGCCATCTGTGTATCCTCTTCAGAAAAATCTATCTCTAATTCCTCTTCCCATTTTCGATTGGATTTCCTGGGGTATCTTTTCTTTCTGTTTTTGAGTTTTATGAGTTCTTTGAATATTTTAGATATTAAGCACTTGTCAGAGATATGGAATACATATATCTTCTCCCAGCTAGTAGCTTGTCTTTTTGCTTGGGTGATGTTTTCTTTTACTTTTTAGTTTGGTGTAGTCTGGTTGTTTGTTTTTCTTTTTGTTTTCTTTGATGCTGGAATTTAGTCCCCAACGACTCTCTAAGTCGTTGATGCTGGAATGTCTGTCCTATGTTGTCTTCCGAGAATTTTATGGTTTCTGGTCCAAGTCTCTAATCCATTTTAGTTGACTTTTGTGACAGTGGTCTAGCTTCATTCTTTTGCATGTGGCTGTCCAGTTTTCCCAGCACCATTTACTGAAGAGACTTTCCTTTCTCCATCATATACTTTTGGCTCCTTTGTTATTAGATTAACTGACTACGTGAGTGGATCATTTTCTGGTGATTCAGTTCTATTTCACTGATATGTGCCTCTGTTAATATTCCAGTACCATACCACTTTGATCCCTATCACTTTGTAGCATAACCCAGCATCTGGGAATGTAATCCTTCTGGATTCGTTTGTTATTGTCATAATATCTGTGAGAATTGCTTATATTTGACTATTTGGGGTCTTTTGTTCCATATAAATTTTAAGAATTTTTGTTCTATTTAGTTGAAATAAGCCCATGCAATTTTAATAGTGATTGCATTAAATCTGTATATCGCTTTAGGTAAGATAACCATTCTAACAATGTTGACTCTTCTCAACCACAGCAGGGAATGTCTTTCTATCTCTTTGTGTCCTCCTGTCATTCTTTAAGAAGGACTTGTAGTTCTCATTGTACAGATCCTTTACCTCCTTTGTTAAGTATATCCCAAGATTTTTGATATGTGTTTTACTTCCATTTTAAACAGCATGGTTTTCTTGAATTTGTTATCTTTTAGCGTATTGTTTGTATACAAAAAGGCAGTGAATTTTCATGCACTGATTTTGTAGCCTGCCGCTCTGCTGTATTCAGTGATTAGTTCTAGTAGTTTTTTTTGACAGTTTTTAGGATTTTCAATATATCTAATCATGTCATCTGCAAATAATGATAGTTTTACTTCTTTCTTTTCAATTTGGATTCCTTACATTTCTTTACTTGCCTAATTACTCTTGCTAAGACCTCCAGTATGATATTAAATAGCAGTGGTGAACATGGACAGCCTTGCCTTGTTCCTGACCTTAGAGGCTTTCATCTTTTTCACCGTTGACTAGGATGTTGGCTGTGAGTTTATTGTATATGGCCTTTATATGCTGCAGGGTTGTTGGGTTTTTTTAACATCGTAAAAGGATGTTGAATCTTGTCAAAAGCTTTCCCTGCATCTGTTAATATGGTCATGTGTTTTTTTTCTTGCTTCTGTTAATATGGTATATTAATAGATTTATGTATGTTGAACCATCCTTGCATCCTGGGATAAATCCCTCTTGTTCATGATGGATGATCTTTTGTCTGCATTGCTGGAATCAGTTTGCTATATTTTACTGAGAATTTTTGCATCTATGTTCATTAGAGATATTGGTCTATAATTTTCTTTCTTGGTGACGTCTCTATTAGCTTTTGGTATCAGTGTGATGTAAGCCTCATAGAAATTATTTAGGAGTGTTCCCTTTTTGTCAGTATTTTGGAAGAGTTTGAAAAGAATAAGTATTTGCTGAAGGTTTGGCAAAAATCATTTGGAAAAGTCATCTGATTCTTGGCTTTTATTTTTAGGGAGATTTTTGATTACCTCTTTAATGTATTTCTTTATGATTATACTGCTTATGTTTTCCAATTCTGTCTTGATAGACTGCATTTTTCTAGAACTCTGTCCATGTCCTCAAGGTTGTTGATTTTGTTGTCAGTAGAGCTGTTCATAGTAGTCTCATGATATTTTATATTTCTGTGGTATCTGCTGTAACTTCTCTCCCTTCATTTCTGATCATTTCTGATTCTAGTTATGAGAGTCCTCTCTCTCTCTCTCTCTCTCTCTCTCTCTCTCTCTCTCTCTCTCTCGCTCTAGTTTGTCATTTTGTTTATTTTTTCAAAGAACCAACTTTTGGTTTAATTGATCTTCTGGATTGGATTGTCTTTTTGTTTCCTATTTCATTTTTTCTCAAATTTTGATTATTTCTTTCTACTGGTTTTTGACTTTATTTCTCTAGGTGCTTTTAATGTAGAGTTATATTGTTTATTTGAGATTTTTCTTGTTTCTTGAGGTGACCTGGATTGCTATGAACTTTCTTCTTAGTACTGCTTTTGCTGCATCCCTAGTTTTTTTTGGCTCAGGTCTTTATTCTCATTGGTTTCTTAAGTATTTTTTAAGTTCCATTTTGATTTCCTGTTTTACCCAAGAGTCATTTAGTTTACCCGTGTCATTTAGTTTCCAATTAATTTGGGGTCTTCCATCTTTTTTTTTGTGGTTGATTTCTAGATTTAAGCCATCATGGTTAGAGAAGATGCTTGGTATCATTTTAATCCTTGTAAGTTTGTTGAGACATGTTTTGTGTCCCAATATATGATTTATCCTTGAGAATGTTCCATGCGCACTTGAAAAGAAAGTGAGATCTATAGTCCTTAGATGAAGTGTTCATATATATCTGTGGATCTCATTGTTCCAAATGATCTTTTAAAGCTGCTTTTTCCCTATTAATTTTCTGCCTGGTTGATCTGTCCATTGTTGTAAGGTGTTGAAGTCTCCCACTATTATTGTGTTGCTATTGATGTCTCATCAGTTTTAATAATACTTGCTCCTTCATTTGGTATATATATGATAATAAGCATTGTGTCTCCTTGCTGGATTGACCCCTTATTACATAATGTCCGTATCTGTCTTTTGCTCTGCTTTTTAGTTGGAAGTCTGTTTTATCCAATATAAGTATGGCTTTTTTTGCCTTTTTGTGGTTGCCATTTGACTCTCAGATTGTCTTCCAGACATTGATTTTGAACCTTTATCTTTTGAAAGAAAGTGAGTTTCCTGCATGCAGCAGAAGGTTGGGTTATGCTTTTTTAATCCATTCGGTCACTCTGTGTTGTTTGGTGAGTCCAGCTCATTAATGTTTAGGGTGATTATTGTTATGTAGCTGTTTATTGTCATTTGTAATTTAATTTGTCTTCTGTGTGTTATTCCAGACAGCACCTTCTTCTCTTTTTAGGTGGATTAGGTGTAGTTATATTTTGGTTGGTTACCCTTTTGTTTTCTTCATTTTTTTTCTGGAGATGTATTTTTAAGTTATACTTAAGTTAGCATTAATAAGTCCATGTTTATTTCCTATTTTTATTTGAAATTAGATTAGTATTACACTCATTCTAATGATCCACATTTTTGTTCTCTTCTCCCCCCCCACACCTTTTATATTTGTTGTCTTAATGTTTTTAAGTAGGTTTCTTTACACTTTATAAAGGATACTTTAGTATTTTTGTAGAGTTGGTTTTTGTGCTGATAAATTCCTTTAACTTTTGCTTACTGGAAAAGCATTTTTTAAATCATTCCTTCAGTTCTGAATGATAATCTCATAGGGAATAGTATCTTAGGTTGAAAATTATTTTCTTTCAGCACTTTTACTATAGTATGCCATTCCCTCCTGACTTGTATTGTTTCAGTTGAGAAATCTGCTGATAATCATATGGGGACTCCTTTGTATGTGACCTGTTTTTCTCTGACTGCTTTTAAGTGTCTTTATCTGGTATTTTTGACATTCTCATGATCATGTGACTAGCTGTAGATCTTTTGGGATCTCTTTTATTTGCAACTCTTTGAGCTTTCTGGGTCCTGCCCCCTTTTCTCTCTCTTCTCCTTCTGGGACTCCTATGATGCAAATGTTTTTCTTTTTGATGTTATCCTATAGGTCTCAAATGTTGTCTTCTTTGTGTTCTTTTATCTCTGTTGGTTTGCTTAAGTGCATGTCTCCGCCCTATCTTCTAGGTCACCTGTTTCTATTGGAGGCTTCCTCCAACCTATTCTTGAGTCCCTCTAATGAGTTCTTTAGTTCAGCTATCCTATTCTATATTTTTTGACATCTTGCTTCATTTCTTCTCTCTCTCTTTGTTGTTCTCTTTTTCTTCCTCTATTGTTTTCTTGATTTCCATGAGTATGTTGACCACTGTTGCCCTAAATGCATCCTCAGGTAGTTTGCACATGTCTGTTGTGTTCAGATTTTCCCCTGGGGTTTTAATTAGATCCACCATTTCATACATATTTCTCTGTATCTTTCCTCTGTTTGGCATTCTGCTTATATTTCTGTTTGTTCAATTTCCCTGAAGTGATGGCCTTATGTAGGGTATCAGCTTGGATCAGAGAATCCTGGTTCTTGCTTCGAATGTTGGGAATTCTTGAGTTTTGTGGCATCACCACTGGTTGGATTTGATGATGTTATTTAGTGGCCCCTGTGTTGGGGCCCAAGAGTTCTGCCTATGGGGTTGAAGCTTGTGTGGGGCCTGCAGAGCTTTCCCCCAATGCCCCAGCTCCGAACCATAGTGACCACTTTGCTGTTGGCCCACAATCAGCAGTCAAGCTGCAGTTCTCCCTCCACCCACAGTGTGGCACTAGAGGGTAGCATTGCTATTTCTCCAGTATGGGGGTGGTATTTCCCTTGGGCAGTTCCTGCAGCTCTGGTTCAGTATGGGGCAAGGGAATGGGAGTGGGGGATTCTCCTGGCTGCCTTCCTGTTATGGTGGTGCCCAGTGTAATTTCCTTGCTGGGCCACAGGAGCTCCTGGTCAGACCACCACGGCTCTGGTCCTCCTTGCACCCTGCACCAAGACCCTCTCCCGGACTTCCTGTCCCAGTCCCACTGGGTGGGCTTTCTGTTCCTTTTGCAATTTCTGAGATACCTGATTGTTCTTGTGATTCCCCGCCTCCACTGTGACCAGAATCCCAAATCTGTGGTATAATTCTGGACCCTGATGTTTTCACCTATCCTTTGTGGTCACAATTGCCACTACATCTCTGTAGCCTCTTTGCCTGCTTTCCCTCAGTGTTTCTGGAGAATATGTGAATTCCTTAGTTGCACTGTGGGAAGGATGTGGGTCTCACACCTACCAGGTCACCATTCTGACCAATTTCCTCAAGAAGCATTTTTTTTAAGGAAGGATAAAAAGTAAGTATCTTTATTAATTTATTTTGATTTTTTCACTTCAGTCCTGGATTGTGAACCCAGGTTTTTAGGCTTTACATTGTCTGCATGGCAGCATCTCAGCCACCTAAACCACAAGTGTGTACTCAGTATGGCAGACTTAATGTTGTGTTTTTAATTGCAATTTTAAAAAGTTATCCAGCTAATTATGATGATAGTTAGGTTTTGGAATCTGACAATAACATGCTAAAGGCTAGCAGAATGTTTCCTCTTCATACCCCACTCCACCTCTCCGACGCTACTGGTTTTTAATATGAAGTGAGAACCAGGCATCTTAGTAAAAACAATTTTTTATCTTGCTGATTATATTTTCATCTTCTGCAGATTGAAAAACTGAAACAGCAATTGAATGAAACAAAGGAAAAAGCCCAAGAGGAGAAGGAACAATTGGTGAGTGTCTATATATGCTAATAATTTACTTACTGGGTGTTCAGATTTCTAGCAAGCTCAGATATTTAACACAATGAGAATAAATAAATAGGCCCTCTGGGAAGCTCAATGACTTTAAAGCTCACTCACCTGATGGTCATAAATACGTTAATTGTAGAAAACTTAGAAAATATCTTGTGTAAGTGGTACTTACTGATCCTGAGTTTGTCATTCTTTGTGGATGCTTTTCAGAGATAGAGCTAGGAAATACCTGTTTTTTAAAAATTAAAATATATTAGGATTCCCTGGTGGCCTAGTAGTTTAAACCAGGTGCAATCCTCATACCTCCCAAGATCCTTGGTTCAAGACTTGGTGCTGGAGAAACAACCAGTGATGAACAACTGAATAAAATAAATAAAGTGCTTCTTCCTCTTCTCTCTTCCTACCTTCCTACTCATCTTCATTCCTACCTGTACCTTTTCTTAAAAAAAAAAAGGTTAAAATATATCATGATGTGTTCATATTAATATACTTTCAATTGAGATGCAGGAATGCAGGGTTTTTACTTAGTCTTTCTCCTTCACCAAAAGTTATGGTTCTTAATGATACCAATATAATTGTATAGTTGCTTTAAACCACAATACATCAATAATCACAAAATACTAATACTAATTATACTAATACTAATGCTGTGTAGATGAATGAAAACAGTTTTAAGATTTTGGGGGGCCATTTTTTCACCTTAGGATACATAGGGATCTCCAATCAAATTACAAGGTTTAGTACTCCCTGATGAGTCTGGCATTAAGTTGGCGACTGGGGTGTAGGCCATGTAAAGTCCAGGGACCTGTGTTCAAGACCTGGGACCAGGGTAAACAATCAAAAATGAACAAAGAAGGATGCTTCTTCCTCCTCTCCCTTCCTTCCTGCCTGCCTGCCTTCCTCTTTAAAAAAATGACAAGGTTTAAAAACCATTTGTAATAAAATAATTCCTCTTTGTGATGTTATAATACTACAACTTATAAAACATTATGGTTTTGATTTAAGGAGTTGCTTTAAGAATGTTTAATTGTGAATGCAAAATAATATAATCATAATTATGTAAAATATTTGCATGATTCCAAAGAAATTTATAAAGTGGTATATTCTGAGAAATGTAACTTCTATCTATGGCCTTTGTTTCTTGATTTCAAGATATACCAGAACATATTGTCAAACTGGATTTTTGTCAACATAGTGGGTTGGAAATGGTTTTTCAATTAGCATTTCTCTTGTTATGAGCATTTTTCATATGTTTTGAGGGTCATTTGCATTTATTTTGATATCTCATACATTTTTTATTGTTATTCACCCTTTTTTCTCCCCCTTCCTTCTTTTTTCCTCCACTCTTCTCTTTTCCCTCCCTTTCCTTTCTTCTCCTTATCTCTTTTCTCTCTCCTCTTTCTCTTCCTGCTCGTCTTCCTCTTCTTCTCATCTTCTCCTTTATTTGGTAAAGATACTGGCCTTTCCTTTGTCCCTTAGCTTACAAATTTTAATTTGGGGTCAGGAATGTTAATTATTTTTCTTATGGATTAAAGTTTTGTTAAATCTTCTCAAATTTCTTTAATACCTGAATTTTCTATACAAGATCAGTTCACTCTAGAATTTTTATTATTCAAGGTAGTTGATATCTTTTTTACAAAAATTAAAACTTTATGCAAAAATTAAAAAAGAACATTTCGTCAAAGAATTTCAACAAATGGCTTAAGGCTTCAAATGGACTCTTCTCCGCCCAAATTTACCTGTTTTTTGTATACAGGAGCAAAAATATACCGCACAAATAAATGAGCTGGAGGGACAGTTCCATCAAAAAGCCAGAGAAATTGGCATGATTCAGACAGAACTGAAAACTATAAGACAATTCCAGAAGAGAAAAATCCAAGTGGAGAAAGAATTAGATGATGTAAGTTTCTGTCTTTTTTTTAAAGGGGGAATTGGAATTAATTACTTATGTCTACAAAAATCTTCATAGTCATTTATTCCTGTGAAATGCTTAAGTATACTCCCCTTTGTTAGATATTGAGGAAAAAAAGGAGATGCCTTCTCGGTTTAACACTGGATGCAAAAATGACTTGATGGTTAGACTTTCATTTTTACAAGCAATGATTTCTTTTTGAATTCACTAAATCTTAGTGTACTGCTCCATATATAGCAACAGTTAAACCTGTAGAGTGACTTCAATTTGAAACAAACTAGTTATTTTTTCCCCCCGATTTGTTTGATATTTATTGAGGTAACTTTGATTTAAAAATTAACACAGACCCATATGGCTAGGTTCATCAAAAGTCAAATCTGTCAACATACCACGCCCTCCACCAAATTGCCAAAAATCCTTCACTAGAGTCCATTGGAATGCAACACTACTTTCTCCAGCCACCCACTTCCCACCCGCCTCTGCTGGTAACCTGAGTTCTGTTGTCAGTCTCTAAGGGTTGGTTTGTGTTTTGTTTGTTAGCTTTGTTTCCTTATTTTCCACATATAAGTGAGATCATCTGGTATTTGTCTTTCTCCTGACTTATTTCACTTAGGATAATTCCCTCTAGTTCCACCCATGTTGCTGCATATGACAGGATTTCACCTTTTTAAAAAAACTATTGATTTTAAATCTTTTGTTCACAATGCTACATTAATTTTTGAATATTGACATTGTATGTCAATCTATATTTCACACCACACCTTCCATCAGAGTTCCAGTGTCCTTTACCATAATCTTTTTCCCTTTTTTCCATCCCTTCCCCTCCCATCCCCTGGCTGTCATCATCTTGTGTCCTGAGAGTTGTTGTTGGGGTTTATCTATTTCTTTCATTTATTATGTTCATATATATTATATTCATAATATGTCACATATTATACATATGAGACAAATCGTATTTTCCTGACTTATTTCACTTAACATTATCCCTTCTAATTCCACCCAGATTGTTGCAGAGGGCACAATTTTATTTTTTTAATGGCTACATAGAATTCCCTTGAGTACATATACTACAACTTCTTTATCTAGTAATCTGTTGTTGGGCATTTAGGTTGTTTCCATGTCTTGGCTATTGTGAACTGTGTTTCTATGAACAGAGGGGTGCAGATTTGTTTTCTGATTAGAGATTTTGTATGATCTGGGTATATGCCTAAGAGTGGGATTGCTGGATTGAATGGTAGGTCCAGCTTTATTTGTTTGAGGAATTTCCATACTATTTTCTAAAGTGGTTGCATCAATTGGCATTCCTATCAACAGTGAAGGAGGATTCCTTTTCCTTCACACCCATTCCAACAGCTACTATTTCTGGGTTTTGTTTTGTTTTTTTAAATAGACAATTTTCACTGGTGTGAGGTGGTATCTAATAGTAGTTTTTATTTGCATTTCTCTGATGATAAGTGATGTAGAACTTTTTTTTCAGGTGTCTGTAGGCCCTCTGTTTATCTTCTATAGATATCTTTTCAGTTCTTTTGCCCATTTTTGGAGTGGGTCATGTGACTATTGTTGAGATGTGTGAGTAAGCTCTTTGTATATTTTGGAGTTTAAGCTCTTATCTGATGTATGCTTGTGAATATCTTCTCCAAGTCTGTGGGCTGTCTTTTTGTTTTAGTAGTGGTCTCTTGCTGTGCAGAAGCTCTTCAGTTTGATGCAGTCCCAGTTGCTTAATTTTATACCGGCCTCTTTTGCCATAACTGTTCCTTCCTCAAAGATCTCTTTGAAGTTGAGATCACGGAATTTTTTTTCCACATTGTCTTCTAGATATTTTATAGTTTTGGTTCTTATTCCAGGTCTTTGCTCCATCTTGAGTTAACTTTTTGTATGGCAATAATGAATAATTTAATTTCTGTTTTTGGAGATGTCTTTCCAGTTTTCCCAACACCATTTGTTAAATAGACTTTCCTTCCTCCATGGTATGCTCTTGGCACTTTTGTCACAGATTAACTGTCAATATATGTGTGGCATTATTTCTAGGCTGTCAATATGATTCTGTTTGTCAGTGTGTCTTTTTGTTCCAGTATCAAACTGTTTTGATGATGATTATTGTGTAATATAGTTTGAGGTCTAAGAGTATGATTCCCCCACTTTTCCCCTTTTTCCCAAGATAGCTTTGACTATTTGAAGTCTTTCGTGATGCCATATAAATTTCAGTATTGTTTGCTCCATTTCCTTAAAGAATGTCCCTGGAATTTTGATGGGAATTACATTAAGCCTATAGATTGCTTTGGGTAGGATGGCCATTTTTACTATGTTAATTCTTCCAGTTCATGAACATGGAATATTTTTCCATCTCTTTGTGTCTTCTGTTTCTTTTGTTATGGTCCTCTAGTTTTCATTATAGAAGTCTTTCATCTTGTTGGTAAGTTTACTCCCAGGTATTTGATCTTCTTTGGTATTACTGTGAAGGGAATTTCTTTCATAATTTCTTTTTCCTCTACTTCATCATTTGTATATAGGAATGCTACTGATTTTTGTGTGTTGATTTTATAGCCTGCCATTTTACTGTGTTCATTTATTTCAAGCCATTTTTTTTTCATGGAGTCTTTAGGGCTCTCTAGGTATAATATCATATCGTCTGCAAATAATGACAGTTTTATTTCTTCTTTTCCAACTTGAATTCCTTTAATGTGCTTTTCTTGCCTTATTATTCAGACCAAGACTTCGAGAACTATGTCGAATAGTAGTGGTGACAGTGGGCAACTTTGTCTTGTTCCAGATGTTAGGGGAAGGGCTCTCAGTTTTTCGCTATTACGATGTTGACTGTAGGTTTGTCATATGTTGCTTTTATTATGTTGAGGTCTGTGCCTTTATTCCTATTTTGGCAAGGGTTTTATCTTGAATCCTTCAAATGCTCTTTCTGCATCTACTGAGATGATCATATGGTTTTTTATTTCCAGTTTATTGATGTGGTGTATCACATTGATTTGTATATGTTGAACCATTCTTGCATCCCTGGAGTAAAACCCACTTGACTGGTTTTTTATGTGTTGTTGAATTCATTTGCCAGGGTTTTGTTGAGGATTTTTACGTCTATTTAATCAGTGATATTGGTCTATAGTTTTCTTTTTTGGTGCTGTCTTTGTCTAATTTTGGAAGCCAGGTAATATTGGCCTCATAGAATGTATTTGAGAGTTTTCTTTCCTCTTCAGGATTGTGGAAGAGTTTAAGGAACATATGGATTAGTTCTTCTTTGAATGTTTGAATTCACTAGTGAATCCATTTAGACCTGGCCTTTGTTTTTAGGGCAATTTTTATTACTACTTCAATTTCTCCGGAAATAAACTAGTTCTTGGAAACTATTAAGGGACAAAGTAACAAGTCCTAAAGGGACTTCAAAAAAATTTTAAATTATAGAGAGCTCTCTGGGTAGGGGTGAGTGAAGTGAGGAAAACAGTATTTTCAGAAAGTTTCTCTGACCTTGCTATGGTCTGCGCTCTTTCTCTTACTTGCTGTTCCCTCAGCTCAGAATATAATTTCATGCAATTAAAGGAACAGATGAGTGCCAGGCACAAGTAACTGGAATCAACTTTGTGAGTTTGAGCAAGTTATTTGACCTCTCTATATCTTGGTTCCCTTATCTGAAAAATGATTTCTTATCTGTAATAGAATTACTGTCTCATAGGCTTGTTGTAAGGATTAAGTGAGTTAATTAGCATATAAAGTGCTAAAATCTTATAAGTTACATAATGAAAATTGTATTAACAGTGGTATTTAACTCTCTGCAAAAGATGATACTGATTTCTACCATTTGTTGAAATCATTGGTAGAATACTTTTATTTTGGCCAATTTAAATTTGCCAATGCTTTAACAACCTGATAAATTAAAATTCCTGGTATGAATTGACTCTAATACATGACTGAGTTATACATGAATATTGCTACTGCTATTATTACTACTACTAATGGAATTGGTATTTCCACCTAGGATATGGCATGCAATGTCGATTAAAAGTTGGTGCTCTAAGTATGCCCTGGTGGACTAGTGGTTGGGTCCGCTGTTTCTGGCGAAATGTAGTCCATATACATCCAAGGACCTGAGTTTGCATGGGGGTGGAGGGAAGAGGACGATCAAAACGAACAACTAAAGTAAATACAGTGCCTCTTCCTCCTCTCTTTTCCTGCCTGCTTACCTCTGCTCACCTTCATTCCTGTTTCCACCTTGCCTTAAAAAAAAAAAGTTTGGTGTTCTGAAGTCAAACTGTCTTCACTACTTGAATATCTTTTTATATTTCCTCATCTGTAAGATAGAGATAAAAATAATACCAACTTCAAAGGGTCATTGTAAAGAATAAATGAAATGTTCTAAATGCTTATTACTGTATGTTCTTACCTACTGTTGTTGACCTTGCTGTCATTATTCCTGGTAAAATTATTATTATAACAATTAGTATTATTTAAGGCCTATTTAATGTTTCTCTGAATAACAGGGTGTCCTCTCAAGCGTCCCTCTGACTACCCATGGCCTACTTAACAAGAACAAACTTTAATGGAAACCCAAGTTCCTGCATCCTGTTTCTCTTTACCTTTTAGTTAATTGCAGAATTCAAAGTGTATATGAGAAGTGAAGACGGTAGATAAGATAATTAGTGGTTGAGCTGATGCACTTCATGACCTGTTCTGTGATTGACAGCTGTGTGGTCTTGGATAATATGTTAACTTCTCTGAATCTGATTCCTCATTTATAAAATGTGGCTGTGATATCACTTGCCTCCTCTCAGAACCGTTAGAGTAATGTGATGTGTGTAAATACTTAGCACAGCATTTCCTACTAATTCCCAGTAAGAGTAACAGCATAACAGTTACTGATGTTTTGATTACTCTTAGTATTATATGGCTTTAAAAAACCTTAATAGAAGACTCTTGAAAGCTCAAATTGAAGGAAAGTGTAGGCACATTTCAGGCATGGTGGGGAGTTGGAAGACACTTTCTTACTTAGATTGGGAGGAAACTGTTTCAAGTCTTCCTGTTATAATTGTGTAAGTATCCCAAAACCTGGCCATGAGGTTGACTTTATTCATAAACTTGATTACTTATTGTTTCACAACTGCTTTTTTTAATATAACACTGCTGCTTTAAGATTGTTCTTAATTTCTATAGTTCACCAATATACAAACTCCCTTGCAGTGTTTTCTGGGAAATCTTTCTATGCATTTCAAGGGCTTAAAGTTCTTAAAATAGTTTGATTAACTGTGTTCTCTCATATGTTGTAGAACTGGTAGCAGAATCCCAATGTCCTGAATCCCTGATCAGTACCTCTAGTCCTGCTCCTTCTGTTTCTTCACCTGCACTAGTTACCTGTTATTTCAGAACAAATTAACCCCAAATCTAGTGACTTAAAACAACAATAAACACTTGCTAAAGATACAATTTCTGTGTGAGCGGTGTTCAGCTGGGCACTTCTGATCCAGGGTCTCTTATGAGGTTGCAGTCAAGATCCAGACAGGGCTGCAGTCATCTGAAGGCTTGATGGGAGCTTGAGCATCTGCTTCCACGATGCCAGACACCATGCTGTCAAGTTGGTGCTGTTATTTTTGTGGAGGCCTCAACTTATTCCCACGTGAGCCTTTTCATAAGCTGCCTGAATGTCTTCACTTAACCCAGAGTATAGTCAAAGAGAAAGCCAAACAGAAGCTATCTTTTTCTTGATCTAGCCATGGAAATCACGTGACGTTACTTCTGCCACCTGCCTTGTTCATTTGGAATTAGGTTTTCATCATCAGAGCGGAGAACTTTTAAAGATGTTGTAGATATGTTTTATTTATTTTCTTTTTTTTTTTGTTTCCTACTTGTTGTTTTGGTTATATTTTAAAATCACCATACCACAACTAATATGAACAATTAAATACATAAAAATAAAAATGCTGCTGCTTTTTTTTTTTTTTTAAGGAAGGGTACTGGCAGAAATCAAGGCAAGCAGGCAGAAAGAGAGAGGAGGAAGAGGCCCTTCATACTTATTTTTATTTAGTTGTTCATGCTGGTTGACTCCCTCACCCCAACCCTGGACTTGGAACTCAAACCCAGGGGTACATGGTCTGTGCTCCTTCGGAGTTATTGACTTAACTGTTACTCTCCCATGGCATTGATGAAAATGCTTCTTTACCCTCTCTCTTCCTGTCTGTGTATGTTTATTCCTGCCTTCCTTCCTTTAAAAAATGTTTTATGATAAAATAGCTATAAAGTACATGCAGCTAAATTATTTTGCAGGTTGAATCTAAAGAAAGCTGAACTCCTCAGAGAAACAGACTAGAGTGGTGGTTCCCTGGGGCTGGGGTAGAGGGGGAAATGGGAAGATAATGGTCAGTGGGTACAAACTTTCAGTTATATTAACAAATTCTGGGGCATCTAATGTGCAGGTTGGTGATAATAGCTAGTAATACTGTATATATCTCTGAAAGTTGCTAAGAGAGTATATTTTAAATATTTTCCCCACAAGAAATAAGTGGTAATTATGTGACTATGGAAGTTTTAACTGATGCTATGGTGATAAGTTTGCAATATGTAAGTGTACAAAATCAACACATTATACACCTTTAACTTCCATAATGTTATATGTCCATTACAGCTCAAAGCTTGAAAAAAGAAAAATAAGATTATTAACAAAAAACTATTATTTTTTTCTTTTCTCTGTATTTCCATAATATCTTTTATCTTTTATACCACTCAGCCCATTCTAGCTTAATATATTTATCGTTTGACTTATCTACCCTGCTAGACTATATATTCTGAGGCATTAACATTGTTGTCCTTTGTACTCATAGAAACACAAGATACACTAATGCTCAATAAATCTTTGCTAAATGTTGACTGGGTCTTGACATTGAAAAAGTAATTAAAGGAATATCAAGTTTTATACTAACTAAATTGGAGGAATTCTTTTACAATGCATGCATATATCATAATCATGATTTTGAATTATAGTTTGTTAATTATACAATAAAAGAACAAAAATTTTCTAGGAGTATTTTATAGGAAGATTCTGAGAATCAAGTTAACTTTTCAGGAACCCTCAAAATTCAGTACAGTTTGAAAGTGAATTAAGAACTAGTTGTGCATATTCTATTGGGTCCTGGTGTGATTTTTTTTTTTTTTTTTTTAAGAACAATTTTGCCAGCTGGTAGAGAAGTAGATTTCAAACCTTCAAAAAGATTTCTGGGAAGACTTAAAATTCAAAGGCAAAAGCTTAAGGGGGGAAAAATAAGGCTGTACTGAGAAATCCCAGATATTAAAGAATTAAGGCACATGTGGAGCCCATGAACTTAAAATTTGGGGGTATACACAAGGGAAGAAAACTAATTATACTATGTATAGAGAATTCATTATACAAGTTTAAAAACAGTTAACTAAAATTTATATTAGTAAAAGTTATTCAAGGCAGAAATTTAAAAAATTATTTCTAGCTGATAACCAAGGGGAACATATGTTGTCAGGTTTCAGGGCTTTTAAAATAATTTTTTTAGTCTTTATTCTTTTGACAAGTGATAATAACCATTTCCGCACATTTAGCTGATAAAAAAAGAAGAAAACCACCACCATAATTTTATTTCCTAGAGATTACCATTTTTAATATTTTTGTGTATGAGTTTTATTTTTCTTCTACTGCTATGTAGAAGCATATTAAAATCTATGTACTATTTTTACAGAAATTATATACAAATTGTTTATTAACCTTATTTTTTCACTGATTTTTTTTCACTTTATATATTGTGAAAAATTTTCAACGCTATTACATACTTTTCTATAAGCATTTTTTTACTAGATGCATGGAATTCCATTGGGTAGATATATCATGATTTATCAACTGGCCCTTTGTGTTGCACTTTTAGACTTTTTACTCACCTTTCACTATTTTAAACTTAATGAAGATCTAGGTAATACTTTTTTCTCCCTTGCTTAATTAGCTCTTGACAGATGACAGATTTATTATTTTATAGATTTTTTTTTTAGAGAGTCCGGTGGCCCATGAAAAGGTTATTCCCACACAGGGATGGTAGACATTTCCATAACTGTAAACTGTCTTTAACTTTGAAAGTCTTTGACAATGTAAAAGGCCATTTTAAAAAACTGTATGAAAAATGGAGAAAGAACAACTGAAAGTGATCATATAAAATGGAGACTTAATGTAGTTAGAACAAAAAAAAAATCACGTAACAATTATAATAATATTAGATATAATAAAAACCCTTATACTAAATGGCTACTATTCTAAGTACTTTGCATGTATTATTTGTTATTGAATTCTTAACACTCTATGAGATAGCTACTATTATTATCCTCTCTATTCTGGTGGCCTGAACTTGGATAAGTCAAGTGACTTGCCTAGAATCAAACAGCTGGTACATGAAAGAGTTGCTAGTCTGTCTGATGGAAAATCTTCTCTGCCGCCTTTTTTTGTGGCATATTAGATTGAGTATTTCAATCTTAGTGATTCTTGCCAGTAAGTATAGACTACAAGATCGCAGCTTTGAGTTAGCTCAACTTTCTTTGCCTAGAAGAATTTTGTGACCTTTTTATTCTATTTTGTTTTAAGGGACAAAAGGATTCATCTATGGGATTATAGGAAGATGTTTTCAGATTGACACTAGGAAAATTTTTCTAAAAACAAACTATTAAATGGAAATCTAATGAATTAATGAGATACAAATTAGTCATATTCTTCTCTCTAGATATTTTTCTCACAGAAGGATTTTCTTAGGAAATTTTATAGTCTGACTCCTAAAGTCCCTTTCACTTTTAAGATATGATTCTGTGAGTTCACATATATAAAATGAAGATATTTGGAAAATATGATAATTAGAAAAACTTTGAGTGTTTTGAGAACTGTTACTCATAAAAACACTTTAGAAACTCAATACTAATCTAAATGTATAGAAGATTGTGGGAAATATGGTACTCAGAAGAGACCATGGAGTTTTTTATGTATTTAAGATTAAGAGGTTTAAGAAAAAAATTTCTTAATTGTGAATTTTCTAGAAATATGCCCCAAGTACACCCTATTTCCTGATGACCTTTTTCTCTTGTTATTTTCATTTTAGCTGAAGGACAATTTAAGAATCACAGAGCAGAAACATCAGGAGACTCTTAGAAGATTGGAAGGCAAGTTTTTTGAAGAAAAGGTATGACATGAAGAAAAGGTTAATTAAGAAATATTTTGTTGGTGCTCCCTGTTGGCTCATTCATTACATCTGTGGCCCCATCACAGTCCACACAAAGCCAGAGTTCATGACCCAGGTCAAAGGAACAATCAAAATGAACAACTAAATAAATAAATGCTTCTTCCTCCTCTCTGTTCCTTCCTGCCTGCCTGCTTGCCTTTATTCCTGCCTGCTTCCTTCCTCTAAAATAACTTTTAAAAAGATAAAAATAAGAACTAAAAACTAACAGACTGTCTTTAAAAAAAATATTGGGTACACCCTGGTGGACTAGTGGTTGGAATCGTCACCTCCAGTTGAGCATAGTACACATATATTCCAAGGAACTAGGTTTGTGTCCTGGGACCAAGATGAACCACAAAATAAAAATAAATGCTTCTTTCTCTTCTCTCTCCTTGCCTGGTTACCTACTCACCTTCATTCTTGCCTATAACTTTCCTAAAGTAAGTAAATAAATAAATAAAATGTGTTTATTAGAGCAACAAATGCACTTATATGCATTCTGAAACATATCAACCTTCTGCTTGGTATTTGTTAAAATATTTGCCAATTCATAGCAGAATCAAAAACGTGAAAAGAAAGCTATTCTAAGTATCTCAGTGTCTAGTTTTTTTTCTTTCTAATTAGAGATTCTCGAAATCCTCAAGAGGGATTGTCATCTTAGCCAGGCTTCAGGACACATCCCTTTCAACTTGGTGTTCCCCTACTGGAACGAAAGCTGCAGGTAGCCCACCATATAAGGGGGATGGGATTAGAGCAGCCTATCTGGTACATAAAGCTCTTTCCATAGTCAAGCTGAGATTGTGCTTAAGGGAGGAAGACGGAAAACTAGCTGTATCTGTCCCTTTTATCTGGAAACTACAAAAGCTTTCCCATAAGCTCCTAGTAAATTTCTTCTAGATTTATCTCATTGGCCAAAACCATGTTGAAGCTTATTTATTATTTTATATTTTTACTTTCTTGGTTTTCATTAATAAAAATAAAAATTAATGAAATAAAATAAAAAGGTCTCAAAACTATTCCTTAGCACATTACAAATTTCCATTTTTTGGCCTATGAAGTTAATTCTTCAAACTGTAGGAAGTGAACATTTACCCTCTACAGAATCTTTTTAGAGGCCCCCACATTTTGTCTTTTTTAAGTTTGAATTTTTGGAGAATAGACCATACTTTTCCAGAAATTGGTGGGGATATAAAAAGTTAAGGGTAGGGCAAATAAGTACTGAGCAGATTTAGATAAAAGGATTTTCTTTAAGAAGTGACTGGAAGCTTCCAGTTTGTGTATGGAATAACGTGGGATGGGACAGGAATGCATCGTGGTGCTGTCCCTCTCTGGCACTTACACTGTGAGGAATGGAAGTCCTCAGGAATGGGCTGCTCTCAGTAGCCTGTTCCTTCTACTCTTCCTTATGCTTGATCTGTTTTCTACTTGGTGTGGAGTTCCACAAATGAGAAATAGAAGGGCTTGCTCAGTTTGCAGAATGCATGATAGACAGTGCTTTTGCAAGTAGGGTTCTTATGTCTGAAAGTGGGTGGCTGCTGGCTTTTCCCTCTTTAGCTGCAAGACAGTTTCTGCAGCTCCAAGAGCTGTCTGTTTTTAAGGGAAGAAGAAGGAAAACTTTTATCTGGAAACCACAAATCTTTCCCAGAAACTCCTAGTAAATTTCTTCTTACATTTATCTCATTAGCCAAAACCATATTGTAATGGTTGCTGGGAAAGAGGTGTTTTGCTTTTCCAGACACTGGTATGAGCTGAGAAGAAATAAGGCAGGCTAGGAATAAGTGTTGGGTCTACCAGCCACAACAGTATCTGCCTCGCTGCCTTAGGTGCAGACTTCACCGTTTGGTACAGATTCTCTGCTGCTCTGAGTGCAGTGCTGCTGGCTCGCGGCAGTGGGGTTTTCAATAGCCCTGTGCATTCATCTCAGACCTCAGCAAGCTCTACCTGATCATATAAAGGATTTCCCTCAGATATCCATGTTTTATTTTGTTTTCTGATTTAACTCTTTCTACTCTTTGATCCACCCAGCCCTTTTCCTCTTAAAGTTATTTGGACTTATAATTCCCTCTTCCTAGAAAGTTCTTCCTCCAGCTCTGACTCATTCTCATTTTTTTGAGTTCAAATGTCATTTTCTCAGAGATTCTCTGAATAAACCCAGGGATGCCCTGGTGGAGTAGTGGTTGGGTGCAGTCTACATACATCCCAAGGACCTGAGTTTGTGTTGAGGGTCCAGGAAAACAATCAAGATAAACAACTAAATAAAATAAATAAAATGCTTCTTCTTCCTCTCTCTGCCTGCCTGCTTCTGTCTGCCTTCATTCCTGCCTGCACCTTTCCAATCATGTCTAGCACAGGGTAAATCCTCAGTGCAATTTAATTATCATTATTGTTTAGATCTTTTCCTAGAAAATAAGCACAATGAGAGCAGGGATCCTCTGTTTTATTTGCCATAGAATCTCTGGTATCTAGAACATCTACACTATTACTGCATAATAGGAATTTGTTGACTGAAGAAATGACTCTCATCACATCGGATTTAGCAGAACTTTCTCCCATTTCTGCTTTTCAAAATTGACGTGGAATTTTTTTCTATTTATATGCCATATTGCTTCTTTAACGGGCAGTTGGGAGGTCCCCTGTGTTCACACGGTCTGCTTTGTTGGCTCCCTCACCAGTACTTGGAATATTTTACATCAGGTCATGTAGACAGGGGTGTTTTATTTGACATTATAAAATGAAGGCTTACCTTTCTGATGTGTAAAATATTGCTAGTAATAGAACTGTATTTAAACAGCCTATTTTCTTTCTTAGCACCGACTAGAACAAGAAGCCGAAAAGAATATAATAATGTTGGCAGAGAGAGCTCACCATGAAGCTATTGCGTAAGAGATTGCTGCCTCCTTTTCCTTTCTGCTACCCTCTCATACCTCTTGTCTGTTTTATTTTTTATCATTTGCCTTCCCCCTTCCCTCCTGTTTGTGCTCTTCAAAATGTCTGGTTTCCTTGTCCTTCACTATTTCTTTCTCTTGTGTCCCTTCCCTTTTCCCCTCCACCCTTTAAGTAGCAGCGAGATGTGGAAGAAAGAACCTGAGCTTTGATGCTAGACTTTGATTATAACTGGCATATATTCTGACTGTTTCTTAGCTTTTTTAAAGTTAAATTTCCTCATCTAAAACTGGGATTCATAACACCAACCTTAAAGGGCTGTCATAAGGTGGGTTAGTGAAAGCAACACCAAGCTGCATACTGTTAATAAAACTCCCAAGTCTCAATGTTTTATTTCTTGCTCACTCAACAATTGATTATGGGTCTGAAAGCTCTCCTCCAACGGTGATTCAGGCACCTGGGCCACTTCTATTTTGGAGTTCTTCATGTCCAGTCACGTGGACAAAAAAGAACATGGGAAAGTCATACCTGCTCTTAATTGTCTTGGGTGGAAGTAACACATCACTATTCAGTTTCTCATTGGTAGAATTTAGTCACAAGACCCCTCCCCCCTAAACACTGAGCACCCAACATAAATAAGTGGTGGTTGTTACATGATGTTGGGGGGATAGTTGGTAACTTCTGGAACTCAGGCCTATGTTTAAATCTTAAATCTGTTTCAGGCAATTGAACAATGCTGGAAGAACTGTTTTTAAAGAGAATGTTTATCTCCAGAAAGCCCTAACATATCACCTGAAGGAAGCAGAAGTTCTGCATAAAAACTCACAGAAGCTGCAAGACAGTCACACTTTTCTTTTAGAACAAAAGGTTCCCATTCTCATTTAAGAGTTTTCCTTCTTTTTTTTTTTTATGTATTGGATTGGTGAATACTGAGAATCGAGTATAATAATGATGTATAAGGGCAATGAGGCCATTTTTCTTTTGTCTGCATGACTTACCTTTCTTTTCTGAAGAGGTTAATTACTGAATGACTTATAGGAAGTATTAGACTTAGCTCTATAAAAAAATGTGTCAGAAACCTAAATATAATTATTATCCTCTACTTCCTTTGAATACTCATTTCGCTTTGCTGAGAGTTGGTCCCTGAATCACCTAGCTAGGTTCAGCTGAACAGTCCTGGTAACATGGCTTCACCATGTTGTTTTCTTAGCTAACGGAAGCCTGGAGGCAAGCACTCCAGAGCTGGAAGGGTAGTGTTACAAAGTCAATAAAGACTCAAGTTCCTTAAGTCTGTCTGCAACAGGTGGCTCACATCCTTAAAGTCACCTCATGGTCCACAGCAGTTGCTAGAGCTCTAGGCATTACTCTAACCATAACCAGGGGGAAGGAAGTAGGACAGGAAGAAAAATAATATGCACTGTCCTTTTCTCAGTCTTCTATAAGGCCTACACACATGTCTACTATCTCATTGATCAGAACTTAGTTACATGGCTATGCTGAACAGCAAGGGAAACTGGGAATTTTCAGTTGGGCTTACTGCCTTCCTGAATAAAAGTAGGATTATATTACTCACGAGGAACGAGAAAATAGACATTGGGACAGGCTACTAGCAGACTGCCAATTTCCAGTATATGGTGATTATGTTTTTCTATGTAGTATTAATGATTTTTTAAATACTTTTTTGAACATATAAAACAACCTATCAATTTTAGAGGAAAGGAAGTTCCTTTTTTATTTTCTTTTTACCCTTTAATGTATTTATAGTTTTGTAACAGGCAGCTACGTATTTTTCACAAACTCTTGCTTTTTTAAGGTTGCACCTGCTGTGTTGGCAAGGTGGAGTAAACCCATGCCTATGAACCTGTTAAAGGCTAGGACTTTGTGCACCCTGGTGGAGTAGTAGCATTTGGATGCAGTCCACATAAATCCCAAGGTCCTTGGTATGCCTTCCTAGGCCATGGGAACAACAAACATTAACAACTAAATTGCTTCTTCCTCTCCTATTCCTGCCTGTCTCTGCTCACCATCATTCCTGCCTGCACCCCTTTTTCGTTTTCATTTTTTAATTGTAGTAACTTATTCTTCACATTAAAATAAACCCACATGTATGGGTTCCCCATATGCCGCGGTCCAGCCGCAGCAGGATCCAGGGGGTCCCGAAGGTGGGTAAGGCGTCGGCGAGTGGGAGACAAAGAGACTCAGAGTCGGAGGCAGAGTGAATCTTTGTTCCGTTCTTATTACAAGCAAGCAGGTTTTTTATACTTTCTTTTTGCAGCTTTTAGTCTTAAGATTACGTAAACCGAAAGCATAGACCCGCATAGTATTTTTGTTTCTTAAGTAAATGAGTTACCTGACCTTTTGATAGATCTTGCTTAAGGCAAGTTGTGAGATAAAAGAGAATTCTACAGACTTGTGAAAGGTTAGAAAGTTATTATCAAATTCCTAAATGCATATCAAGCTTAATTGAATCTGGCAGGCCCTTTTGAAATCTAGCAAGTTCTTGTTGCCCAGTTTTTGTGTTAGTCCTATTTTTATGAACCTTTATAGGTTGTTCTAATAGTTTTACTTTTTGTTCCCTATTGTGCATTCTGATTCCATTTTCGTCATAGGCACCTGTACATGGTAAGGGGGGAGCAGGCAGTCGTCCTGCATTATTTTTTCCTCTTGGTGGGTACCATAATTTTCCCTTTAATCTTATAAGCTATTG
>RJWH01002375.1:0-239748 GCA_004363575.1 Solenodon paradoxus | reverse complement strand
TCAGCCAGTAGTAAGCAAAAACAAGTGAGATTTATTGAAGATAGTATATACCCTTTAAGAGAGAGGATAAGGGCGATCCAGCTTCCAAGAGGGGAATAGGCCTCCAGGAGCTTTAGGCTGAGGTTTTTAAGGAGTGTGGCAGCCCTCCTCCCCACCCAAGGATGGGACAAGGGCTTTGATTGATCCATTAGTCGTTCCCCTTTAAACTGATTGGAAGACTTCAGATTGGCGCCATTTCATAGTCTGCTGCCTTTTGATTGGAGGACCGCCTCTGTTCACTTTCCCCCCTGCTTCCCTGCTCATGACTGACTCACTACCTAATAATACATCCCAAAGAACCAGGTTTGAGACCCAGGATCTGGGGTTACAACCAAGATGAACAACTAAATAAAATAAGTTTCTTCCTCTTCTCTCTCTGCCTGCCTGCCTGTCTCTGCTTCCCTTCTTGCCACCCTGCATATTTCCTTTAAAAAAATTGCTTCTTATTCTACTAAATAAAATAAAATGGAGATAATAATTCTGCCTTCTATGGTAATTGCGAGGATGAAATAAGTTAACTATGAAGAAATCATAGTTTTCTGGGTACAGATTAAGTTCTCATGGATGTCAGACATTATTTTTGTTGGTATCACTACTTTGTGGTTGTGTTGTGGGAATGGTAGAATGATAATGGTTCCTGAGTTTCATTTGTTTGTTTTAAAGGAAAGGTGCAGGCAGGAATGAAGTTGAGTAGGCAGGCAGAGATAGGAGGGAGAGGCATTTTATTTATTTTATTTAGTTGTTCATCTTGGTTGTTCCCCACTGACCCCAGGTCTTGAATTGGGCAACGTGATATGTACATGGACTGCGCTCTTTCCGAGGTAGCTGATCTAACTGCTATTCCACCAGGGTGCGAGTTTCCTAGGTTTTGAGGCATGTCATGCTCTACACTGTCCTGTCTGCCCCAGTCCATAATCAACTCCACCAATCCTGGCATGGGGAGCAGCATTGTCCCAGACCCATGAATTTCCCTTGGAACATACTACTACCCCTCACATACATGCCACGCAGGACTCAGGACCAGTCTTTGCTGACCACTCTAAATACTGTCCCTCCCACCTGACCAGTTAGTCCTTTACCTTCAGGTCTGAGGCTCTGCAGGCCCTGGGGAGGATGATGAAGCAGGATTTGCATTTGACCAAGTCCTTTCTAAACCAGGCCTCATTAATCCCTAGCATGACCCAGGCAGGCATCAGGAGTGTTTCTCCCCTGTACAGACAAGGAGACCAAGGTCCAAGGGCACAGGGTAAATAAATGACAGTGTTAGGACACCTTTCTTTCTGATGTCAGATCCGCACCCACTGCCTTTACTTTGGTTTAGATCTGGGTTTCTCCACCTCAAACTCTTTGAAACTTTGGGCAAGATAATTCTTGTTGTGGGGTGTCCTGTGCATTGCAAGAGGCTTAGCAGCATCTCAGGCCCTATTCACTAGATACCCTACCCCTAAGCCCCAGGTTGTTACAATCAAAAGTGTCTCCCCATGTTTCCAATGTCCCCTGGAGTGCAAAGGAGAAGGCCTATATTTATTTGCCTGCAAGGAGTGGGCTGAGAGCAGCTCAGCATCAAACTGGAATTGTTCTCAGCTGAAGATTCCCCAACAGGGACTCTTCCCAGAGTTCCCGATTAGGCCAGAAAAAAGTGAAATTCTTGTTCCAGAGCTTATGTTCACAACCTGCGTGGTCACAGACTTTCCAGATGGTTTAACTTTACCTCCTTGTGCCTAACATTCTTGTTCTCATCAGCTGTGCTTGCATTTCTTCAGTGGGCTGCGTGCCTCCCTTTATTACAATGGCACACGACTCCAGTGTCCGCTTTCCTCCTCGGTTTCCCCACTGCCAGCTTGCAGCTTCATTGTAGCACCCATCCTCAGTGATGTCCCCACAACCAGGGAGGCGGATGCAAACATTTCCCTTGATGCAATCCTGCTTTGGAATTTCCGTTTTGTCTCCTTTTGGAGATCCTATGTAAGCATGCTGGCTCATTTCCTTCTTCAAATTTTGCTTCTTCTAATTTGTTTTTCCCGAGTTTAATGGAGTGTAAATTTAAGGTGAGAGACTATGAGTGAGACCCAAACATCTCTTCCTTGGTGTAAAGTATTATTTTGTAAAATAGTTCATATCTATTTGTCAAGAGAATTGTCCCCACTAGTCAAGCCTTTTCATGAACACTGGGATCCTTTGTTCTCAATGGCTGGGGTTTTGGGGAGTCAGGCATCTGAGGAGGGAGACACTTTACTGTGAATAGGGTGAGAGACAAGTGGGACAATTTATATACCTACAGCTGGCGAGTAAGGTACAGCTAGCAAATGGTCAAAATTAATCTTAAAAAATCCTCCACACCACATGAAGAATATGGTCCATGGTTTTGTACAATAACCTGTGTGTTTCGATGTCTGCGTACATAGTTTCACACAGCGAGGAGTGCACATGCGAATACATTTCACTGTGCTTTTAAATAATGTAAGAGAGTACAGAAGTGGGTGTGTGTCCCTGGATCCTGAACCTCAGAGGCCATGCTGTGCCCCGTCCACCCATCATACTGAAGTCAAGCAGCAGAAGCCTGTGGTCAGATGCCCGGGCTCCAGGTGGGGGGCGGCTGGTCAGGTTCCAGCTCCCACTCTGCCACTTGCTGCCCTGTGATCTTGTTCAAGTTTGTAACCTTCCTGGGCCTCACTTTTATCATCCCTAAAATCGGAATGATAATATGATTAATACCAGTGCCTGGCACAAATATTATGTGTCACTCACTAAGTGTCAACTGTCATGCTGTTATTATCATCATCATTATTATCATTATTATTATTTCCACTGAGATGCCTTTGAGATGGTCTGAGAACTGAGTTTCCATTCCTGTGCCTCTTGACTTGGGTGTTTCCCTTAAAGATGTGGAAAAGTCTCATCCCCCTCCCTGGCCTTCCGTCGTCGTAGGGACACACCTGGGACGGCTAGGGCTCTCCACCCAGTCTCTCATTCACTTCTCGCTGTACTTTGGCTGCCTTGTTGCTTCATCTCCTCCAGTGACTTGGCAGGGCCCAGAGGCAGCCCTGCTGTCCAGACGAATGACAAAATACAGATGTGGCTTCATTCTCCTTGGAATCCCACCCACCTCTGACCTCACAGCCCCGACTTCCAAGTATATGTCCCTGACTGGGGACTGAGGAATCCAGTTGCAGGGTGGAGAGTTGAGCAAGGCAGCCCACAGAGGTCTGAGGGTCCAGGGAGGACTTTGAAACCAACTGTGGGTCCCTGAATGGTCAATGTTAGAATTGCTGGCAGGCTGGGGTTCCCTAGCTCATGAATTTTCACTGAAGATATTATTTGTGCTGGTTTTTGTGAAATGGTTTGACCTCAAAGTTTATTCATGAGTGTTCCAGCTGAAATGAAATGTGAAAAGTTTAAGCAATACTTAAAGGGGAAAAAAAATCAGACTTATGAACAGGAATTCTAATCTTAAATGCTCACAGGACGGTCAGCTATGCTGATGAAGTCTGCAGTGTGGAGGCTCGCTCCCTCGTCCAGCAACTCCTCTCCTCGTGTTCCTGCCTCCTGTTGGGAATGCAGGTCACTATGGCTAGATCGACTGATAGCCAAAGAGAATCCAGAAATTGAGATTTCTTTTTTAAAGGAAAGGTGCAGGCAGGAAAAAAGGCGAGCCAAAGCAGACAAGAAAAGAGAGAAGAAAGAAGCATTTGTATTTATTTTATTTAGTTGTTTATCTTGGTTATTCCTGCTGGCCCTGGGATGTGAACCTAGGACCTTGGGATGTATGTGAACTGTGCCCAACTCCACCAGGGCACACCAAAATCAAGATCTTAATGTAAAAATCTCTAAATTCTCATGAATTATTTTGAAATGTTGGCAACAAATTAGTGTGTGTGTGTGTGTGTGTGTGTGTGTGTGTGTGTGTGTGTGTGTTCCCTGACCCCAGGTCTTGAACCTGAGTCTTTGGGCTTTACATGGTCTGCACCTTAGTCATCTTAGCTGCCTGAGCCACAGGGGTGGGCTGAGTTAGAATTTTTTAACATGTCTCTGGACCACCAGCTTGCAAAGGACTTGAGAGATACTGTGCTTGTGTTCTTCAGGTTTACAGGTGAGGGAAGTAAGATCCAGAGAAAAGTAACTTGTCCACGATCCCAGAACTGGGTATGAATCCATATCTCCAGGGCTTCCATCGCAGGGTTTTTTGTTGCTGTTCCATTTCCATTTGTGTAGTGCATTTCTGTTTGACTTCCAATAGGGCCGAAAGTGGAATTTCACTGCAGGTGACAGGGTCGTCCGAACTCTGCCACCGGAGTGACCACAGGAAGGAGTCCCAAGAGGTGTGAGTGTGGTCGTTGTGGTGAGGTGACTCAGGGGCACACACACGTTTCCACAAGAGGTTATTTTTGGCAGAGCCACATACCTCCTAGGATTCATCATGATGAAAACAACATGGGTTTAATTTTGCCAAAGTTTCATCTCTTTGTCCATCCAATGTGGCTCAACAGAGAATGTTCTACCCTAGACTTCATTCATTCATTCATTCATTCATTCATTTAAAGGAAAGGTGCAGGCAGGATTGAAGGTGAGTAGGCAGGCAGGCAGGCAGGCAGGAAGAGAAAGGAGGAAGAAGCATTTTATTTTGTTGTTCATCTTGGTTGCTCTATCAGGACCCAGGACATGAACCTGGGTCCTTGGGATGTATGCACTGGTCAAAGGTGGCTGACCAAACCATTATCCAGCAGGATGTGCCTCCCCTAGACTTAATACAGCCTAAACTACTTAGGAGATCTTAGCCCATAAAAGCAGGTTAGTACAATACCCTTGGTTCTCAGGCTATTTCAACTTTGTTCTTTGTCCAGAAAAGACCAGGTCCCTCCTGGACCAGGACAGCAAACCCCAGCTGCCAGTGTTGATATGAAGTTCCTCTGCTAAATGGCTGGTATGGCCACATGACTTGTCTAACCAAGGGCCTTAGAAATGAATGTTTCCTGTTATGCACGTGGAGGGGTGGGGGTCCAGCATCCTGTGCACATGTGCTGCTCCGTCTGCTGGTAAAAAGAAGTTTTATTATTTTTGCACATTATTTCAGCATGAACCCCAAACACTGAAGCCAGTCTCTTGAAGAAAATTGATCAGGATCCAGAAGCAGCCGTCTGGATCTGTCAGGAGGGTGACTCATGAGCTGCAAAGTTCCCGAAACACGCCCGTCCTGGCCAGCTAGGAAGAGGCTAAGTTAGGAGGTAAATGTGGAGGGTGGGGCCGGAGCTGCAGGATTGATCTCTATTTTTGAAAAACAATGTGCGTTACAGTAAAAACATCCACCCTGTGCGAGCAACCAGGAGATTGGAAAACTAGGAGGTTTGCAGAAAACTGAGTCTACGGCCTGTTTTCATTTGGGAGACTGAGCAGTCACTTTCTAGTCCCCATCTTGGAATAAACAAAAATGGGTTCGCGCCTCACAGGAGGCATGCGCAGTAGCAGCTCTCTTGTGTCCGCCTTTCCTTCAGGGCTGTGGGAAGTATTTCCGAGGCAGGGCGACCTATGGCTCTCCACAGCAGAACAACTGGTTTTTCAGGCTGTTGAGAAAGTCTGTGATTCATGTGGCTGAAATATGGCGCAACTGACCCTCACTTCCAACCCCGAAAGTTCTAGAACAAACAGAATTATGTGACTCAGCAGATGAGTTAACTTTTTATAGACAACATAACTGCAGCAAAGGCTACAAATAATCATGCCACTTGCGATGTTTTCACCTACGGAAGAAAGGCTGCATGACCAGTGTCCCAGAACAGGTCCTCCTGGCCCCCTCACTAGGGAAACTGCTCTCCTGACTGGCAACTTTGGTGATGTGGTTTCCAGCTTACAGAGCCCTACAGAGGGCGGCCCTGAAGAGCTGAGAGAACACCGTCAGGGAGGCCCTTTTGGGAATGTCAGGAGGAAGATTGCTGTGATCTTCAAGGCCTGGGCGCCTGCTGGTCCATTGGTTGGGATGGAGCTGGATTTGTGCCCTCCTCCTTGAGTGTGTGTGGGCATGGGCCCAGTAGGTCGTCTCTCTGTCTCAAAGGCAGGCAGTCCGCTGAATTTGCACTTGTGTTGGCCATGCTGTGTGCCGCTGTTGGGTAAGAATGTTCTTGAAGGCCTGCCTGGTGGCTCAGGCAGTATGAAAAGTGAAGACCTGCCTGTTGGGGGTTGGAGTGGGGGCTTGACTGGGAGCCAGAGAGAAATGCCATGTGTCGCTCCTGATAGAAATCTGATCCTCCCCGGATGCCGCCTGTCAGCATGTGGGCTCCTGGGAGCGGTTTTCTGACAGTCTGGAAGATGCCTGTTGACAACAGAAGTAGGAGGATGCAGCTCCGCCTAATGAGTTCCTTGTCTGCTGGCCGAAGGTGTGGGGTTTCTTTGAGGGAAGCCATTAGCCACTTTGATGGTTTGTTTAAAAACAACCAAAATCTGTCTTGTTGGCGTGATGCTTCCATGTGTATCGCACACTGGTCCTTGACACCAGCAGCTGGGCGCTGCCCCGGCAGGTGTGTCATAGCCGGGCTTCTCAATGGTGTGCTCTCAGGTTACTTGAACGTGGGCTGGGATGGTTTCTATATATACACTCTGCGTGGCTCACAGAAGCAAGGAAAGTGGCAGATGCTCTTAAAATTGATTCCTATGGATTCGGTATTCATTCAACATTTATTAAGCACCAGCTGTGCTCCGGTTCGGGGGAATGACTTTATTTATAGTTATGGGGCAACAGGCCTCTAGATGCAGTGTTACAGGCCCCTTAGTTCTGGGCTTGAAGGCTCTATGTTGTACATTTGTCTCCTAATATGTGCTTGTCGTGACTTAACAAGAAGTAATATTGGTTTATCCCATAATAAATGTAAAGACTTTTTTAATGTTTAGCCTGTAAGTCTACGGAGTGATTTTTATTCAGGGCCTGCAGCCTTCTGTACACTTTCCAGGTTACAGGGTGATGACCAGGCCTTGTGCTGGGAACACTGCCTGGTTTTCTACCTTTTAAGCATTAGGGAATGGAATCTCCAGGGTGGGAGAGGGGGCATGCCCTTGTCCCTTCAAGGATCTGGGTTACAGCTTCAGATCTTTACCCTCAGCTTCAAGAAATGGAGGTGGAAGGTCTATAGGCAGCGCTGAGGGGCCAGGAGGGACATGCTGTCAGGGAGGGAATACTGGACTTTCTTAGAGGACTGCCCCGAGGCTGTAATGCACATTGAGGTTTCTCTGCCACACAGTGAATAATAGTGATAATGCTTCCTTTGCCCTTTTCATCCCATTTGACTATGTGAGGGTGGGGACAGGTGGCCCTCAAGTGGAAGATGGATTAAGGCAGACACTTAAACTATTGAAGTTAGTGTTTGCCTCCTGGGGCCCTCAACCTGTTCAGTTGTTTACTGACCATGGTTGTGAGTTACTTAACACTCTGTGCCTTGATTTCCCATTGGTTCAACTGGGGCTGATACTGGAACCTGTGACATGGATTGTTATGCAAATCAAGAGCCAGTACTCAATGCCTTCATCGTACTCTCTTATTCCTGGATGCTCCAGGCTCTCAAACTGGTGTGTGCCTCATAGAATTAGAGGCTCTTTCCCAACAGTGTGCCTTAACATTTTGGCCTTATACTGTCTACATTTCAGGAAGAGCTGGCTCCTTTATGGATTTGAAGAGAGCAAAGAGGAGGATTCATGACCTTTATACCCCCATTTGTTTCAGAAATTACAGGGGCTGCACTCTGACCTAGTGGGTGATGCAATCTGTTTGCTTGGAGCAGCAGCAATGGACACGTTGTGGCACCTGCAGGAGGCAGTTACCGGAAGGGGGACCTAGAGACAGAAGATGCTCAGCCTCTCTTCATTAGATTCTCTCTTCATGTGCCCGAAGGGAAGGGGAGGAAGACCAGGCTGGTCAGTCCAGACTTGCAACCAAAGGAGTCCAAGAAGGAAGTCCTAAGGGCGTTGACTTTCCTCTTGCCAAGTTTTTGTCTTTGCAAATATGGAAGCATCCGAGCAGACTCACTAGACAAGGAGTCTACTGAAACACTGTCAGTAAGTGACTCCAGACCCTCATTATCCCCCTGAGTTTACCCCCAATGGTCGATGACAAGAACGTTCTGCAGGGACGGTCAGCAGCTGCGTGGATCAGACATTTTCCTGGGTTCCCACAACACATGGTTTTGGGGGTTCTGTGACCCTTTTTCCAACGAGGGCTTAGGAACAGACCATGGCTTATCTGTTTCTGTCTCTGGGTGAATGAGCTTCTTGGGGACAAGGACTGTGGGGTACGTGCATGCATGTGTGCCTGTGAGCTACCCACCTCTTTATTTCCTATGCCTGTGTGACATATTAGCACACGCTCAGTGGTCTGCAACGACACGTGGTGATTGTTCTGCAGTTCTAGTTGTCTGACGTCTAAAATCAGTTTCACTGGGCTGAAGTCAAAGTATCCCTAAGTTTGAGTCCTTCTGGATGCGCTGGACGGAATCTCTTCAGGCTGCAGGAAGTCTCCTGCATTCCTAGACTTGGATCCCTTCCTTGATTCACTGTATTTTCTGCTTCCATCATCCCATCTCTCTTCCATCCACCCTTTTGATCACATTGGACCCAGTAGGTCATCTCCCCCTCTCAAAATCCCTAACTCAGTCACATCTTCAAAGCTCGTTCACTGCATAAGGTAACATATTGACAGGTCCCTGGAACCAGGCTGTGGATGTCTTTGGGGGCCATTATTCAACCTGCCACGCATTCCCCGCTGTGCTGAGCTCCATGAATCTGGCTCTGCCACTCAGCATATCTGTGAAGTTGGCAAGTTTCTTAACTTCTCTTTAAGGAGCGGGGATAATAATAGTACTTTCATCTCTTCTGAGACTTAAGTGAAGTGATATATGTGCCTGGCAAAGAGGAAGTACATTTTGAATTCAAAAATTGTCACTATCTTATTCTTAAATTTTTTTTTTTTTAATTTTTAAAGAAAAGATGCAGGCAGGAATGAAGGCAAGTAGGCAGGCAAGCAGGAAGAGAGGGGAGAAAAATGTATTTATTCATTTTATGTAGTTGTTCATCTTGTTTTTTCCCCAGGCCCGGCTTCTGGACTTGGACCCGGGTCCTTGAGATATATGTGGCCAGAGGCTAAGCCACCAGGGAGTGTCAGACGATCTTATTCTTGACAAGCGCTCTGAAAGTGTTTGGGTACATATTCTCTTTTCCAGTTTGGTTGTCACGACTACTGACAAGAAAAATCTTGTCATCGTAGCAAATCAATCAATCCATCTACCTTCAATTTAAGACTCTCACTTTGAGTTTTAGGATTTCAGACAAGACTACAAGACAAACTCGTCTTTTGTGGGGAAATACTTTCTTTTCCTTTGCAAAATGCTGAGGTGCTGAGGGGTAGGAAGAGGTTAATCTAGCACCCGATTGGCTGCAATTCAGGTCTGTTTTCATTTTGCTGTCCCCATGGTGAGGCTTTGTCCTTCTGTTCAGGAAAGCAAAGTTTTTGAGAATCCTTAGATAATTGCTGTCTGATCTTCGGCCAAAAGTGAGGTGTGTGTCCTCTGGTAGCTGCAGGGAGGTGTGGAAAGGTGAGAATGTTAATTGCAACCTAGGAAGGCACTGAGTTCTGTTAGTCAGGACTAAGGGCTATGTCAGCATCCATCCCTGGAGAACTGGCTGCCAAAGATGCCCAAGGAGAACTTGAACAAGAATGGCTGCTTGTTTATTACATGGCATTGTTTGTAATGGCAAAAGACCCTGTTCATATCCATCAGTGGGAGAATGCACCAGTGAATTGCTATTATATCCGTACAATCAAGTATTAGAGATTAGTTATGACCTACTTAGGTGAATGTGGATAAACTTCAAAAATTGCAAATGTAAAATTAGAGTAGGTTAACATAATATGATTCCACTCATGTCAAGTTTACTTGAAGAAGAAGCACTATTGTTTGTAATTACATAGTAAGGTAAACCTATGAATGGGGAGAATCAACATCACACTCAGAATGGAGGATATGGGGAGGAGTATAACCAGGGAGGGATGTACAGTGAACATCAGGTGTTACCTATAATCAGGGAGGGATCCAGGTTTTGTGGGGCCTAACACTTCTCTAATTTGGAGGTGGTCCTTTTCAAGAGGGCACCACCCTGGGTTTGACTTGTAAATCAGTGTCTGTTGCATGAGTGTATGTGATGCACTAAGGGGTCATTTTTGAAGATATGTGCAATGTTCTTTGTAGATAATAATAATATTCATAATCACAATAGCTAATGTTTATTGAACCCTTTCCATAGGCCAAGCACTGGGCAAAGCTTTTGGTATGATGTTCTGATGCACTTCTCACAACTAGCTGATGATACAGATGGTGCTTATTAGACTCTTTTTATGGCCCAAGAAGCAGAGGTTCAGAGGGGTTAAGTCATTTACCCAAGGCCACAGAGCCATTGCACGGCAGAGATGGGGATCAAACTAATGGAGCAGAACAGGACTTGTTTACTATGGATTAAGCACCCCACACATTGTGATCTGTTTATTGTTTTACATGTGTGTTGTTATAATCATTACAGACTCAGTATTTTGAATTAATGGGTGGAAGAGCAATATAACCTGAAAATATTTCTTCCCATCACATGGAGGCTATTTTTAGAATTAGTATTTTTTAATGGTATTTTTCAAAGTAATTGATTTTGTGTAGGCAAGAAGGATTTGTGGTAAGTTTATTATTTTTGATTAAAAGACTTCTGGGGGCTGTCCCTGCGGCTCAGGCAGCTGAGACAGCTGGGTATGGACCATGTAAAAGCCCAGGGACTTGGGTTTGAGACACTGGGTGGCAAAGGGGAGGGGAACCAAGTCGGGTTCTAAACTAACTAAATTCAAATGCTTCTTTTTCCTTCCTTCCTTACTCTCTTAAAAAAATGACTTGAATAAAAACAAAACTAAGTATACTTAATCTATTAGTTAAGCTAATGCAAAACTCCAGTGTAAATAATCAAGAAGTCAGTACCAATAGGATGACTTCGTAGTAACAGAGCTCATGGAGGGTCTCCCCATGTAAATGTCCATTAAGCATCTTGGGGCCCCAGAGCAACATGCTTCCATGTCTATATGGGCCTGTCTCATGGTATCCTATAAGGAAACGGCTCTCTGTGTGTCCTTGGGCGTAGACACATAAACAGAACTTCCTCTGGATCCTGAAATGACCAGTTGCACCCTGGGGGAAAGGATGCCGCCATGTTTGAGTGTGCCATTGCCTAAATTAAGAGCCAAACCAAGAAAACTCAAGTAGCTGACTGACTTTCTGCTGGTGTTTGGAGAAGAGGACCTAAGAAATGTTCTGCCAGGTCCCTGGGCTGCAGGCCTCAGCCTGGAGCTTGCTTGGGGCTCCCCCAGCTGGCTGCTGAGGCCTTGAAGGAGCCCTGAGCAGCTCCAGTTCCTGAATGTTTTGCTCCAGGCACTCTGCAGCTGGGAGAGCAGGCAAATGGAGCCAGTGTTTCTCTTGGCTGCAGGCAGGGAAAGCACAAAAAGGCAGGATGACCAGGAAAAGAGAGATCCAAACCATCTTCCTGGTCACATTTAATGAGTGCTAGTATTTGTAAATATTGAAGTGTATCTGTTACCAAGTAACAGCCTTGCCAAATAACTGTGTAGAGGGCCTCCTTCTGTTTGAAGTCACTGGTTTAGGGGTGTGTGTGTGTGTGTGTGTGTGTGTGTGTGTGTGTGTGTGTAGAGTGTTGGCCCCTTTTGTGTGGTTCTCTGGGCCGAATAAAGGGGTGGTTGTTTTTCAATTGTTTGTGTGCAGAGAGCCTTGGCTGACTGTATAACTTTGGCACTGGAAGGCGAGCACATTTTGAGATGTTACTGATTTGGCATTTGCATAAATAACTCAAGAACCTTCCAAACCAAGTTGTACCCATATACTGTAGACTCAGGACATCAAAGGTAGTTTAAATCTCATCCGCCTCATTTTGCAAATGAGCAAACGGGCCAGAAGAGCCTGCATGTAACGTCGCTGTCGCTGCATCCAAGTTCGACCTAACAGTAAGGAGGCACGGCTTTATCAAATACGAAGGTTTTACAGGCCCCTGCTGGAGCATTCGTGGAATTCCAAGTGGCTCAGGGAGTCCCTGGAGGAGTGAAAATGTAAAACCCGTTGGGCTTCTTGATAATTAGAAACAGGGCAGTGGGGCGAGGGGTGCACAGCAGACATTTGTGCTCATCTGCTGGGCCCCTGCTTTATGCCCAGGCTGTCCCTTCCCGCAGAGCAGAGGCGTGTGAGGATGTGGAAAAAGCCCAGTAAACAGCTCTTCTGAGCTCTGTGACAACCTGCCCGGGACAGGCTCCGTGTGCAGCCAGCCCTGTTTATGGAGAGGCTGCCAGGCCCCGTTCTTGCCTGGCCCGCTTGCTCAGACAAGCCCGCCCCAAAGCTGTCAGCGGCCAGAGTTCCGTTTGGGCTGCTCTTACTCCCGACAGCAGTTCTTCCACGAAGACACTGCCCTCGGCCTGATCCCCGAGGCCCGATCTCTTCCAGGCCACGGGTTGGGAGAGAAATGTCTGCACATGGAAATGCCTGGAAGGAGCTCCCCTCAGGGCGTGTGGGTGGACAGGCTAGACTAAGAGTAGGGCTTCTCTGCTGAGGGAGGTGGCGGGTGCAGAAGGCTTCTCAGACAGCGTGGCATGGCTGGGCGTGGGGATGCGGGAGGCTGGGTCTGTGGAGGCTGTACTGCTCAGAGAGAAACAGGAACCACAAGCCTGGATGGTGTTGGCAGCTGGAATACGCAGGCCGGGAGGCCTGGAGGGGGTGCTGGGGTGGGGCTGCCAGGAAATAGGTCCAGGGGTCAGTGGGGGGCAGGTGGGCAGGTGTAGTGGTTAGAGAGCTGACTTAACAGTACTTTATTGCTTGGATTTTATTCTCTAAGATATGGAACCTTTCCTAGATTTGAAGTGGGGTGCCGGGATTAGGCGGGAATAACTGTGTTTGTGATTTTACAGCTTCTTAGTGGTTGCAGTTGCTGGGGTAGCTGAGATGGAGGACTGGCTCAGGGGAGGAAAGGTCTGAAGCCAAGTGGGTGCAGAAATGAGGGCGAGGGGCGGGGGTCTCTGTGGATTCCTTGAGGTTCAAATGGATCTAGCTGGTGATAGTGATGTCATTCATTGAGAGCCTTTTCCTTAATTGGGGACCCCCAGTTTCTAGATCTACCCAACTAGGACAAGGAGCAATGATGAGGATTACGGCAGGAGACCTGTGTGCAGAGTCCCTCTTTTCTCAGTCGGATCTCACTGGCCTGTGCCCTTCCCCCAGGGTCTTGCCCTGTGCTAACTCAGCTGATGAATTACTAGTCATCACGTGGGGGAGTTAATGTTTGGTGGGTAGGAATAATATTAATATGTTACCCAGTCCTAGTGGTAACATATTTCCATTTTAAATAGGTCCCCAGTGCCTGAACTAAAGGAGTCCTCAGAGCTGTCAGCCTTGAGAGTTTCGTCAGAATTTTCCCAGCATACTTTCAAGTGTCCAATTTTAGCTTTAACTTACATTTTTTTATGTTTCTATTGGAGTCTCAAACTGAGAACAATTTATTTTTTAAGAAAAGGCGAAGGCAGGACTGAAGGCAAGCAGAGGCAGGTAGACAGAAAGAGAGGAGGAAGAAGCACTTTTTAATTTAATTGTTCATTCTGGTTATTTCCTGTGGTCCTGGGACATGAACATGGGCCCTTGGGAAGTGTGTGGACTGAGTCGGCCAAAGGTGGCTGACCAAACACTGCTCCAGCAGGACACTCCAGGTCGACTTTTTGTTATTAAAAAAATAATAATAATAAAATAAAGCTCTAAGACATTTACTCTCTTTTGCCCCCTGGTGATAGAGCCTCCAACACTTGAGCACCTCTTTTCAATTCTAACCACTTTGGGATTCATGGATGAAAAAAATCTGTGTGACTTGTCACCAATGTGCTAGGTGCCTAAGATCCTCTGATCTTAAGATGATCATTCATTCAGTTGCTTAAGGAGCAACAAGACATATAAAGTAAGAGAAAAATGGATGCATATGCCTAGAAAATTTTATTTTATATTACTCGCTGATACAGTGATTATCCTGAGGTATTTCTTACACACTCAGGGCTGAGAATGGATGCCATGTGCACCCAGCTTTGCTGTTACCTGTCTCATGTTCTCTGTTATCCTGGACTCAGGAGAATGTGGGACATAGTCAGTGTGTCATGTGTATTGTTACAGGTCTCACAGAGAAAAATATTAAAATGTTCCCCATCTATCCCAGTGCTAGTGTCTTGAGACAGTTGGGTCACAGAATAATGGAACAGCACAAACTCTTCTGTGAGGAGAGTGGCAACTGCCCCCTTTCTAACAAATAATTTTGGAGAACTAGTCATATTCTCCACAAAGTGACCTCCTCCGATGAGTGGCTCCTTAAATTCTCTGGCACTTATTAAATGCCTGAGCTGAAGTAGATGCAGGCCCAGCAGGCTTTTGAAACAGCATCTGCACATCATAGTGACTGTGAGACTAGCATGCCTATGTTGTGTTTGACAATCTATATGTGCTTTCATCCGTCATCAGTTAGCCCTTTTTTAAAATTTATTTTTTATTGTAGTAATTGTTCTACATATTAAAATAATTTCCTATATAAGGTTCCCCATATCTTAGATATATTTCAACACACCATGCCCTCCACCAGATCACCACCCCTTTAATGAGACTTGAATACCTTCTCTTCCAGACGAGGATATTGATGCTCAGGCAGATTAAGCAATGTGTCCAAAGTCCCAGTGTGGGATTTAAAAAAAAAAAAAAGGCATCTGGCCTGAGTGGCTAGCACAGTGCCTAGCACAAAATCAAAACTGGTGACAATATTTGGAAAGAACACCTGGGGTGAAGGTTGGCTCCTCAGGCAGGGACAGGGCCTGGTGTGAGGACAGGGAATACTGGCCTTAAAGAGGGTGAATCTCCACCATCCTGCTGGAGGAATTTGGGGTCAGAAAGCCACCCGGTGTAGACCTGGGGAAGGCTGGGGTCGTAGGTGATTACCCAGGAGGGTTTGGGACAATAAAGGACATGCCAGGAATCCAACAATGAGTACAGAGTCTTAAGGGCAAGGGAAGTTTCACTGATTTAGACATAATGGGGAAGGAAAGGATTTGTTACTTCTGGCACACCCACCTGTGATGGGTGGCCCCTTGAGGGACCCTTGGATGACTTGCACTGACCTCTCACCTGACCTGTGGGTGGGATGATTGTTCTTCTCCTGCAGAGGTACACAACATCAAAAAAAGACCTTGGCATCAGACACATTGGATTTGCATTTGAATTCTGCTGCTCGTGAGCTCTGTTTCCCAGAAATTACTGACCTTCCCTCAGCCTCAGTTTCCTTCTCTGTAGTATTCAAATGTAAGTAAGCAATACCAAATCCTCCATCAGATTTCATTGCATTCAGTGGTTTTTAAAGCACATTAGCTAACAGTAAAAATCGTTCTATTCTTTACCTGTGTCTCTCAAAGAAGATTTATGGGTGTCCACTTTATGACCACCCTTCTCAGGAATTCTACTTTCTCCTCCCATTTTTTTCTCCAACTCACCTTTGCCTTGCAAGGGCCCTAAAGCCTCTTTCTCCTCTTTTCTCAACAATCCACTTACATTCCCCTCTCAGCACACCTGGTGGAGTAGCAGCTAGGTCTCCTGCACATAGAACCCAAGGTCCCAGGTTCGTGTCATGAGCAACTAAGTCAAATAAATGGAATAATGCTTCTTCTTCCTGTCTCTTCCTGCCTGTATCTGCTCACCTTCATTCCTGCAAGCATCTTTCCTTAATTTTTTTTTTTTAAATACGTATATATATATTCCCCTTTCATTTATTCGTCCACACCCCTGTTAATCTCTTTTCTCTCCAAATCTCTGATTCTTTCCCCTCTGATAAGCCCAATTTGCATAATGGAGACTGATTTACCCAGATCACATATGGGGGAAGAAGATGGTGAATGGCCCTTCCTTGGCCAGTAGACAAGAAGCCAGGTAGCCTTTGATTCTGGGAAGAGAGCCCTTGTCCCTGTGATCCTTCCTAGGAGGAAACAACATTGGGACATGCTGGGCACTGTGCTTCCCACGAGGACTGTTTAATTCCTTCCAGTGGACTCTTTGCTTTCCCCAGCCTACTTTCAGTCCTATTGATCACATTTATTGTGCTCTTACCATTTGCTGGTCATGGGGGTTAATTTGAAGTGGTCCTCGTCAAGTTTCTGACAGTTAGTGGACCTTCAGAAAATGGCGGCTCCCTTTATTGTTCCTGAGAAGGAAACTCAACGGGGACATTCACACAGCTGTGAGGTGATGAGCTGGTTGAAATTCAGCCACTGAAGTTATGATGTCACAAGTAAGAGCAAGCACAAAGCCTGGAGGAGTGGACCTCCCCTATGATGTCAGTTGTTCCTAGGGAGTGGGGTGGGGACTGTGCTGTGACTGGAGACTGAGGTCACAAGGCCAGTATTATTCCAGGAGGCTGACCCAGCGCCTTGGGCAAAATAGAAACTAGTGACTATTTCATGAATGACTGAACACCTGGGGTGAAGGTTGGCTCCTCAGGTAGGTGAGGGGACTGGTGTGAGGACAAGGAACACTGGCCCTTCAGAGGATGAACCTCCACCATCCTGCTGGAGGAGTTTGGGGTCAAGAACACCTACTGGGGACTCAGCTCCAACATCAAGGGAGACAAAAAGAAAAATAAACAACTGGGACTATGTAAAACTAAAAAGCTGCTTCACAGTGAAATAAAATATCACCAAAACAAAAAGACTGCCTAGTAACTGGGAGAAGACATTTGCATTTCATATTTCTAATAAGGGCTTAATACCTGAAATATACAAAAAAACAAAAAAAAACATGAAACTCAGTAACAGAAAAACAGGCACTTCAATCAAAAAAACGGGAAGAGGAATTGAAGAGACATTTTTCTGATAAGGGGATATACAGATGGCCAACAGGCACATGAAAAGACATTCCTACTCACTGGCTATCAGGGAAATGCAAATCAAAACAATGAAATATCACCATACACCTGAGAGACTGACTATTATCCAAAAGTCTGGAAACAAATGCTGGTGAGGATGTGGAGAAAAGGGAACACTTTTTACACTGCTGGTGGGGGTGCAAATTGGTGCAACCCCTATGGAGAACAGTTTGTGGAGATTCCTCAAAAAGTTAAAGATGGAAATGCCCTATGAGGCCACCATCTCACTTCTGAGTGATTACCTGAAAGATAAAAAATCATGGATTTGCAGAGATTTATGAACCCCCATGTTTATTGCAGCCCTATTCACAATAGATAAGAATTAGAAACTAAGTGCCCAATGTCAGATGAATGGATAAAGATGCGGTACATATACACATGGAATACTACATTATTAGCCCTTAGAAGAGGTGAAATCCTGTCATTTGAATCAATGTGGATAGACCTAGAGGGGATGATGCTAAGTGTTATGAGTCAAAAGAAGAAAGATAGTTACCAGATGACCTCACTCATAGGTGGAATGTGAATAGACAAAACAAAGGAACAGATGCAACAAAACCAGCCCTTGGATGCTTGCAATAGAACTGAGGTGTTCTATAGGGAATGGGACTGGTAGCGGGTGGGACAAGTGGTGGCGGAGCCCACTGGTCAGTAGTAAAGGACACTCGGTGTTTGGTGGAGGGCAGGGTATGTTGACATATATCTGAGGAATGGGGAAACTGCATATATGGGGAACCTATAGAGTTTATTTTAATCTGTAAAATCAAAGTTACTGCAGTAAAAAAGAAAAGAGAATGGTGCAGACCTGGGGGAGGCTGGTTGTGGAAGTTCCGCTGCAGGGATGCAAGGCTCACAGCATTCACAGGGCCATTTTAGGTGGTAGGCAAATGCTCCAACAAGAAAAACATAGGGGAGGAGTGGAATGAAATGCTCTGTGACTTTCTCCTTTATCTCAGCTCTTCTCCATTTAGGAAAGGAAGCCTATTTGTGTGCAGTTTAGATTAAAAACAGCAAAATTAAAGAAGGTGTTAGAGATTAGCCTCAAGGCAGCCCACCTGGTGCCCTCCTGGAGAGTAGAGACGGTTTTCTCGTGTTGACCAGCAGAGGGCACTCCTCACTCGCAGTCCGCGCTGTCAGGCTTGCTCTCTTGGAGAGGCTGGTAGCTGCTCTCCGTCTTCAGCCCTGGAAGAGCCTCACTCCCAGCCATTTCTAATTTGACACTGAATTCTCAAGGAGGGGACTTTCCCCGTTCAGAACCACAATCTCTGTGTTGTTATTTTAAGAGCCACATCTACTGTTGCCTGAGCATCCAACACCAAAGAAAGACCTAAGAGGGAGGTGTATTCTCCAAGGTCATTACAGCCCAGGTTCAGACAGAAATGGGGGCAGATGGGCGTGCAGGGCTGCATCAACACCAATTAATAAATTCTTGGCCCCAGATGAGCCCGCCTGTCAAACTTGTGACCTTTACACCGCCACGGTTTGGGCTTACCTCCCACTGGTGTTAAAAGTGAGAGAGATTGAGAGACATTGAGAGAGATGGTTGCAAAAGCCAGAGCATTCACTGGTCATTCCTGGGAGGGAACAACAGTGGGACATGCTGGCACTGTGCTTCCCATGGGGAACTTTTAACTCCTTCCAGTGGACTTTTTGTTTTTCCCCAGCCTACTTTTAATCCTGTTGATGCTGTTAATAATAATGATGGATCACACTTACTGTATTCTCACTGTGTGCTGGGCACTGTGCTGTGACCTTATGAGCACTGGTTTATTCAACTCTCTTAAAATCTCAAGAGACGGCGGGGGGGGGGGGGGACCTTGGGGGTTTCTGAGGCTTTGGGGCTGTCAAACACTTGCTGAGGGTCACTGAGCTGGTGAGAGAAGATGCAGATTTGTATTGTCCAGTCCTGTCCCATCACCCACTTGTTGAGTCCCAGTTACATAGTGACATGATGGTACAGACGTGTGACAATGCATTGCAGGTAAATTTTAGTTTTGAAGGTGTTATTTGAATAGGCGAAAGTTGAAGAAAGGGAGCATACACCGGAGAGTAGAGGCTCTAAGGGACCTGGGAAAGTCCCTTTCTTTGCGGCCACCAGGTTGGAGGTGTAGGGTGGGGGGATGTTGATGGCTTTGGGTCTTCTCCCTCCTCCTCTTCAGCTAGATAAACCTGCTTCTATCAGGTTTATGTCTTGGATTCTGAGTAGAATTGGGATTGGCACATGGGTGCTGCTGCTGAGAAAACTTAGCACGCCTCCAGTGTCCTGGCAGAAGCTAAGGGCGCACCTGGGCACGTTGCCCATCCATGTCTTGGTGCCCTTCATCTTCTAGGTCTTTCCAGTGGCTTCTGCCTCCCTGCCTCCCTCCTGTGCCACTGCCCCCCCAGAACCAGAAACACAAAAAAGCCACCACACAGTCTTCCCAGCTTCTGCCCCACCTCCTCTTCCATGAGAGGAGTAGACACAGACATACCCATCAAGCTGTGAGGACGACATACCTGTCAGATGTCACCTGCCCCAGACTAAGAGTTCAATATCCGTGGTCCATTGTGATGATTTATTATGATGACTCTATAACAACCATCTCCATTCCGTTTTTCTCTTTTATTTTCCTCCCAGCCTTCTCAACAGAGTTCATCCTCTCTTCCACCTCCACTTCTTCCTTACCCACCGGCTCCTCTCGGGCCAACTATCACCCCAGGAGAGCCCCCAGTGGTCAGCCCTCCCCTGATAGCCGTCGTGCCTCCTGATTCCTGAGCACCACTCCGAGTGCTGGTCTGGAGTGGCCATGATCCCGGAGAAGTTTGGGTGATGGTGGTCATTTTGCAAGTGAGCAGCCTCAGAGAGGGAGTGAATGGGGGCTTGCACAGGTCTTGGGCTCCCAGGGACAGACAGCCAGGAAGAGCGCTGGTTCTCTATTCCTCCCTAAGCTGGAAATGGGTTCTAGAAAGTTGGTGGCTAAATTATCAAGGGATATAAAAGGTTAGCAAGACTGCTGTTGTTCTCTGGGACCCTGTTCCTGAGTGATGAGACTGACTTCAGGGAAAGACAACCAGAAGGAACAAAGCACAGATACACATGCACTGGGGACAAACTCGGCCCCCTGCTGAATGGAAGGGGCCAGGCGCCAAAGGCCTGTGATCCCACTTATGTGACATTTTGGAAAAGACAAAATTATAGGAACAGAAAGTAGACCAATGGTTGTGAGGAAATGGGGTGGGCAAGAGGATTTGACTACAAAGGGCGAGCAAGGAGACTCTCAGGGGTGATGGAACAGCTGTGTTTTGAGGTAGTGGTTAGACATATCTGTGAGTGTGTCCGAGTGTATATCTATCTGTAGGCCAAAGAGTGAATTTGGCTGTATGTAAAAGTATGCTTTTAAAAATGAGTTAATAAAATTAAAGGTTGCAGGAAGGAAGAACACTCTGTCATTACCCTCAGCAGGTTAGTCTTGTTCCCATTTTACAGACAGGGACACTGAGGCTTGATCTCCTGGGACAGGTGGAAGGATGCGCTTTTCCTTCTCTCCTGTCTCTTCACCTCAGCCCCTCCAGGCCCTGGATACTGCTGTGGTTGGGAGGATTGTTCCTTAAGAGGATGGGTTGATTTCTACCCTGCCTGAGTTCACGGTTTAGGATTCTGGGGAGCAGGAATAAATAGGTTTATCCATGAGTGTTACGGAAGAGAGGTCAGGGTGGGCCTGGGTCAAAGCAAAGTCAGGGAAGAGGCTTTAAGGAAGTGGCCACTGAGCCAAGGCCTGAGGGTTTGTGGGAGGTGAGGAAGTTGTCACCACCTCCCCAGGCTGGAGCAGAGAGGCTGTGATGGGGAGGGAGAGGGTAAGTTGTGGTCAGTGGGGGAGGTGTGGGGTGGGGGTGGGGGGGTGACAGGCATCCTGAAGCAATTGAGGTTCAGCGAGGAGCTGGGAAGCTTCGCAGGTTGCAGCAGGGCCAACCCCAGATCTGTTCGTGTCCCAAGACCAGCCTGCACTTACTGCTGAAGCCTTAGGGTGACTGGGATGCCTCCTCTGTGTGTGTGTGTGTGTGTGTGTGTGTGTGTGTGTGTGTGTGTGTAGTGTGTACTTCTTTTACATTTAATCCACTCTGCTGGTGATTTTTGTATCACTTACAGACTCGAGTGTCCAAATACAACCTGCTAATAAATTGCGTCTGAAGGCGCCCAGGGCTCCTGCACAGTCCGTAATGGTGGATGCTCTCCTGAGCAGCGCTGGGAAACCAGAGAGAACTTTCTGACCCTTGCCTTTGTTTTCCACTTGCTGGCCCATGTCACCATCTGTGGTTATCTTTGTCATATTCACTTGCTTATTTAAGTGTCTGTGCCTCCCCACCCTCTTACATGCAAGTTCCAGCTTTGATGGTGACACTCTCAACAGCCCCGGATACCTGGGAGCACTCAGGACATGAGTGTGAAGGGGACTGGGGACCAGGGAGGAGGACTCCAACTCTTTCTAGCTCTTGTGAGGTCACCTGCAAACACCCCTCCAGAACCTCAGTTTCCTCATCTGTCTTACAAAGTAGCTGGCCTGAGCTCTTGCTGCCCGCCCTGTATGTTGACGGAACCATCCTGGAGACCAGCCAGGGTGCAGAGACCGGGTCTAGGGCTCATGGAGGGTGAGCATGCCAAGCCCTCCCCTGCTGCCCCGCCAGTCAGTGAGGTCCAGTGCAGCACGCATGTCTGTCGTAATTTAAATTCCTGTATTTGTATTAGGAGATTTCCTTATGTTTGTTTTTCTTTGGAAGCATTCGTACTCCAGTGCTGAAAAAACTGGCCATCTTTTGCTCCAAAAGAAATAGAATTTCCCATAACAATTTGGATTTCCAGAATCTGGAAGGCGGACCGATGTTGCCTTTGCTGATAGCAGGTAGCAGGGGTTTTGGTCATTATGGGGCCACCAAGGAGACCTGCAGGATCGCTTTTCACTCTGGAAGCCAGACTCTCCTCTATGTTTTCTTTTCCTCCCCCTCTCAGTTCCACACTCAGCCAAACTATAAGCCAAAATATGATCCCTTCCTCTGTGGGCTCACAGAGTTTCAAAATCTATAAAAGTGTAGGGGAGAATATTCACTTGGTTCTAGTTGAGTGCTGGCAGTTGAAAATGATCTTCATAAAACAGAAGATGGAAACTGCACAAAAACGTCCATCATTTTCGATTTATCGTCTTTTTCTTATTTTTTAAACATGTGAGTTTATTCACTTTGTGACTTTATGTCCTCCTGTTAAATGTAATATTTTAATATAACGCATGTCCTCATGACATCGGTAAATTAGGTGTCACAGTTTAAATCTCCATCCTGTTACATACACCCCGTCCGCACATTGCGTATCTGTCCACTCACCACTCACCGTTCAAACAGTCCATCACAGAGTGGACGCATCTGCAGTCCCCCTCGACTCTGTGAGGGACAGAGCTGGGCTCTAGGAAAACATGTCACTGAGACAGGTGGGATTTCTGCTCTTTGGGACTTCTCATTCTGTGGAACCAGAGCGCAGACCCACCGAGGGGAAGGAGGTGGATGGCGAGTTCTCTGACAAGCTGGGCAGCCAAGGGCCAGTCTCTTGTGGTCTCTTGTCCACATCGGGCCACTAGATTTGGAGCTTTCCTATGAAAAAGGCGACGCCAGTGGACGCTCAGACTGTGGGATCCTCTCACAGGGGATTAACTAAGGGGCTGTAAATGAAGTGTGTGTGGATCAGTTGTGGAACTGGGATAGTCCGTCTGAAGGAAACTTTGATTTTTTTTTAAAGGTAAGGTGCAGGCAGGAAGGAAGGCAAGTAGGCAAAACAAGAGAGGCAGGAGAAACATTTTTATTTAGTTGTACATCTTGGTGGTTCTCCTTGGCCCCAGGATGCGAACCCTGATCCCTGGGATGTATGTGGATTGCGCTTGGTCGGAGGCAGTGAATGTAACTGCTACTCCACCAGAGTGCACCCTGAAGGAGACTTTGAACTCTCTTGCTAAGCCTGCAGAAGTGGACTGTGCTGCCAATGCAGTGCTCTCTGTGTTGGGAACCACGTGGCACTCCAGGCCACTGTTGGAGGCAGAAGGAGGCTTTCAGGGTTTCCCAGAGAGTATAGAGCAAAGTGTGAGAGGATATGTAACAGGTTCGCCACGCAGGCACCTGGAACTGGTGGCCTGGTGGGGCAGGGGTCACAGTAGGGAGAGTCAGAGACCCAGACCACGTCCCCCTGAAAGGGGCAGCTCTACCTACCCTGCTGGCCACTGTCATGTGGGAACACAACCTTCTGTGCCATTTAACTAAGGCTAGATACCTGGTTTATAAAAATGAATCTAGCTTTTTTTTTTTTTTTTTAATGTTGGAAGCTACCTCAAAAGAACAACAACAAGAAGAAACACCCCCACATAAAGTAAATGGGAATCTGCCTATTTATGACCTGTACCCCAAATTTAGATTAGGGCTTAAGTTGTTATGATTTTATAGTGTTTACTTATCAGATTACAACATTTGTGTGTGTACTTTTGTAACGGCCATAGAACACTTCTGTATGAAGGAAGCATTGTTGTGACCCGAGGGTTACTTGTGGGATCGTGGGAGTGGCTGTGGGAGTGTTGGCTCAGGGCCGAGGCAGAGGACCCATAGCCTTGAGGTCCCCGGGGCTGCTGCGGGGGCAGGTGGGTGCCTGCCGTGTGCTAGGCACTCTCCCCTGCGCACTTTCTGACTTGCTCATTCCATCACCTGCTCGCTCATTCATTTATTCACTCACTCCCAGAGGTGTGCTGAGCACCTGCAGTGGTGAGTGCTGATCTGGCCCCAGGATATATCAGTGAATTATTTGCACAGAATCCACATCCTCATGGAATTCGAATGTGGGAAACCAGCAAGAAACCATTAGTAAGTCACAGGCTAGGGCTAATGGGGATAACACCGTAGAAAACAGGCAGAGGTGGGAGCACAGGGCTGTGGTTTCCACCAGAGAGGTCTAGGAGAGTCTACTGAGAGACCTGAAGGAAGGCTTTCACTCCTTTCTAGAGTCATTGTGCTTACTGTGTGTCAGGCACTATGGAGGGTTTCCTGGGGACATGCCCATCTTATCGTTAGCTTCCTTTTACACGTTTTCAAAAGAAACCAAGCATAGAATTTCTTGTTTTTTTTTTGTGTGCATGTGACAGAAATACAATGCATACTTGCTTAGGCATTTAATTTGCAAATGTGATAGGCACAGCTTCAGGCATGGCTGGATCTGGGTGACTAATCCATGTCACTGGGAATCTGTCTTTTGCAGTCTCTTGCTCTCCTTTCCCTTTTCCTTTCTGTCTTTCTCAGGGAGGCTTTCTGCACGAGGCCCCTATGGTTCCAGGTTTGTACCCCATCAGTTCAGCATTGCATAAAGGACAGCATTTCTTTCCTTAACTCTAGCAAATGTCTCAGGTTTCACTCCCATTGCTTCGGGTCAGGTCACATGCCCATGTTGGGAGCCCAGAGTTGGCCCTTCCAAATCACAGGGTCTGAGAGCTGGGGAGAAAATTAGCAATCTTGGCAGAAAAGGGGGACTAAATGCTGAGCAGTGAGAAACAGTAGCTGGTAGCTCTTACATCTAGAGAGCAAGAAGGGCTGAAAAGAACCTTCAGCCAGGCAGAGCTTCACTGGTCCCAGCTTGTCACCCATAGACCATGTGACTTAGAGCCAGCTCTTAACTTTCCAGTCTAAATGAGGGTGGTGGCATAGTTGGCTCTCTGAGGATCCTTCCAGCTCTTGATCTGTTTGAAGTATAGGCACGTTATCTGCCAACAGACACAACTTAATGAAACTATTGGGTTGGTGACAGTACAAGGTCAGGGAGTCTGGTAAATTTCTGGGTAAGATTTGCCTCCGCTGTGCTGTTTCTTGGTGGCGCCCCACCAGAGCTCTGACCATGAAAGGATGCTGGTACACATGTTAGGTTGGTAATGGTACGTGAACTCACCGCCATGAATTTCTTGCTCCCAAGGAGGGAATGGCACACGAAGAAAGATTTCCCCTGGCTCCACCTCCCAGTATGAACTTGAGAGCATGATTGTCACCAGCTGTAGGGAAAACCAGCTGTGTGGATGTCAGCAGACCTTTCCAAGACACTGATTAGATGTTTCAGTGCCGAATTGTGTTTGAATGGTTCTGTCTCTCTCCACAGTAGGACACACACCTGTGTTATTTTCCCCAGAAAGGTAGGGCTGACAGGAATTGCTCTCTGGTGACTGTACTGGTGTGAAATACCCTTTCTGTTTGTCAGATGTCTTCAGGGATCAGGATGCATGCTGTGTGGTGGGGGGCTTGGTGATGAGTCATCGCCAAGGCAGAAAGTCGTGCATCACCCTCTTATAGGATGTGCAGTCAAGAACACAGTTTGCTAAGCAGGCAGCCCGGAGCACTCATTATATGTCGGGCTGAGCTCTGCTGGGGCACGGGGTCAAGGGTCCCGGGGCTTGACTGGTTTGCTGGTTCCTGGCTGTGTGACTGGAGGCAAGTTACTCAAGGCTCCCTCTGCCTCGGTTTCCCCATCTGTAAGTTTGCACGATCATAGTACCTACTCATAGAATGTTGTTAGGATAAATAGGAGAACATGTGACAGGTTCTTGCCAACCAGAATAAAGATGACTGAAAGTGGTGGTGTCATTCCAGTGTAGCTCTGAGCAAACAGGAGACAGAGTGGTCTTGTATTTATAACAGCTAACAGACATGTGATGCTTCTGTGATGAGGCCAGTATCCTTATTTGACACTCTTCTTAGCCCTTCTAAGTATATTGACCTAGCTAGGTAATATGAGCATTCATGTTAACTCAGGTGGGTACTATTACTATCATTCTTACTTTACTGATGAGGAAACTGAGGCACAAAGAGTTAGGCACCTTGTCCAAAATCACACAGCTCGTGAGTAGTGGTTGCAGACAGCTGGTTCCAGAGCTCACTACGTTTTACAGTCTCACTAAGCTCACAAGATCTGTACTCTGGGCACACCCTGGTGGAGTAATGGTTTGGCTCACTGTCTCTGGCTGAAGCACAGTCCAAGCATCCCAAGGACCCGGATTCTCCTCCTGGGCTGGGGAGAACAACCAACATGTGCACCTACATGAAAATAAAGTGCTGCTTCCTCCTCTCTCTTCCTGCCTGCTTATTCACTGTCATTCCTGCCTTTCCTTAAAAAAATAAAAATAAAAAAGAGCTGTACTCTGGAAATGTTCTAAGTGCTTTCTGTAGATTGACTCATTTAACCCACATGACAGGTGGTTGCTACTCCTCTCCCCACTGTATGGATGAGGAGATGCAGCGCCTAGAAAGAGGATGGACATGAATAGGCAAGGACGCTGACCCCTCTGTACCTCAGGGCACCTCTACCAGGCAGGAAGCCCTGGAGCTTGGGCCTTCTGTGGCCCCATAACCCCCACCCACTGCGGCTCCTGTGTCTGGCCTTAAGGGCGACAGCTCTGTGACCTGGGAGGGTCAGTACATTGTGAATAAGTCCCAACCACTGGGACTTGGTTTGCTTCGCTGCAAAACAGAGTGAGTTTGGGATGAAAGCAGATTCCTTATTTTTGTAAAGTAAAATAATCAGGTTTTCTGGCTGTTCTCTTACACATTGAATGTGTAGAACATTGCAAGCCTCCCTCTTAATCTCCAGTCCTCACTGCTGACTTCTTGGGCTGTTGGTTTCTGTCCCAGAATCCACACTGGGAGCCATATCCTGGTGAGCCCATGTTCCTGGTGATTTTGTCAAGTTAATTATTGTAAGGGTGCAGTTCTGGATCTGCATAATGTTCTTGGAAAATGCTGCTGAATTACACATGGATACCAATCTATGCATTCACAGTTATGAAGCAAACTGACTTTTCTGTGCATTCTGCCCGCATTTGGTATTCTATAAAAATTGCCAATTTGTAAGGCAAACGTCTATTATATTTAAATGTTTGTTTTACTAAGGAAAGCAAGCAGTATCTATATTGACTCTTTGGTTTGCTTAAGAGAACACTTTCCACTTTCTTAAAAGACTGTTCTTTGATTACAAAATTAATGAATGCATCTCATCAAAGTTCAGTGTAGGGTGATGTATGGCATAGCAAGTGCAAGTTTCCTGGGTTAATCCTAATGCTGAGAAATCATCTTTGCTGACAATGTAGACATTGTATTTTCAGAATTTTCTAGAGAAATTTCGAATGCCACCATTTGGCCTGAAAGATTTTTGAAGGCTCAGTCTTGCCTTTAGTGTCTTAAAGGGTGTTTTGCTCAGTGGCATTTTTGTTACACAAAGGCCTTTGGTTTATTTTTGATAAATGGATGTTTTCACAGAAGCCATGTGGCCCTGTAGAAGGGTGCTGAATTTGGTGTCCCCGCTGAACACTTAGCTGGGTGTATGTGGACAGTGCAATCAGGTGGCCTTGTCAAGACCTCAAACCAATCTTGTGTTTTAAATGTTAGGCTGCCGAGCTATAAGGGCAGCAGTGAGAGGACAAGGGCTGCGACATCATTGCATGGGTGATAGTCATTAATAATAGCCACTAATATAATCTGCATTTCTCTGTATTTTCTTCATATGCGTGGGTCTACTTAAACCTCACAGCAAATCCATGAGGTATAAAATCTCATACTATCCCTATTTTTCATACCCTAAGACATGGACTCCTAGAGGCCAAACTATTTGATTTAGGTCCCCAGCTAACAGGTGCCAGTGCTGGAACTCAGACAGCCCTTTGTGAGCCCCATCTCCCTCTGACCTTTATCCATTTCAGCCTGGTCCGAATGCAGCCTGGGACCTGCGAACCCCCAGTAGGTTCCCAGTCTCACAGCCTGAGCCAGTTGGGAACAGGTCAGAAGACAAGTTTCTCCAGCGGCTGCGTCCTTGAGTCAGGGCGCCCCAGTGGGGAGCGCATCTCCTCCCGGGCGGGCGCCATGGCAGTTGTCATGGTGACAGCTATGGTAACACTGATGCAAGCGCTGGCCTTGTGCCCACGGGCGCCCAGCTGCTGAGCTGGAGGCCAGGGGCCCCGAGAGCGTGCACCGGGGTGTGCTCTGCCTCTGCTTGATAGAAATATCTGATAAATAGCAAATACCTTCGCCACAGTTATTTCCTCTCTCCCCTGCTTGAGGCTTTTGGTGGAATAGGTGGCCAGAAAAATCCTCAGGCAATCTGGCAGGACTCAGGGGCGCAGAGCAGGTTCCTGCCCTCGACCTGTCTGACCCTGACATCTGGTTTCTCGACAAACCTCCCAATGCCTCAGTCTTCTCTTCTATTGCAGCCCTTATTTCTCAGAGCCCCCATGAAAATGGAATGGATTTTATTCCCAGAAAAAGCAAAGTGCTAATATCATCAAGCTCATAGTATTACCCTCTCTTACGCAGAATTTCTCTGACTCCCCCAGGGTTTGGGGGGTGGCTCGTTGTTTGTCCTAGTGAAGAAATAATCCAGTTTGAGCAATGCCCTTGGTTTGTCCTTGGCTTTTTCCCCACATAGGCTGCTACTGGTCTGACGTGGTTCCACCCCCACCACCATATTTCACTGACAGGTTGGGAATCAACATGTTTATGTGTGGCCCCGTCACTGCCAAAAACAGCATTTATGGAGCGTCTAATTGCCTTGGAGACTGCGGTAGGTCCTGCATCAGGGAGACAATAAACCGCTTTCAGCGATGTGGGCTAATTTAAGAAATTTTGGTGTTTCTAACTGAGTTAGAACATCAACAGAACATTTGTTAGAGATGCCCATTTCTGAGGAGACATTTTTAGAGCTGCGAGTTTCATTTTGGAAGCGTTGGGCCACCTACATTCTGATTCATTAGCTTCTGATCAGTAAGTTATTGAATAGGGTGTGAAGACTTTTTTCTGCTCCTTTCTGGGCAAAAAAACCCTCATGGAATACCTGTTGAATAGGAACAAGTAAAGTGCCTGTAAATATTGTTTTATTTTCTAAAGAGAGGAAGGAAGAGAGAGGCGGGCAAAGCATTTTGAAGGAAGAAAGGGAGGGAGGAAGAAAGGGAGGAATGCATGTACATATGTGTGTGTGTGCATGTGTATATGCAGGAATCTTATATGGTTGTTTCCCTCTGCCTGGGTCCTTGGACTTTGTGTGGTTCATGTCCCAGCTGTGAGTTCAGTCGAGAGCTTAGCTTTTTAGCCACCAGGGCATGCCAGTAAATACAATTTTTGAGTTAAATTTTCCAGAATTTAAAAAACATGAATTTAGTGTTTTCCATTTTGTTTCTTATTTGTATGTATTGACAGGACAATTCCAAAGATTTTTCTTTTTAAGGCAAAAATTGGAAACATAGTTCAAGGTGATTAAAAAAAAACCAGTTAAGTGTTTGATTACATCCCTTTGAAACATTAAGGAACCTCAGTCATTACTTTTTTGTTTTTAAGGAAAGGTGCAGACAGGCGTGAAGGTGAGCAGGCAGGCAGGCAGGAAGAGAGAGGAGGAAGAATTTATCCATTTTATTTAGCCGTTCATCTTGGTTGTTCCCCAAACCCCAGTTGTGAACCCAGGTCTTGAGAGGTATGTGGACTTTGCCCAGCCAACGTATCCACTAAGCCACCAGGGTGCACCAGCCATTACATTTTTAAAAATACTTTTATCAAAGTATTTAAAATGAATACTGCAAAGTATATCATTTCATCTGTTTTTGTTGGCAGATGTAGAAGGACTAAGCTCTGATATTTATTTCTATCATTATTAGTTTTTTTTTTAAGTTCAGTTGCTCTTCATGTCAAGAGAAACCAACCCAGTAATATTAACTCTGGGCTAGTAATAATAATAAAAGTAAGCATTTTAGTTTCCATCTCATTTCCTCTGTTGCTGCTGCCTCTGCGATGGTTTTAACATCTGTTTTTCTGTTCATATTCTCTAGAGCCAGACCTTCTGGATTTTAATCCTGGATCTGCCATGTACTAGCTGTGTGATAGTGGACAAGTCACTTAACCTCTCTGAGCTCCTCCTTCCTTCCTTCCTTCCTCCCTTCCTTCCTCCCTCCCTCCCTCCCTCCCTTCCTTCCTTCCTTCCTTCCTTCATTCCTTGCTCCCTCCCTCCCTTCCTCCCTTCCTTCCTTCCTTGCTCCCTCCCTCCCTTCCTTTTTTTTTCTTCTTTTAAGGAAAGGTGCAGGCAGGAATGAAGGCTAGCAGGCAAGCAGGAAGAGAGGAGAAAGAAACATTTATTCACTTTTTCAATTTAGTTGTTCATCCTGGTTGTTCCCCGCCAACCCTGGGTAGCGAACCCAAGTCCTTGGGATATATGTGGGCTGCACCTGCCACATGCAGTGGACTTAACTGTTAAACCACCAGGGTGCGCCTGAGCATCCATTTCTTTTTCTATAAAGTGGGAATAATGAAAGTACCTACTCCTAAGGTTGCTTTGAGAATTAAATAAATGAATAGACTAATCGTTAATACATTAATATGTATTAAGCATTTAGAAGAGTGCATTTACTTTTCAAAGTGTAAGCCCTTAGAAACGTAATCTCCATGACAGATTGAGGATTGTCCTGGTCCACAAGCCAAAAGTCAGGGGTGCCAATGAGTTGGGGGTGCTCCTGGCCTGGTCCCACATCTGTGAAATAGAGGGACCAGTACCTCTCATCAGTGGAGTTTCAGTTTCTTGTTTCAGACAAAGGAGGCCTCTCAGTGTTGGCTCGTGGGAAGGCAGGGTGAGTGTGAGGAGCCCTGGCTGGAAAAACACACGCTCGGGAAAGAACAGGCCCTCCCCAGGCAAAACTTTAGAAAAACAACCATCTGCCGCTCCTTGATTAAAGGGTAGAGAACTAATTATCCTTTCCGGAGGGACGTGAGGCCACTCTCTGCTGGGCTGTGACCTGGAGGTGCAGGATGTGGGCTTCCGTAGGATGTAATGAAGGCTTCCCCATTGAAAAGGCGCCACCGTCCACATGGATGCAGGTGGGCAGAGGGAGAATGGTCCCCTCAACTGGAAACATCATCTGCAGGTCAGCACTTTGAGACTATGAAAAATAATTTTCTAATTTGGATTTCCGAAAGAACTCTGTGACAAAACATCCCTTCAGAAATATCCTGTAATTTCTGCTAATTAGATGAGTGTACAGGTCACCTGACTGAAGTCCGGTGCCGCCACCAAGAAGTCATTTATCCACAGATGATGCCAATCTGAAGACCAATGATGGAGTAACTGGGCACCACGCTGTTTTCATGCTGAAAAAATGCCAAGTAGTATTAACTTTGATTTCTTTAATCAAGGTTGGAGAATGAAACATTCTATCTTGGGATCATTTCTGTTTGTGTTTTCTGGCTGTCTTCCAACCCATGTGGGGTGGGAAGTTCCCATTGACCCTCTAGTGTTTGACTGGACGTGTCAAGAAAGTTCAAAAATGTCTTACAAATATTTACTGAGCATCCAGGGGTGGGAACAAGTCATTAAAAAGAAAGACGAAATCCCTCTGACCTCAGGGCGCTCACACTTTTTTTTTTTTTTTAAAGGAAAGGTGCAGACGGGAACGAAGGCGAGTAGAAAGGCAGGAGGAGAAGGGAGGAAGAAGCACTTTATTTATTTCTATGCAGTTCTTCACATGGGTTGTTTCCCCCAGAGCTGGGAGGCCAGCCCAGGTCCTTGGGATGTATGTGCATTGTGCTCCTTCGGAGGCGACTGACCCAGCCTCATCCTCACGGGGCACACAGGGGAGCTGACACTTTAATGATGTAGGTGGACTGGATGATATCTAAGAGCCCTGTCAACTTATATTTTATACAAATAATGCTTTCAGGCGCTCTTTAGACAAGTCCCACCTGGTTCTTGTCCCCAGACCCCACGCGCGGGCTCTGTCCCCTGACCCCGCGCGCGGGCTCTGTCAAGTCCCCATCTGCGGTGCCACATTCAGGGGGCCTTTCTGCATCCCTGGGAGGCGACACAGTGGGCACTTCTCCCAGGAAACGCTGTCCTAGAGGACTCAGGGTGCCCCCTCTCGCTTGCTCCTACTCTCACTTTGGTGAAGCTCTTCCCCTGCCTAAAGGCTGATGACTCTCAACTATAATTCCTAATTTCTTATATTCGGCTGCTGACTTCTCTCCATTTGGTGATCAATGCCATTTCAGATACACCATTTCAGATGTGATGTGTCCACTCTTGATCTTTGGCCCCAACCGTGCTCCCCCCAGAGGTCTTCTCCATCCTCTCAGTTGCCCAGGATGCAATTCTCAGTATGTCCTTCACTTCTCTTTCACTTCACCCTCCATATCCAATCACTGGCAAATCTGTTGCCCTATCTTCAAATATGGACATAACTTGACCACAGCTCACCACCTTCACGGTCGCCACCGCCATCTTGGTCCAAGTCCTGCTGCCCCTCACCCAAGCCTCCGTAGGAACTTCCTCACCTCCTCCTCTTATATCTTGCCTTCTAAATATCTCTCCACACAGCATGTTTCTCCTCAGCTCAGACTCTTCCCGTGACTGCCATCTCACTCGGGCTAAAATCCGAAGTCCATACAGTCGTCTCTAAGACCCTGACCCTCTGGTTCCCACGCCCTCTGTAACTTGCTCCACTCACTGCTCACTCGCTGACCACACTCCAGCTGTAGCAGCCTCGCTGCCCCTCAGTTGGGTCCCCGAAACTTTGCATAACTGTTCGGTCCACCTAAGACATTCTCCCCACTCTTTCAGTCTCGGTTCAAGTATTCCTTTCTTGGAGAACCCTGCCCTGAGCATTTCATATACATAAGCAGCAGCCACCCCACTCCTCCCTGCTCCCCTGTGGTGCTTTGATTTGCTGCATGGAATCTGTCACCTCTTGATACTGCGAAAACAGAGACAATGTTTTACAATTCTGCAATATTCCTTATGCCTGTAATGATGCCTGGTACAGTGTAGACACTCAGCAAATATTTATTTATTTGTTTATGAATGAAAAGGTGCAGGCAGGAATAAAGGCAGTGAGTAAGCAGGCAGGCAGGAAGAGAGAGGAGGAAGAAGCACTGTATTTTATTTAGTTGTTCATCTTGGTTGTTCCCCTTGGCCCCAGGTCTTGAACCTGGGTCCCTGGGATATATGCGGATATATCCACTAGGCCCCCAGGGTGCACCTCAGCAAATATTTAGAGCTAAATTTTACTAAGTACTTGGTGTCAGCCAGAGAGTAATATAAAGCACTTTTCAGGAATTATTTATTCATTCCTCACAGCAATCCTGTAATGCCTAATTCTGTCACAAACTTTTCAAGCTGAAGATCTGGAAACTTGGGAGAGTTCTGTGAGTTCTAGGTCATTTGGTGGACATGGACTTGAACCCAGGTTTCAGAGACTGCAGAGCCTATGTTCTGACCACCTTGTGTGACTGCTGTCTCTCTTTTGGTGGCCTTACATTGTTCTAGAAAAATTTATGGTGGCTGCTTATCACATGGAAATGTGAATGAGAAACCTGTGGCTCATCTCTGAACTTGAAACATGGGAAGGAATAGGTGCCTTGGTGTATTTGTCAAGATGGGATGGTGTCTGTCAGTGATTGAGGTTTTAGTTTGCTAGGAGTGGTTACAGCACACTGCAGTTACGTTCTCCTGGATGAGAAGGCAGCAGGGTTAGTAAGGTGAAAATCACACGTAATCCAAAGCCCTTTTAAATGCCCCTGGGAATGTGCCAGGTTGGAACCTGACCTGCCTCCATGATCAGTGTTTCATCCAGTGTTGTGAGTACAGAGACAGCCATGAATTCAAGCCAAACAGTCCCTGACCTTCCATCGCCCGGAAAGGGCCAGCTCATAGGGACACCTTCTGAATGTCAGACACTAAGAGCTTTACACATAGTAACTTGCTTAATCCTCACAACAGCCCCAGGAGGGGATCCTGTTAGCACCTCCCTTTTGTAGATTGGGAGCCAGCAAAATGAAGTCACTTGTGCAGCATTACGCTGCTAGTGAATGGCTGAGTGGGTTCCATCCTCTGTACTCTTCATCATGACACCAACTGCTCCATGATGGCACCATTTGAGAATCGTTAGAATTTACCATTGGCGGTTCTTCTGGAAGACCACACTCATGAAGTGGTGTTCAAAAGATAAAAGCTTTGCAGGAAGCTCAAGTGCAGAAGGGAAATGCAGCTGCAAGGCTCATGAGATGGGAGCAGAAGATGGACCGGGTGGTGTTAGAGTCTCTTGAGCACAGAGATCTGGACTGGGGGTGGACAGTGGGAGGAAGTGGAGAAAGCCAGAGTGTGGGAAGTTTTATCGTTGTTGAATGATTCATGTAAATGTGTCTCAGAAATGGGAACTTGTAGGATTGATCTCTCCCAAATGCTGATAAAACTTCACGTCTAAGCCATTTTCCTCAATTTCCTGAGTTTTACTTACAGAATTCTTCTGACTTTTACTTATAGCAGTTCATAGGATTTTATTTTGCATTATTCATGAAAATTTTTATATTGAATAGATACCTTTTGGCGTGCCCTGGTGGCTCAGAGGTTAAGTGTGTGCCTGGGTTGCAGTCCACATACAGCCCAAGGACTCAAGTTTGCAGCCTACTATCAAGGGGAACAGCTTTAAAAAAAAAAAAAAAGAACATCTTAAATGAATAAAATGCTTCTCCGTCCTCCTGTTTCCTTCCTGCTTGCTACCTTCCTTCCTCTTAAAAAAAAAAAAAAATATATATATATGTATATATTTACACACACATGTATATGTATATATGAATCTTTCATTTTGCTTGAAAATATATTTTACCCTCACATGTAAAAAAAATAACAAAATACACATAATGCCATTTAATGTATAATAATTTAGTGGAATAGATACATTCACATATTGTACGTTCTTCATCATTACCTAATTCAGAGCTTTATCACCCTAAAAGAAAACTGTGCCCTCATTAAGCACTCCCTCTTTTCCCCACACCTGCGCACCACTAGTCTGCTTTTTGTCTCTATAGATTTGCTATTCTGGATATTTCATGTAAATGAAATCCTAGTATGTGCCTCTCTTACAATTGGTTTCTTTCACTTTGCATAATACAAGATGTTTCATCTTGTAGTATGTATCAGTACTTCATTCTTTTCTGTGGTTAAATAATATTCTGCTTCATACATATACTACATTTTGTTTATCCATTCAACAGTGGGTGGAATTTAATATATATATTTTTCAATATGATTACTTGAGTACCCGCTCTGTGATAGACACTTTGCTAATGCTATATCCTGAGTATATAAATAGCCCATAAATATCAATAACAAAAAGACCATTCCATTATATAGAAGAGTACATGACTCCAGCAAGCATTTCCCAGAAGGGAAGCGACAAATATAATAATTTCTTGGGTTTAAAAAAAGCATTCCAATATCTTTGTAGTTAATTCTGGAATGAAGCTGAATGGAGTAGTATTAGCTGGGAGCAGCTCAGAGATACTGGTTTGGGATAGCCTCTATTGAGGGAAGAATCTGATTTGTTGTTCCATTAAAGAAGATTATTGGTATGTTTGTGACCAGAAGATAATTTCTTTTGTTTTTTTTCTAGATACCACCTCTCTACAGCATTTCTGAAATATTTTGCTCTTTTGAATGTCTTGAATATTTCTGAATTTAGATAGATATTAAAATAATTTTGAAGAGTGTCCTACTTCTCATGGGTCTCAATTTATACCTTTTGGTTGGTCACTAATTGCTGAGACACAGTGCAGTAGATTTTTAGTCTGAGGCTCTTTGAAACTGTGTGCATCATTTTATCCAATCTGTAAGAATTAGGTGTCAATTCTGTTAGCCTTCCAAGACTAATAAGGCTCAGGCCTTATGAAAGATAGTGATATAACATTCATCCTTCTGGGTTAAGGGAGTCGTCTTCTTTTTCTTCCTCCTCCTCCTCTCCCTCCTTCTTCCTCCTTCTTCATTATAATCATAACAGCTAATGTGAAGTCCTATTAAGTGTCAGATTTCTGCCAAACATATTATACAGTACATTCATCTGATGTTTCAATTTGTGGAAAAAGGATTGTTACCCTCACTTTACAGATGAGAAAATGGAGGCTCAGAGGAAGTAGAAAGTAGGTATTCTGGTAGAAGTCTCCCAGCAAGAGGAGGAAACTGCTCTTAGAGCCCCAAGAGGGGCCCTAAAACCAGATTCTGAGACCCATGGGGTGTGTGGGGGTGCTGGCAGGCACAGTCTACTTGTTCACTTTTGAAGCCCACCCTCTTAGGAGCTGTTCTGAAAATGGGCACCAATCCTCTTCACAAAGTGGTGAAAAATTTCCCACCGTGGAAAATTCCTGGCAGACTAACTTTGGCACTGGGGTCAGGGAAAAGGTCTTCTACCACAGTTACCGTCTGCATCTTCAGGTGATAGGCTGGGTCAGGGTCCCATGTGGGCAGGCCTGACTCAGGTTAGGGGCCTGAGGACAGACACCAATTGCAGATGATTGCCCTAGCCCTGTTGAGAGGCCCAAATGCACATCTTTGTGTCTGGGAAATTTGTAGAACCAAGTGCCATTTTCTTGCTGGGATTTTTGTTGACTGTACAAAGAAGTTGCTTCTAAAACAGAAGCAATATTCCAGGACTAATCCGCCCCCTCCCCTGTGGTGAGGACCAGGCCTTGACAGGCTTTTGAGATGGTGTGCTTTCTGCTGCCAGAGTCCCTTAAGGGCTTCATAAAGGAGCCTTCTCGGGAAAGTGGGTTTTATTCCCTGAAGCTTCCTTCACCTGGGTGGTAGCATTTGGCTGGAGAGAAGGAGACAACCGGGAAGCCTGATGGTGCCAGATTACACTGTTAAAAGGGATGCAGCTAAGTAGGTGATCAGAAGCCAGGCTGCTGGTGGAATGCAAGTGGGGACGTGGGGTGGAGAGGACTGTTAGGGACAGCCCGCTCTTTTCCTGGCAGTGTCTCCAGCCGAGAGGGTGTGCCCAGGTTGCCTGGAAGAGCCCTGGATTGACAAATTGCAAGACCTGCCAGTGTGGGGCCCTGGGGAAACTGGTGCCCGCCCACAAGGAACCCCCAGGCTGCAGTCTTTCAAAAGCATGCTCTGCCCTGTAGGGGAGGCTTCTCTCCATCTGAGGGGGGTACACTCTTTGAATCTGTGTTTGGACACTTCTGGTTTGGAGACCCATCTTGGCCACCTATTTATTAGCTGTATGACTTCTTTGAGCCTCTAGTTAACTCACCTGTAATATGGAGTGATGATAATATTCTTATCAGATCATAATGATATAGATGAAATATATGATGAGACAAAGTTTTACATATATGTATATTTATTTTATATTATTTTTTTAAAGCAAGGTACAGACAGGAATGAAGACCAACAGTTGGGCAGTAAGGCAGGAAGAGAGAGGAGGAAGGACTTTCTTTTCTTTTCTTATTTTGTTGTTCACATTGATTGTTTCCCCAAAACCCAGGACACAAACTTGGGCCCTTGGAATGTATATGGACTGCACTCCTTCAGAGGCAGCTGACCTAACTGCTACTCCACAGGGCATGCCCGAAGTTATACTTTTAAAAAATGCGATGCCAGACATTCTGTGCATAGTATGTTATGTGCAGGAGATTGTAATATCTGATACTATTTTAAAACTACTTGTATCAGCATTATGACATAACAACCTAACTTCCTGGAGATTTAGATTTAGACTGTGCTGAGCACAGCCCCTGGCACATCACCTAAACTCAATCGCTGCTAGTTACCGCGCTCATCATTTTCTGTGGCCCACACGGCATGAAACATGGGCACGTGTACTAAAGATGCTCCAGTATATCTCGTTGCCGTGGAAGCAGTGAAGCTCATCAAATAATGAGGAAAGCAAAATCCAATTATAACCAGAGAGGGAGGGAGTCCGGGGGCAGTACCCAGGGAGAAGCGCTGTTGAAGTTGGCTTTTTTTTTTTTTAAAGGGAGAAATGTCTTCTCAGAATGTAGACCAATTTGTTACTTAATAGAGAAGAATATTCAATCTAAAGAACCACCCACCTGTTCTCTGTTTATCTTGAGATGTTATTAGCGCGGTTGTTACTGCTGTGACATGGGTGGGAATGTGAAGACACATCAGGGGGCCTGCCCCTCTGTTTCGGTGAGTTTTCCCAGCTCTTCTGGGTCAGTCCTATGCCCCTGACTCTTGGAGCCCGGATTTGGGGTTGCAGGGGTGGGGGCGCCGTGCTGACGTGGGTTGACAACCTGGCAGGGACAGAGCTAAAGCGGGAGCTCTCATCGCATCCTGACTATACATCGTGGGTATTATTTTCGTTGTTTTCCACATAGGAACGTGAACACTCAAGAGATTCGTAAGTCTGGGGCTCTAGGTCACCCAGTTAATAAAACACCATGGAGTTTGAGATGAGACACCTGGGATCAGAATCCTGATGTCCCCTGTGTGGCGCAGCCAAGTCCTTAATGTCCCTTGGTTTCTGTTTGCTTATCTGTGAAATGTGTGCAACAATGAACTCTCTCTCACAGGGTGAGATTAGCTGTCTGAAGTGCGAGCATGAGCTCTTTTAAGTGCTCAGTATCCACTAACTACGATTATCTGCTTTGGGGCTTATTCATCACTTTTGTAGGGTAATGCCAGCCAAGCTTTTCAATCAGGCCTGACTTACTGCAAAACCCGCCACTGGTCACTCCCGGCCTTCTGGTGTGGAGACTGTTGCTTATGACAGAGCCTTCACAGTGACTAAAACCACAGGGAGAGTCCAAGGTGGACCCGTGTCACGGACGCTTTTCAGTGAGGTGGTGCTTCAAGCAAGTGTGAAGTTCGGATGTCCGTGTTAACAGACACAGTGTCTCGGGCGAGGGATGCATCACACCATAAAAGCATTGTGAAAAGTATCCCGAAGGTGGAGCCACACTGTGGGATCCACTTTACAAGACAGAAACAAGGGGTTCCCGTGTGCCTGGGGCCTCCTGCCCTGTGCTGTTTACCTCCTCTGTGCTGACCCCTCACAAATCTGCATCCACCAGCTCTCAGGAGACTGAGGCATGTGGAGAGACGCATGAGTGAGGAAGCCAGTTTCCACCTGTTAGCAGTGGCTGAGTGTCCCACTGCTCTCCCTATAAAAGTCGGGAGCTCGAGGGTGGCCTCCCGGAGGGGCCGGGACTCCCCAGCATGCGTGCACGGAGGATCGGAGCTGAGGCTATAAACATCACCTGATGGCGTCCCTTTGGGAATCGGTTGTGTGAGAAATAAAGATTGGAAGTGTGGTCTGACTTTTTGATCGCATCCAGGTTGAATTTTAGAATTTATTCTATGTTCTAAGTGTGAGGGGTTGACTATTTTAAAGAGACTGTTGGGCTGCCCCCCACACGCAGGGGTTTGGAAACGAGTGTAGAGTGAATTTGGCTGCTAAAGATGGCAAAGCTGTAGAAAACTCCAGCTGCCTCTTCTGACCAGAGCTTTGTCTCTAAGCGTCGTTCTTTTTTCATGAAGGTGCTCATGAGGCCAGGGATTCCTCTGAGTAACCAGCAAATACCAAACACACTTTCTTGTCTTCTCTCCTCTTCTAGGCCTAAACGGCAGCGGCAAAGCCACTTCTCCATGTTTCCTACTCCTAAAGCCTGGAATTTCAGAGGGGTAAGTGTTTCTCCTGGGTAGACCCTGTTTCTGCCTGTCCCATTCCCGGTGCTCCAAAGGACTCGCTGCTGAGGTTGCTTTCTGAATCACACATTTGTTGGCTTTCCTACTTGGGGAAGTGGTAAACGTTTGCATCGGTGGTTGTGGTTTAATTAAAAATGTAAGTGGCCCAATAAGTGCCTGCTGAGTTGGCTTGCCAGGTAGTTCTCCTGGAAGCATCTTATGAAAAGCAAGAGCTGGCAAGGTTGATGAGGTGAACTTTGTGGCTGTTTCCATGGGCACCTGGAGGAAACCAGTGCACAGTGAAGGGAAAATGAAATTGAAAATGTACCATCTGTTAGATCGTGGATTTATGACTTAGTGAGGGGCTTTTACTTTCCAGAAGTCTGCAAGTTTTAAACAGATGTTAAAGGGAATCATACAGTTTTCCCAATTACAAAGCCATAGACCCTTGCAAGTATAGGAAAGATCAGATCTTAATGCAGATCTTGATGCTGTTGATGCAGAGTTCTCCTACCATTGTAACGACAACAGTAGTCAAAGTATATGGAGGACCTAATGTGCTAAAATGAATTCCAGTGTTGACCTTGGAAACAACGCTTCTGCAGGTGTAGAAAATGCCCTGAGATTTGTTTTACCTCCAGGCCTTCTTCACATGTGTTTTTCCTTCTGCCCAGAACACTGTTCCTTGCTACTTGGCTCTGTACTCCTACACACACCACAACTGGCTCACCTGCTTCACCCATTGGGTCTAAGCTCTGGCATCGCCTCCTGTAGGAAGTTGTGATGACCACATCCCTGAGTGTGTGCTAGGGGTCCCACTTATGTATCCCTGCACTTTATTATTATTAAGATTGTTATCAGTACTTACCTGAAATTTAAGATCAGAAGCCCCAAGCACAGGTGTGTAGAGACCTTGTCACGCTCTCTTGCTCACTACTATATCCCTGGACCTACCACAGTGCCTGACATTTACATGATCAATTAATTTGTTGAATGGATGAATGGAATGACTGAATGAATAACTAAATCTCTCATATCCTTTAGATACACAATCTACTTTGGAGTCTGTTTCAAGTTTTTAGTTTTTTCAACACTCTTTTTACTGGTTTAATTTATACTTTAATATCCCACATAGACCTCAATCATTTTCCCCAAATGTCTTATTAAAATAAATATTGATCATGGTTCTATTTTAACTAGGTTTAAAATATGCTTTTCACTGAGAACAAAGAGAAATTGTTGATGGCTGTTAAGTAAGTGTGCATGCCTTATTGAATGCAAGTCATGTGCCTCCTCAGTTGTTGATAGTTTGTGGGCAGGATCCCCATTTCTCAAAGGGAGGTGCACCAAATTAAATGTGTTCGCCATTGCAAGACTTCTCAGAACCTTTGATGTGTTGATCTGCAGAGAGCCACATTAAGGAAACTTGATGGAGTTTGTAGAATTTCCAGGATCTGTGCCCACCAACCCTTTGTTGACAAAATAGTTTGTGTACACTTTGGAATAGTTGTCTTTTATTGTTAATTTTGAAGTGAGGAAGCGTAGGACCTCCTGTGAGTAAGATGATCTTTTAGAAGTTAATTTTTCCCTATCTTCCCTTCTGTATTTTTCTCCTTTGGATTCAACAGTGGTCACTAGCCAAGGGTTGAGGTATATCTAGGGTGATCACCTACATGAGTTTGTCCAGTAGTACTGCCCTGGTTTTAGCACTCAGAGTCTGAATCTTGGGAAACTCTTCAGGCCCAGGCAGACTGGGATAACGATAACCCTATCTATGGCCGTGAGACTCCTTCAACTTCCCCTTGAAAAATGTTTTGTGAATTTTGAACACAACTCTGGTTTATAGAACCTGATGCTCAACCAAATCTATTAGATACACACTTGCTTTAAATGACCTTGCATTGGTCTCATCATTGCATCGTTAATTAGTAATTCACAGCAGGAGATCAAACAAACGGCTCTTGGCTAATTACAACCAAATAGTTGTCAGAATCTAATGCACACTGACTTCAGTTTCCAATCAGCCCTCACGTTCTTAGCCAGCTCACAAGATTCTCCCAAATAGTTAAAATGGCTGGCGCCAATAGTCTGCTTGGTGGGGAGATGGGTCAGCTAGGGTCTCTTCCCTTGCTTTGATTTCTTCTGGGCTCTATTTTTTTGGTAAAGTTAGACATACCAACATGAAGATATGCCCAGAGGTTCTCGTTCAGGGCCTAGTCAGTTGCTGCATTCTCTTGACTCAGTCCTCCATGACATGGCTGGGATGGAAGTACAAACACCAAGTGACAACAGCCTCACTCTCAACCAGGACATGCCTGTAACCATCATTAAGAAAACTGAATTGAAGGAGCTGGAATTCCAGGATGAAGACAGATGAGGCATTATCTAGCTGAGTCATTTTCTGCAATGAAACATGACACCTGGACCTGTTAGACCAAGCCATGCTTGCTGCCTGTGGGCTCTGTCTCTCTATTTTCTTCTTTATTTAGAAAGGAAGGTTTTAGAATCTCTGTGCCAGCAAATTTCCCACATTTATGCATGTGGTAGTGAAGACCGTTATAAGCATTGCTTTCCTCTTTAGCTTGTAGAGTAAAAGGATCCTATGTTAGTTCACCTGCATCCTGGGCATTTGTGGATAGGGGGTGAGGAGTGAGAAATGGATTGGAAAAAGGAAGTGGAAAAAGAACCACATTGCTCTCGATGAGAAGTAAAGAGGCAGACAGGTGAGGGCTAAGGAGGAAGCTGAGGACAGGGCATGAGGGGAGAGAGGGAGTGATCAGTCTTAAGGAGACATTTGGGGAAAAGAGAGATTTCCAAATAATTTCAAGAAAAGTCCTGCTGAGTGAGTTATATTGGATCCCTCCATCCCTGGAGACCTTCACTGCAGACCTCAAGGTGTTGAAGTAGCACTGTGGTTTCCCTTTCATATTTTTGCCAAAGGTTTTGACTATGGAGAGGCTCAGGAAAGACTGATGATGCTTGGAGGACTCATTGTTTTTATTTACCATGCGGTGTGGCCCTTTCATGACTCGTCATTATTACCTGCAGGCTGTTTGTGGCCCCTGGTTCCCTGACTTGTCTGAGGAGGCGGAGGTCTGGGGTATTTCCCACCCTCTAGGACTAGACCACCCTCCTGGGCATGGGTGAGCAGTGCCCATCGCAGATCCACGGGTGCTACAGATACGTTCATGGAGAGCAGTCAAGAGGATGGTTTTGTCTGGGGCAGTTACATTGGGAATATTACAAGTAAAACCAGAACCCAAGGCGGAGAATAAGGAGGGCCCTGAGAGAGGTGGGACCCTGGCGTGTCTTGCTTCAAGACAGCTCACATCTGGTCCCCATCTGGTTGGGCCATACTGAACTCAGAATTTCCACCTTTCCTTGTGAAAAAATGTGCTACAGCTCCTCCATTTAGCTAAGAGACAGACAGACAGGCAGACTCCAGGAAGAAACTCACCCTAGAAATGTGAAAATCTCAGGCGCACAGTGCAGCCATTGCCTATTAGTTAATTAGGAAATATTTCCAGACTTACTGTGTGCAAGGCATTGTCTTAGATTCCAGAACTGAAGTTTCAGTTAAACAGTCAACCAAATTTTAGGGCTGTGTTTGTCCTTTTCTCCAGTGTCTGGTCTTTACTCTTGTCTGGGTTCTTTAGGGTGAATTTTCTAGACTCTGGGGCTTTGGAAGGAACTGAGTACATGGTACCCCAACCTTTTAATTTTCAGAGGAGGAAAACAAGGCCTATGGTACTCATTAGGACTCTGGGGCTAAGTGATAGAAACTCCATTAACGCTAGCTCAAGTGGAAAAGGGAATTGGTTAGTTTGTGTGACTAAGAGGAACTGTCCAGTATTAAGGGACATTCCCTCTTCCAGCTTTGTCACTCCAGGGGTATGATCTTATCTTCTCCTACTATACGTGGACTCTTTCAGAGGGAGAAGATGACCACAAAGAACCACATATTTCTGGGATCTACGTATAAAATGCCAGTGGCGCACTCTCATTGCTCTCACTTGGGTCACCTATATCTTCTCCAGTCACTGTGGTCAAGAGAATTGACAGACCTTGTCCCTGTGTTCCTTCTGAGGGTGCTGGGTGACAAGGGTGCTGTGATCGACAGCTCTACTAGAGCCACTCGAAGTAGGGAAGAGGCTTTGGCTTCAAGGCAGAGGGTTTGGTACAGTTACCAACAGGGAGTCCAGTTCCTAGACAGACGGCATGTAATGGCGACCATTCTTGAGGGCCACTCAAAAATGGAGACATCAGAGCTAGAACCGTGTCTTCAGACAGTAGGTCCATAGCCTGCTCTGTCCTGCCTTGACCCACCCATCCCACTCCTCATGTTTGGAAGAATGTAGGCAAATACTTAGTGTAGACAGATAGTAGAACATTTTTTGAGGCTCAGCCTGAATTGCTCTGTAAATTCACCACTCAGTAAGGAGATGCAGTCTCTAATCTTCAAAATAAATGGCCAAGTGGGTGTTTATGGTGGCCATTCCGACTCCTTTGTGGACGGTGTTCCAGCTTCTTACAGCCTCTGTACATTTACCTCCATTTACTGTGCACTGGTGCCTGCAAGGCTCTGACACCCTGCCTGGCGGATAGTGTTTATTCCCTTTTTAAATATGAAGCTGAACCCTACGCCTGCTAACTTGCCTAAAATTACAGCCACCTTAAGTGGTAGAGCCAGTATTTGAACCCAGGAGTCTCTGTCCCCAGCCCATTAGCCATAATGCATCTTTAACACAGGCTAATGACACATTCCTTGTCTTCAAAGGAGATTAGATGCGAGAAAAATATTAGAAACAAGGGACTATCTATGGTAAACTTTTCATCCCCCTAGAATCCCTCTTACTTCCCTTTTATTCCCTGGAACTTTATTTTTAAAGTTTTGATCTTTCCTACAGTATTTATGAAAAAATAAATTGTTAACCTCTTTTGTAAGAAAACAATAGCAACAACTCCATTGACACAGGTAACTGACCTGTTAGCCTTCCCTCCCTTACACTATACCAGGCACTGTGTGGGATGCTTTATGCATTTTTCACTTCCCAGAATAATCCCAAGAGGTAGAGGTTGAGCCTCATCTTAATTTTAGAACTGAAGAAATAGAGTGTGCTATTTTCTGTTGCTACATAAGAAATAAGCATAAATATAGACGCTTAAAAACAATGCCTATTTATTAGCTCATAGTTCTTCGGGCATGGCGTTTACTGTGCTCTTTGCCAGAATCTCACAAGACTGAAATCCAAGTGTCAGCCAGGGTGGGGTCTCATCTGATGTTCAGGGGCCTCCTCTAAGTTCATTCAAGTCATTGGAAGAATTTAGTTCCTTGTGGCTGCTGGACTGAGATCCCCATTTCTCTGTGGACTGTCCTCTGGGAGTCACTCTTAGCTTGTCAAGGCCTCTCTCAGTTCCTTGCCATGTGGTTCCCTCTGTCTTCAAAACCAGAAACAGAAAAATCTCTTGTATCATATATTTATGATTTCTGAAAGAGCCCAGTTCCTTTTAGGGGTTTACCAGTTTAGATCCAGCCACATAGATCATCTTCTGATCTAGTCAGTGATGGGTAATCTAATCATGACTTTACTATCCAATTACATTCTTAGGTTCTGTCTGCATGCAGGGAAGGAGATTGTACAAGGTATATATACTAGGAGATGGAGGTCTTGGGGACCATCTTAGAATTCTGCCCACTGCACACACACAGGTTTAAAAGTGGGGCAGCCTGCTCAGACTCACAAAAAAGTGGTGGAGCAGTGATTTGAACCTGGGCTCGCCTCATTCCAAAACTCTTGTTCTTTGGCATTACCTTTTGGGAATTTCTCTTCAATACGAAATGATTTGCAAGTGGGGAGAATATTTGCAGCATTCATCTCATATCAACCTTGTTGATATACAAAGGAATTTTGCAAAGCGATAGTACAAATTTGATAACCCAATAGGAATAGTTGATGGATAGAAATAGGCAACACAGAAGAGAAAATACATGTGACCAGTAAACAAAGTCAAATAGTGCAGCCTAACTCATACATAAAAATATTTTATATGATAAGAGCAGTGAAAGTAATACAGTAATAATGCATTTCCTTTTCTTTAGCTCTTGAAGTATGTTAACTACTATGTCATCACATCTACTAGCATCTCTGTTAGTTAAACATTATTATGATGCCTAGTTTTCAGATGGGAAAACTGAGGTCCAGAATCTTAATTACATGTCCCCAAGGTGCCACAGCAATAAAGCGGTGGACCCCGCTTTTGAACCCAGGCAGTCTGGCTTCTGATATGAGCATTCAGCCATGTGATTGTTGTAATGAGTGCAAATGATGCTGCTATACACATGCACTGATTGCGAGCAGGAACTGCAGAAAAGTGAGCTAAAATACCAAAAACGAAAATAACCTCTTTCATAGGGAGATACTATGTAGAAAATATATTATGGGTAGTGCATTAATATGTAAAGTCTAGAGGAACATCACTGTTGACAGTCTGGGAGGAGGGAGGTCGCAGGGAACTGTATCTGTGTTAGTTATACATTTTTTTGTAATGTCTGAATTTTTGAGAGAGTAGATAATAGCCTTATTAGTGAAGACAACACATTTATAATAATTTAAAATGAACGTCCACAATCAAAACCTTCCACAAGCCAGGGGAGGCTTATTTTGAAGCTTCAGCACTTTAGAAAACATGAGGTTGCCTCATTGAGCTGTGCTGTGGCGAAACATCTGGAGACTGATAAAATCTTGGTGCAAGAAAAGGCCTGAACATGCTGTTCTGAACTTAAAGATATTTGCCCCCTCTCTGCCTTGCCATCCTCCCTACCTCCCAGATAGTCTAGGGTTTTCCTCCACGCACTCTTAGGAGCGCGAGGGTTAGTTGTAACAAAAGTTCAAGTGATGAAAAGGCACATGCTTTGAGGTCAGAATGTCAGATTAAATAGAGACTTCAGAAAGGGCATATTTCAGAGTATAGGTCACATATCTGCAAATTGGGGACAATAATGTACTTTTCTTAAACATGAGACTTTGTTATAATGTGTGTAAAGCGATCTGAACAAGGCCTTCTTATAGCTAAGTGTGTAGAAAACATTAGCTCCTTATAGCTAAGTTTTCCTTTATCTGAAATAATTGTTTTCTAAATATGTGTTTAATAGGTGCCTTTTCCTTATGAGGTGCTCCCTCCAAAGGAAAAACTGACCGTCTCTGGTTTCCTCTTCCTGCTCTTGTCTCATTTCCCTTCAGGCTGGTGACACTGACACCTGTGGGGAAAAGCCCACGTCAGCCTGCTGACACCAAAAATATGCCAAACACATGGCAACTCATTTTTAGATTAAAAAAACATTTCTTTTTTTAAATTTATTTTTATTGTAATTATTCTGCACATTAAAATGATTTCCCATGTATAGGTTCCCTATTTCTTAGATGTATTTCCACACACCATGTGCCCTCCACCAAATCACCAAGTGTTCTTTTCCATTGTCCAGTGGGCTCCACCGCCATTTGCCCCCACCCACACCATTCCCTTTTGGTCACCTCAGTTCTGTTGCGAATGTTCCAGGGTTGGTTGTTGCATCTGTTCCTTTGTCTTGTCTGTTCACATTCCACCTATAAGTGAGGTCATCTGGTATCTATCTTTTTTCTTTTGACTGGTTTCACTTAGCATAATCCCCTCTAGTTCCATCCATGCCAATTCAAGTGACAGGGTTTCATCTCTTCAAAGGACTGTGTAGCAGAAGGTTGGGTGATGCTTTTTAATGCATTCAGCCACTCTGTGTCACTTGACTGGTGAGTTCAGCCCATTAACATTTAGGGTGATTATTGATATATAGCTTCTTAGTATCATTTTATAATTTGTCTTCTGTATATTGCTCCAGATGATGACTTTGTTCTCTTTCTGTTTTTAGGTTGGATGGGTGCAGTTATGTTTTGATTCATTTTGCCTTTTGTTTTGTTCTTCGCTTTCTCCCTGGAGGTATATTTTGAGGTTGCCCTGAAATCAGCATTCACAGTCCTATGTTTATTACCTAATTTTATTTGAAAGCATGTTAGTCTTCCACTCATTCCAACTATCCACATTTTTGTTCACTTCTCTTCCTCCTCGCTTTTAATATTTGCTGTCTTACTATTTTTCTGTGAGGTTCCTTTATACTTTTTAGAGCATCCCTTAATATTTTTTGCAAAGCTGGTTTTGTGGTGATGTACTCCTTTAACTTAAAAGGTGTTTATCATTCCTTCAGTTCTGAATGATATTCTTGCTGGATATAGTATTCCAGGCTGAAAATCATTTTCTTTCCGCACTTTGAATATATTCTGCTACTCCCTCTGGCCTGTAGTTTCATTTGAGAAGTCCGCTGACAATCTTATGGGGGCTCCTCTGTATGTGACATGTGTTTCTGTGGCTGCTTTTTGTAGTCTTTCTTTATCTTGTATTTTTGACATTTTGATGATGATGTGCCTAGGTATGTTTCTGTTTGCGTTCCTTTTATTAGGAACTCTTTGAGCTTCCTGGATCTGGAGGCTTGCTTCATTCTTCAAATTGGGGAAGTTCTCATCTATTATTTCTTCTGTCCCCTTTTCTTTCTCTTCCTCTGGGACCCCTATAATGCAAACGTTGTTCCTTTTGATGTTATCCCAGAGGTCGCCCATGCTGTCTTGGGTTCTTTGAATTTTATTTTTTTATCTCTTTGCTGGTTTTCTTGATTGAGTTCCTCTGTCCTAGCTTCCCAATCACTGATTCTACTGGAAACTTCATCCATCTTATTGTTGAGCTCCTTTATTGAGTTCTTTAATTCAATCATCGTGTCTCTCATCTGTCTGATGTCTTGTTTTAATTCTGCTCTTTGCTTCCTGACATTTTCGTTTACTGCCTCTACGGATTTATGGATTCCCATGAGTATGTTAATCACTGTTACCCTAAATTTTTCTTCAGGTAATTTACATACATCTGCCGTATTCAGATTTTCCCCTGAATTTTTGATTGGAGCCATCATTCACCTATATTTCTCTGTGGCTTTGCTCTATTCGGCATTCCGTTACTATTTCTGAGGGTTCAGTTTCCCTGGCGTTGTGGAGGTTTGACTTACCCAGGACTGGCAACCAGGCTGCAGTTTTGACTCTACCAGAAGGTGGCGCAAGTGGGTAGTGTTGCGGCCTGGGGCTGCCTTCTCACTGTATTCCATGGGTGGGGCATTCGATGGGCGGGATTTTTGGTAGTTGGATAAGTGGTGGGTGGGATTTTCGCTCAGTGGACCCCAGGCTCTGGCGCAAAATGGTTGTGGGAAGGTTTGATTAGGCAGCCTTCTGGTAATGACCGTGCCCAGCGTGTGAGGGCGCCAGGTGTGCTGGCTCTCATTTCACCCCTTCCCAAGTCGGCCCTCCGTGGCTCCGCGTCTCAGCCCCACGGGACCCACCTCTGTCTGCCTCCGCCTCACCCCATCTGGAGACTCCGGAGCTCCGTCCAAATCCAAATCAGCGGCTGAGCTGTGAACCACGCTGGGTGTCCTCACCTACCGTTTGTCATCAGCCCATCCGTCTCCAGCTGAAGTGCCCATAGTTTCTTGATGTTTGTCTCAGGAAAATAGGTGGCTTTTTTTTGGTGTTTCTGGGGAACGACCCAAAAGTGCATCCTATAGTGTCACCATCCAGAAGTCGACCTCAAAAACGGTTTCTTTTTTTTGTCACATGTTAAGTCTGTGAGAATATAGTAACTTGTATGCCAATCATGCAAAACTATGCTTTTGAGGGAGAATTTATAGATGGCTTTGATTATTTTGTGTAGTTAGCAGTTCAGTGATTCCCTTTTTGTTTTAAGGTAAAAGGTAATTTTGATTTTGTTCTTCAAGGTTAAGAAATTTTAATTGCCAGTGATAGAAATTCAACTCAAATTAGCTGAAGCAAGGAGGGTTTTAAAAATTACAGATGTGAGGAGCAGCACATTTAGACTGCAGCAGGGTCTCAGATGCCCCTGGGACCAGGCAACAGGAGCCCATGAATGTTCTCAACTCAGCTCCTTTATTTACTGCGTTTTCTCTGAACAGACTTCTCCATTTCTCCATACTGTGGAAATGCAACCATCTATAGTGAGGCAGGCTTTTCTCTTACCAGAGACAAAATTTCTAGGACGAGTTTTTGATTGGTCCAGCTTGGATCAGGTGGCTATTCCTGACCAATAAGCAGTGGCCATGGAGTAGGGTCCTAGTATATACCAAGATGGCGTCTTCTGTGGTAACCATAATACGTGGGGCCAGGGGAGAAGGAGCAGTTTCCAAAAGGAGAGAAGTTCTAGGTAGATTCAAATACCTTTTGTCTAGAAAAATCTTCCCCATTTTTCCTCTTGTAGTAAAGGCTAACCATCCTGATTTCTAGGGACTAACTCTTCAGGTGGACAAAACTGCCTGCTCTTCTTTCATGTGTGATTAGAAGCAATTCTTTTAGTTACTGAATTATTTTTAACCCTGACAACCTGATTTGGGAGCAAAAATAGACCGCTTAGAGGATATAAAACATAACATGCCTCTGGATATCCTATAAATAGCAGATCCTATAAATAATAGCAGATCCTATAAAATTGCATTTTGAAATGACAAAACCCATTTCTATAATAGTGGGGAATTTTGGAGCTTAGTCAGGGGTTTTAAATAAATGGTGGTCCAAGAATCAGTCCCAGTATTGCTTTATGGTTTGTCACATTTGACTTTTCATTTTAATCAAATTTAGCCAGGATTATACAAACAATATCATGACTGTGATCTTGTCACCCCTCCTCCCCACCCCCCAGAGGTCCCATGCTATTTGGAAGCACGGGAGGGGATAGTGATGTGAGAACTGAGAGGATATGCCTGTTGGGAAAGTTTCTTTTCTGAAACTGAAATTCCCCTCAGGTTTCCTTTGTTTCCTCCATGTTAGGTTTTATGTTCTGTTTCTTGCCCATGACAGAAGCTGGGATAAGAATAGAAGCCTCTTGAGTGGAGGTCGTTAAGAGTCCTTTCACTGACTTTTCTTTTCTTCCATCAACTCCCTTTTCACAGTTACTGTGGCGCATTTAATGGGTGGGGCTGGATGTAGCTCATTGTAATTCTAAATAGAGCCCCCCTCCCTTTTAAATGCACATAACGCTGTCCATTAAACCCACTGAAACATACAGCCAGAAACAAAGAGGAAACTAAAGGGTAAATTAACAAAGAGGACGCAGGAATGATGAAAGGCTTGTACCTGTTCACAGTCACCACTTGTCGTGTCTTTTTATCCCCCCACTGTACTGGCTGTCCCCACCAATCATGTGTGGTTGCAAGGAGCAGAGTTGAAGTTACAGCAAGACGGCCATAGATTGAAGGTTCCCTTGACTAATGACACATAGGTACTTTGTTAAAAAGACTCAGAAACAACTGTACTTGGTGAACAGCTACAGTTTGTCAACTAACTGGATGAACAGCTCATTTATTTTATTTGTGTCTTGGGAAGTTGTCACATAGAACCAGAGAGGGTGTCTCTAATGGGTCACCAAATTCATGTTTAAGTACTATATATATGTATGTACATATGTGTTTAACCCTTCTATATATTTGGTGCTTCATAAGTCTCGTGTATATTTAGTGTATAACAAACATTTAGTTTACGTGTACTTCATGAATATTAAGTTTCTTTTCCTTGTACCATCCTTTCCTATCTACATTTAGCACCCGCATGTTCTACTTACTAACCACTTGTATATATATATATATATATATACATCACTTTAAATATTTTATTACTGAAGGTAAATCTTACAAGCTTAGTTATCTTGCGTAACTGAAATAAATTTTTTCTAAAAGCCACTGCTCTTATAATTGGATATAGAGCGCCCATTTTGAAAATGCCCTATAAAATCCTGATGATGAAAACTCTTCTCTTACTTGATTTTTGGTCCTCCCACATGTCTTATTTCCCTCCCACTTTCTCTCCTTATGTCCTTTAACTCTGGCAATCCCAGTGAACACAGTTCCTGCCTTGGTCTTCTTGTGCATGACATTTACTGCTGACATTCAAGTGATACTGCTAATGAAATCTGCTGGATTCGATGCTGCGGCAGGGACATGCACCCCTGGTGCCCCAACCTCCTGGTTAACACGCGTTCTGGGAGGGGAAATGATCCGTACAGCAGAACGCTGCCGCTAATGCACAACATATTTTTGTATCCTCAGGACTAATTTGACCTAACATCCCATTTAGAAAAAAGGGGGAATGCAGCCTTACTTTTTAATGGACAGATGAGATTTGTTTAAAAGTATAGCTCTGATCTGGGGAAGGTGCAGCGGAGTTATATCAAATATGCATTTCATTTATGCGTGTTCAACTAAACCTGCTCATTGGGGGAGCTTTTGACTCAGTGTTAGATGGGAGAGTGAACCTGCTTTTCCCTCTGGTTGATGCCAATGAGATGATGATGCTTTAGCCCTCATTACGGACATCTGGTGCAGTCTGCTTCCTAAAAAACAAGCCATAGCGCTTCTGGGCTAAACTAAAGATAAATGTGATGATGCTTGTTCTAGCAGTGGAGAAGAAACTAATTTATTTTTAAATTTTTAAATTTTTTCGCTTCCCATTGCCCCAGGTCTTGAGCTGGGGTCTTGGGCTATTCATGGTCTGCACCTTAGTTGTTGAGTCACACGGGTGTACCTGTGTGGTTTATTGAGAGAAGGAATGTCAGGCTTCCCCTGCCATCTCTTTTCAGGGTTTCCCATGATTATTCTTTTTGCTATGTGTGCTCTCTTTTCAAATTTTTATTATGAAATTTTCAAACATATGGAAAACTGAAAGATAAGTGCAACAAATGCCCACTATCTAGAATCAACTATTGATAATATTTTGCTTTGCCTGTTTTTTTAACTCTAGCTGTTTATACAGTTTGACATTATTTTACTAAACCATTTCATAGCGACACAATTGCAGATATGGCCCTTGACTTCCAGATATTTCAGCAGGTATGGACTAAGAATAAGGATGTTTCTCTTCATTACCTTAGCATCATTATTGAACTTCAGAAAGTTACCAGGAATTCCCCACCATTTCCCAATAGTCTATAGTCAGATTTCTCCAGTTGTCTTTTACATCTGGTTTCCCTGCAGCCATTCAAGGGTCATGCATTGCATCTGGCTGGATTTTCTTGCTTGTTGCTTTTTGTTCAGTGGAGAGCCACAATTTCCTTTTGTTGTTATGCTTCTTAGACTTTTCCCCCAAATACTCCCCTCATCCCTTCTTTAAATTTTTTAATGACATTTATTTTTTTTGGAAAGACCAATTTGCTTATTGAATATGACTCATGTTTGATTGATTTATCAGACTGCTTCCCTATGTGTCCGTCTGACCTTGTATTATATGATGGTAATTTAGGTTAAACATTTTTTGGCAGGAAAGCATCCTAAGGGAAGTGACTGCTTGCATCCATTAAGGGGCACGTGGCATTGGGTTGTTTGTTATTCATGGTTCGAACTTGCTATGTGGTAATGATGCTAACAACAGCCTTGTCTCTGAGTGAGGAGCTGTAGAGTCCCTGGTAGATCTTTTATTTAGACAGAGCTCTTGGCAAAACAAAAATAACCATCGCTGCCTTCCTCCCCACCCCAAATAGCCATTTGCTCCCTTTACCTCAAGAAAAGGACTATTTAATGAGAATGTGCAGTTGCAGGAACCCAGATTTTCTTTCTGTGGGGTGGTTTCGTTCTCTTTCACCTTCTGGTGTGTGTTCTGCCTCACGTGTCTTCTTTTCACACTCGGTATCACTGGGTTTGTCGGAGTGCCAGCTTTGAGCCAGCCCAACACTGTCTGTCCGTAGGTCTCTCCCCTGCAGCTCATGGGATCATCTCAGTTGTCCCAACCCAAAGAAAACTCTATCTGATCACGTCAGCTCATCTTTCTCATGCTGGACCTCCCAAGTGGTGGGCAGGCTGCTGATCAATTCTCAGAAGGGCTTCGCTCCTCCTTAGTCCAGCCATCTATGACCAGCGTCAATGCCAAAGGGACCTGTCATCCACCAGCCTGGGCAAGTAACTCACCTCACTGAGTGCAGATTCCACACCTGAAAAACTTGTCTAATTTATTGGGTTCTTAGGAGGATTCAGTTAAACAATCCATGTCAAGGATTTAGTACTGGGTCTGTGACAAGGAAGGTGCTCAATAAATACATTTTCTTCCTACAACTGTTGCTATTTCATACCCACTTAGTAGGAACTGTGGGCAACTTTGGGGAAAGTGAAGGCAAATTTCCTGGAAAGAGAATATGGGGAGATACCCCCCAAATTTCATTATCCTAGAAAATTTTCCTTTTCGCTAATATTTTTCTATGTTGTAGAATGATCTACTCAAGCCCTGGGTTATGAGAGACCAAGGCTTGGGCCAGTTGCTCTTTGCATGTATGTGCCATTAAATGAAAAATATGTTACTAATATATATGGAAATATGCACCAATTTAGAGGGAGAAAAGAAATTTTCTTCTTTACATATGTCAAGTTTTTATAGTAATATTTATTATTTCTTTAATTCACAATGCTAAATTCCATTAGATACTGAAATTACATCTCAGTCTATATTTCACAACACACCCACTACCAGAGTTCCAGTGTCCCTTATTGCCACCTTTTCCCCTCATTCTCCATCCCCTCCATACCAGTCCCGAGTCCTATTATTTGTGCTGCAATTTTAAGTTCATTTTTACATTTCATTATGCTCCACATGTGAGTGAAAGCATCCTGTAGTTCTCGTTTTCTTTTTGACTTATATCACTCAACATGATCCCTCCAGTTCCATCCAGATTTTGTAGAAAAGGGCACAATTTCATTTTTCTAAATAGCAACATAGAATTTCATTGGTGTGTATACCATGGCTTCTTTATCCAGTCATCTGTTGTTGGGCATTTAGGTTATTTCCCTGTCTTAGCCAGGGTGAACTATGCTGCTATGAATATAGGGGAGCAGATGTTTTTCCTGACTAGAGATTTTGTATCCTCTGAGTATCTGCCTAGGAGTGGGATTACTAGATCAAATGGTAAATCCATCTTTATTTGTTTGAGGAATCTCTATACTGTAGAGGAAAGAATACTTCTTGTGTGAAAAGCTATTGAATGAATTTAAAATGTGTTCCAGAGATGTTTTTGATGTATGTTCTAATGTATGCCTGCTGTTAGGTTTTGACTTAGGGTAATTCAAATCCTACGTCTCGTGTGAAGTGTGGTGGCAGATTCAGCTCTGAATCTGTTTTGCTCTCGTCTCTCTGCACTGGGCGTCTCTCCGCACTGGCGCAGACTGGCACATCGGACTAGCCGTTCTTGGCTTCTTAGCCTACAGTATCTTAGTTGCCCAGTGAGAACATCCAACAAACACCTACGTGCTTCTCGTGTTTGTGGTTTGGATTGCATTTTTATATGTGGGAAACATGAACATGTTTTGAAAGCTACAAGATCATTTTGATAATTGGAACATTTGAAATCTTTCACCTCAGCAGAAAGAAGCGTTGTTTTTCACCGGTAGAATTAATCAGCATTTTTAAGTGTAATAACTTTAAATGCTGGTGAGGGTGACAGACATTTGGTGGCATTGTTATTTGATCTTTCTGGAAAACTAGTTATGTCAAGAACCATGAATGTGTTTTTTGGCTATTAGAAGCAATAATTCTATTGCTACAAATATTTCCTATAGAAATCACCAGAGATATGGATGAAGATTTATGTACAAAATTTTTGTACACAGTCGTTATCATAGAAAAAGTAAAAAACGGCCTAAATGTCCAATTGTGTGCAACAGTTATTATAAAGTGTTTTATCCATAAGAATGCATATTATATAACTACAGGGAGATGCTGGGGGAAAGTGTTAATTCAGGGGAAATGTTTATTGTTATGTTTTTAAAATTAGGAAATAAAATATTACTTACAGTGCTTACCTGCTGTGGAAAAAAAAAAAATCTTTTAGGAAGACTGAAAGAAAATATGCTGAGATAGTAAGAAAGGTTTCTTCTTAGTAAATGAGGTTCTAAGTAACATTTTTTTCTTTGTTATGGTTTGACTTTCCAAGTTTCTCCAGTGTGCATACAGAATTTTCATAATGAAGGGGAGAAAAATTGACATGAGAAGATAAATGTTTGAACTGTAATTTCAGAGTAAAATTTTAACTTTTAAGGTTTAAGAATAAAAAGTATCCTCAACAGGCAAGGGGAGTCAGTCTAAGTCAGAAATTCAATGAATTGGCCTAAATCCCATGGTTACTTAAGATGGCATTTTAAAATATGCTCATCTGTTTGTGGAGGAGTTTCAAATGTGAGAACTTGGTAAAAGTGAACTTGCGGGAATTTTGTCTTCCTTTTCTAGCACCAACAATAAAAAAAAAAAAATCCATAAATCTTACTTGGATATTTCACAGGGGAAGAAAGCCCCTTAATAAGAATGAATACTGTTTATTCAGCGAGAGAAATCACAGCTCTAAAACAATCTTCCCTCCAAAAAAGTTAATATTCTGAAGAATTAACAGTAACTTAATTGCATCTTACCAGGTTGGGGCCTGTTCTGGATGATAGTTTGAGACAATTCTTTAAAATATCACTTTGGGAAAATTAGAGGAAAAATAACCTAACATAGTAGACTATGTCTATGTGTTCCTCCTCTTGGGCTTAATTACTGAAACTCTGAAAACTACAAATTGCAAACTTGGCTTAGGAGCTTCAGGATCAAAGAGATACTTAGCTTTTTAAAAATACCCTTTGCCCCATCGTATGTTTCACATAAAGACCCTTGTGTAATTAAAATTAAACACAGTTTTCTTGGGGTGAAACTTTGTTAGGCATCAATAAGTTTATCACAAAATTCTAAAACTTCTCACAGAAGGAGAAAACTGCAATTTTAGCCTGAAATAGTCTTTTCAAGTCTACAGAATTTGTTACAAAAGGACAAGATTTGCTGTTCATGAAATATAATAAAGCCACTTGCTGCCTATTTTTATGGTCTTGATGTCATATCTTCCCCCCCGCCACATCTTTTAAAAATACATTATCCAGAGTGAGTAAGAACTCTGCATATGTTCCACTGAAGTATTTGCCCTTTGATTTGCTCTTCCTTTCTACCCATACCCGTGGCTCAGGAAGTGACTTCTTCATCTTGTTTCATTAGTCATTCCGATGTGGTTTATCAAATTCCTTCCACTCAGTATACCCACTCCTTGAACATTATTTCTCTCCTTTAATAAAAACCCATTTCCCTTCACTTATCTACCTGCTTTTTCTTTTCTGTATTAAGGTTTTGTTTTAAAGACTGATGTTGCCTGTTCAATCTCTTGGCTGTAATTTTATGTTATTTTATGCACTCAGACTTCTTTATTAGATTAACAAGTATTTCCACTACCCAACTCAAAGGGCAAATATGCAAAAGTGTAGCGAGCAGAAGAGGAAAGAAAAGTCTTACTGTGAGGCAGGAAACAGACAATGCCAATAGCTCAATTAATTTGATTTTCGTAGCTCTCGTTACTTATTCCAAAAAATCTATGTCTACAGGTGAGTGACTGGCTGAAATACAAAGCTGGCTTTCTGGTGTTCTTCGCATAACTGCCTGCTGTTTCTGACCCTTGATACTAGGAGAACTGACCTCAAAAGTCTCTGCTTTGACAATGGGAGATAAAAATAAAAACAAAAACAAAAAAACCCACACCATTTTTACCTGCTGTTAGTTGTGCTTATTTAAACAAACTCATGCAACTATTGTTGCTTACCATCCCTGGGCGCCTTTCTGTTGGCCAGGCAGGGCTTATGTTGGCAATGGTGAGGAGATGTTATCAGCGATTCATTGTGTACTGTTTGTATAACGGGACAGCACAGCCAGCTCCAGCCAGTTTTTAAAAAATGCCTTGGACTAGTTGAGTGGTTTTAGGAAGGTGCCTGTCTGGTTGGGAAGGTGCAGCCTGTGCCTGTGGCAGCCTGTGACTGACGAGGCTGTGTTCCAGTCCCCAGGAGGCCCCGGACACACACAGTGGGCTGGGTTGGCAGGCTGGCTGCATCTGCGGGGCGTGGAGGTGAGCCGGGCCTCCCTCTGACAGGGAGAGGAGCGGCAGTGGATGAGAAGCTGGCTACCTGTCCTTTCATGCCTCAGGCCCTTTACACCTCAGGGAACTCAGGGTGTTCCCAAAAAGTTTGGCCAAGGGATGAGCTGCTGGAGTGTCCTTAGTTAATCACACCTGAGATAAACCAAACATGGTTTTTCACCTGTTCATTACCAAAGAGGTAACTTGGAAGAGCTGAAGTTTGGACCAGGTGCTAAGGAGACAGTACTGGGGTTGACTTGTTTGCTCTTAAAGTTACCACTTGACTTGACAACTCCTTTTTTTAAACTACTTAAACTTTTAGCATGTTTCCTAGCAAAAATTCTCAAAGCGTGGTCTCTGAGGCAATAGCAGCAAGTGACATCTTGGCACTTATTACAAATGCAGAATCTCAGGCCCCACCCCAGGCTTGAATAAGAATCTGCATTTTATTAGCCCTCACGTGATTTGTGGGGACATTCAAGTTTGAGAAACATTGATTTTTAGGGCCATCTCGACTCAGCCGGCATTTTACCTGTCAGCTCAGCAGAGGTTTCATGTGAAAGTCTTTGATCAGGATTTAGGGGATGGAAACTGACCTGTGGTTTGTCCTCTTTCTCTAGTGAAAGAAAGCAGGACTGTGGTGAATCTCAGGTCACTGGCACCTGTGTCTCTACTCCTGTGGAACCCAAATTCATTTTATCTGTCTGTGATTTAGACATAGTAAAAGAGGCCACAAAATTGAAAATTTTGGTATCCTCCACTTCTCTGGTATGGCTTCCTTCCCACCCAAGTCGTAGCATTCATCTTCCTCAGAAAGGTCCTCCTGGATCCCTCTCTCCAATTCAAGGATGGACTTAGTTCTCCTTTTGCTGATCTTATTGGTGTCCTGTGCAGTCCCAAGTAGCAAGGCCGTACCTTCTGACATGTGATTTGTAAGCAGGACAGTAAAATACAATAAAGGAGGGAAGGGTGTCCATTCCACCTTGTACTGACCCCTCCCCCACCAACCCCATGTGTTATGTAATGCATTTCCTGCCTTTAATTATTTACCGGTCTGGCCCAGCCTGGCCACTGTTCTGACTGCTGTTTTCTTTGTTCTGCAACAGAGGAATGTGACCCCTCTGGGGTTTAAATCCCACTCTGCCCTGGCCGTTTCTTGGCACTGTTTTTCCTCAGGTGGCTGTTTGGGGTGGTAAGGGGGTGGAGCGGAGGCATATTTTCCAAACCCTTCTGTGACTCAGTGTGTCTTCGTCTAGAGAGAGATTTGAGCAGAGGTTAAGCTGATTACAGGGCTCAAGTGAGGGCCTGAGCACATTTCAGATTTGGAATGCAAATTGTTTTCTGCAGTAATTATAGTTCGCACCCCAGCCCTGCTCGGCCCCCGTGGTCATTATCTTGGTGCAGAATAAGTACTTTGTGCTTTCAGAGTGGGAGGTAATGAGGGAGATGGGGGTGCTTAGGGGGACACTAAGGGGTGTTTCACAGCCTGCCTCCAAGCCTGAGTGGGAGTAGGACAAACCCAGTGTATCCGGTGTCACCTCTGACAAGCTCTGTGACCTCAGGCCAGGAGCTCAACCTCTCTGAGCCTCTGTCCTCCATACCTTGCCTGAGTGGGTTGCCAAGGTGATGGGATGATCACAATGTGATGGGACACTTAGCATAGGGCCTGGCACAGAGCAGGTACCCCACCAGGCAGAGTTTCCCTGCCCAGCAGAGGCCATAAAGGCAGGGATCTGCTGTGGAAACACACGGTGCGCGTATTAGTTATCCCACCACAGGGCTGCCTCCCATCCTCCTGCCTGACAGAACTGCAGACGGGAGGGCTGGCCGGGAGTGCCGGCTCAGGTTCCCTGCATGTCCTTCTCGCTCTATGCTATATGGCAACTTGATTACTGATCCGAGCCATGGGTTTTCTCATCTGTAAAGTGGACACGACGTGTGTATGTGATTCACAGAGTTGTCACAAAGATGTATGTGAAAAATGCTTGTGATATTGAGCATCAGTGCCTGGTACAGCTGTGAAGGGTACCATAGATACCCCCTTGGCAGAGATGAAGAAAGCAAGATTTTCAGGACTAGGTGACTTTCCCAAGCCTGTGCCCCTATGTTGTGGAGCCGGGACTCTGGTGCAGCAAATTGGATCTGACACTCATGTGAGAGTTGCTCATACTCTGTGTGAAGATGGGCAGAAGGCACTGCGTAAGCACTGCCCAGGTGCCTGCCCCGGGCTCCCTTCCTCGGACTCCTCATTTGTGCTGACAAAGTCTTCTTAAATTGGGTTAAAGCAGCACATGATAATATATTACTGTGTAACATAGTGTTGCTTATGGTATATCATGTTTTAAACTATGTCTATTAAACATAATGCAGATTATTTGGCACCAACAACAGTTGTTGGCAAAGATTTGCATTCCTGCTGGAGTGTCCTAGCCAGAGTCCGTGCTGAACAAGAGCTTTGTTTCCCCACATAGAGCTTATGCTCAGTGATTTTGCTGCAGTTTACTGCTTAGTTCACTGCTTAGCTCATACAGTCTCCTAGCAACTGCTGTCGCTTCAGATCATGTGCCAGGCCCTGTGCTAGGTGACTGGTTTGAACTTCATGATGACCTTGTGTGAGGGGTGCTCTTTTTCTCCCACTTGATGGAAGTAAGGCACCGAGAAGTTAATTAATGGTCAGCAGTCACACGGTAAGCTGTAGCGCGGGAATCTGAATCCAAGTTATTGGGCTGAGAATTGCTATTCCTAAATCCGGTGCTCAGCTGCCTTCATTGATTTCCAGCCTTCTTTCCTCAGCTGGCTCCCAGTCTGCTTTCCGAGCTCTCAGACTCCTCTTCTCAGCTGCAAACCTAGCCTAGCATTTTCTAGAGCCTGTCGCCATGTGCAGGTCTCACCCAGCCTCAGAGAGTTCTTTGGGGGACCCCTCTTGCAGCCCCCAGGTGCTCATTCAACACAGGAGGCCCTTGTGCATTCTTTAAAAAAAGAAGAAAAAGAAAAACACCTTTCATTTTAATGATGACACAGCCCAGAGGTGAGATTCTTGTTATCACACTGCGGGAATCTGGGCAGAGGTGATTGGAGTTGTAAAGTCAAGTTGTGAGGAATTCCTTCTTTCCTTCATAAATTACCCATGTGAGAGCTCTGTGTAATTTCACTTTATGGGAGGGAATGGCTGTGCTTAACTCCTGTTGGAAGAGTTTATCTCACTTCTCATTCAGCAAGGAGAGGGAGTTGGGAAGCAGAGATATGGAATTTGTTGTTGTTACAAATTCTGGCTTTTCTCAGATACATTTACATGTGTGTGATTTACAGTACGTGGGAACATGGTAGCAGAAGACCTCACCAGTGTTCTATAGCCATGGCCACTGTTCCTGGCAAAAAGAATTTATATCTGGCCATGCATCTATTCTTGTCAAAAACCTTTGGGTCCCCATTTCCACAGGCTAGGATGGGGATTCTGACCTTGGCTGCAGCCTCCTGTCTCCGGGCTTTCCCCACCTGCCACCCCAACCCTTCCACAGCTCTGACCAGCTCCCCACTTCCTGAGCGAGCCCTGCTGATCCCCACTTCTCTCTGTTGGTTGCCCTGGCCCCTCCCCTCCATCTGGCAACTCTTCCTCCTTGGTCCCCAGGTTATAGAAGGAGCAGTGATCCGCAGACATTGTTTGCAGGCCAGTGTCCCTTCTAGCCACAGACTCCTCTGTGGTATTTTTGTTTTTAAGAAGCATTTTTATTTAGTTGTTTACACTGGACTCAGGACACAAACCTGGGTCCTAGGGATGTGTGTGGACTGTGCTGCTTTAGAGGCAGCTGACCTCCACTACTCCACCAGTATTTTTGCATGCCAACCAGACACTTGGGGAACTTTTCTGTTGAATGAACTAGCCTTGCCCCTCTTTGCACATGCTGGGTTGTATTTCTTCTTCAGGCTGGAGAGGGTGTGTGGCTAGTAGACAGAATAGCAGGTGGAAGACCTGGAACACCAGACTCCAGGTTCCATGAGAGCCAGGCCTGTTCTGTGACCTCAGAGCTGAGGCTGATGTTCAGTCACTGTGAGACCACTACCTGCATAAGCTCTGTGGTAAGAGCCGGCCTAGTTTCAAATCCCTGTTCCATCACTGCCACGCTTGGCAACTTGGACAAGTTTCTTAACCCCCCCTGAGCCTGTTTCTCTGGCACAAATTAGGGATAATAAAAGTACCTATCATAGGGTGGCCATAGAATTAAAAGAGCTTATTAGCCTGACACCTAGCACCTAGGCAGCCTCCAATCACTGGTGGTTATGACTGTTATAAATAATGGAATAAATCAGTCACAGGATGTATGCTGTAAGGAAAACAACAGGATGACATGACAGGGGATGCGATGGTGGGGGGCGGGGGGGGTGCGTGAGACCCTTCACACAGCCTCGTCAGGGAAGGACTCCTGTCAGCTGAGACCCAACTGTGAGAAGGACAGTGCTGCACTGTAAAGAGATCAAGGGGGAAAAGGTCTGGCGAGCACATGATAAGGTCCTGTAGCAGCAGAGAGTCTGATGAGGAGCAGAAGGTGTAACAAAATTTGGGAGGAGGTGGAGCATAGAATGAAATGAACCCCAGGAGGGAGATAGGGGTCAACCGATGATGCAAGGCCTTATCAGCCAAGGGACAGTGTTTGGGTTGAACTTGAAGTGTGAAAGAAGCCATTCATTCCCAATGCTCAGAATCATTTTGTGAAGCTGCTGTCGCTCAGTGTGTGTTCTGCGTGCAGGAACCTAGCACTGAAAAATGTTCGGATTGATTTAAGCTGAAAATGAATTTATGAAAGGATATAGGAAGCTCAGAGAATGTTGGAAGGATCAGGGAACCAGGAACAACCCCAAACCAGACCCCAAACATTTTCTGCAAGGATAGCACAAGAATCCTTGCTGCCTCTGCAGAGCAGCTATAGAAGCTGCAGTTTGCACCAACACTACAAGTTACAGACATGGCTCCTCAGTCTGTCCTCGCTGCTGCCTCTGCGAGCTACCGCCCGCCTTCACCAGAATAGTCTGCAGCGTCCTCCTGCTTTGCATTCCAGCTTCTGATGCCTAGTCTGGGGTGGGAGACTCAGCTGGGCCCAGATCCTGCCTTCATGTCCAAGCTGCACAGAAGACTAGGGAAGCCAATGTGGGCCATCTCATCTCCTTTGGTAGAATGTGGATCTGGTTCATGAGATGGGGCCTCTCTGAACCTAGGAGGCGGGTTGAGCTGCAGAGAGTGTCCAGAGAGGCACCTGGAGTAGGTGACTCCACGTCCCTTGGTCTCAACCAAGTAGGCACCAGCACTTTAAGAAAGACTGGACTCTTTTCCTCAGCTAATTTTTTTTAAATGCTGGATTTGGAAGTAACTCTTTCTTAACCTGATGAGAGGCTAACAACCTTTGTGAGATCACTTTAGTTGGTGCAGGTGTGTGGGGTAGAGTGTCTCTCCCATGTTTATCACAGATTTGCATTCCTGCTGGAAATGCCTTAGCTATTGTCAGCACTCATAATTGCTTCTTGTCATGACCACGTGGGGCTTATTGTACATGATTTTGCTGCAGAGTTTATCGTTTATCTTATAAGGTCTCCAGGAAGCTGCATGCGGAAATCTCTGAGCCTTACCAGGAAGCCTGCCTTAAAGGGACCTGCAGCTCCCTTGAGTGGGAGCTGGAAACCTTTTCTGAGTATCCCCAGCTTGCTTTCCTGGTTTCCTGTGCTTAAGTGATTCTTTTCTGATTCTGACTGAAGGGGAAAAGTAGCAATATTTATTCAAGTCCATATGGACACCAAACAAAATCAAAAAGAAAACTACTTTGTTTTGTAGGCAGAATGAATGTTCACAGTCAGTACGCACATGGTTTCAATCTCTTGGTATTTTCTTGGCAGTTTCATCATAGAAGTCTTCAACTTTTTAGATGGACATAGAGATTTCAAGGAAGTCAGTATTGCAACATCAATATATATATATATATATATATATATGTAAAATTTCAGTTTTAGCCACCTTTTCATTTTCTTCCATATTGGAAGAAAAGGAGGAAATAGGAAATTGCAAATTTCTATTGCCCGTTTCTTATTAGATGCCCAGTTGAAAGCTCTCATTCAAGTCAGGGTAAAATAGCAAATTGCTTTGGGTTTGATACCGAGTTTTCAATTTGCTAAGAGGAAATTCAAACCAATATTCATAATTACACCATTATTTTGGTCCTTTTATTTAGTCCTTTTCTGCTTGAAACAATATGTAAAGAAATGACTACTGCGCTTTTCTCTTTTTTATGTTTCATTATGGAAATTTTATAATTTATACACAACCAGAAATATGGTCTAATGACCCCTCAATGTCCCCATCATCTATTTTTCTATACATATCAGTTAGTACCCTGTCGTTCTCTCTGTAGCTCCGTGAGGGCTATGGAATCATGACTCTTCTTGTACAGATGAGGGAACTAAGGGTCAAGGGAGTTAAGAAGTGACTGAGCAGGTCATTCAGCTAGTCAAGGGCAGAGCCAAAAACCACAGAGCTCCCATGTTTACTGTTCATTATTCCAGCCAACCTGTTCCCAGAAGTTATCCCTAGGACATATCTAGAATCAAAATAATGATGAGAAACTTTTTAATAAAAATGATTTCTGGGCGTGCCCTGGTGGAGCAGGGTTAGATCAATTGCCTCCAAAGGACATGGGCCACATGCCCCTGGGTTCGAGTCCTGGGTCCCCGGGGAAGACAACCAGTGTAACAACTAGAATGGAAGCGATATAAGCTGCTTCTCTCTCTTCCTACCTCTCTGCCTACCCACCTTCATTTCTAACTGTGTTTTTCTTTAAAAAAAATATTCTGGTGAGCCCTGGTGGCTTAGACCCTAGACCCTTAGAGCCTGCAGCTGCAGCACAGACCATGCAAAAGCCCAGGAATCAGGGTTCGAGACCTGGGGTCAGTGGGCGAACTACCAAAAATGGGAAAAAAAAAAAAAAGAAGAATAAAAATGCTTCTTCCTTCCTGCCTGCCAGCCTTCATTTCAGCCTGCCTCCATTCCTCTTAAAATAAATAAAAATAATTTATATTTTTGTTTTAAACTCCAAAACTCAACTTGTCAAGCATGTTTTTTTGATACAAGCAAATGACTTCTTAGAGTCCCCCTGAGTATTCATTTAAGTGTTAGGAATACTTCCCCTGGCCCAATGCTCAGATCTTCAACTTCTAATCAATGTTGACAGCATAATGCCAAATAGTAAGACTCATTTCCAAGTAAGGAAGCTCTTTGACTGATAGGTATCAGCTAATCAGTTTCTAAGCCTTGCTTTTTCCTTAGAATTGGGCAGAGGTCAGCAACCCACTGGAGTTTCACTTCTAACTGACAGTAGAACGAAGCGGACTTGACAACCTCTTGAAAGCACTGTGCTCAGGGTATTCATGTTTCTAAGAAATCAATCGAAAGAGCCTATTTGCAAGCACCCCAGTTGGCCCCATGCAGACATTCTTTAGGCTGCTTTTGCTTGTGTTCAGAACCCCAGAGACCGGACTGGTGACTGCTTTGCATCCTACAGCAGAAGAGAGCTTTTCTTGTTTTCATTCGTGTTTTTTTTTTTTTTTTTTAAATAGCTGTCTGTATATGTGAGGAATTTGGTTATAAAAGTTCAGATTTGTTTAGAAGAAAAAATACAGCGCTCAAGCAGTGGCTTTTAACAAAACCAGCAAGATAAGCACTTCTAGATTAGCCATGATTAGCAATCTGTGGAGACTTCCATGTTGGAGCATCATTTATTTTTAGTTCTTGTGTTAAAGCCATAGATGAAGACTTTTCTATTTATTCATTCTTGACCTTGGACAGCCAGGTCTGCTCCCACATTCTTCTCATCATTTTGTAATCTGGTTGAGCTGGGATATTAAGCAGGACTCTAGAAAGACATCAGCTGTTTCAAATGGTCGTAGCATCTTGAGATAAACCACTTTTTGCCCAGCCAACCCTGACCTGGAACAGAGTCTGCACTCCCCAACCCTCACTTTTTGACCAGGGTTCATTGAGTAATTTTGCTTGGCTTAACCGCATTTCCAGCGCTGAAGAGTGTATCTGAAGACAGTTAAAGTGTATGACCTTGAGTTAATTCCCAGGCTTTAAATACTTTGAAGTTCTTTTTATTTCTCATTCGCTTCCTGTGTATTATGCCTTCCTGCCAATCTGGAAACACCAAGTATTACTGTACCTTCTCTCAACCACAGCGTGTATTTTACCACTTAGTCTTGTGTGCATTTGACAACAGCCTCAGAAACCTATGATCTGTGAAATAATGCTTTTCTCATGTTAGAACCTTGGTTAAATCAATGTGCGACATCCTGTTTTAGTATGATCACTGCTACCATCCATTTTAATGAAATGCTATTTTTCCATTAAGCTTGTGGAATTATTGTAAAATATAAGGCATCAAATGGGATATGGTCACAGACCCTGCAATTCCCATCCTACTTGAGTTTTAGTGAAATCTATGGCTTCGTGGGTACAAATAAAGAGATTGAGAAGCCAGAATAAAATGCAAATGGGAAGAAACTCCATTAGCTACCAACTTTTAATGCAGCAGTAATTTCTACTGAAATATTAACCATTTTATTTCATGTAAGTGAAATTCTTACAACCCTGATGGATATATTTCTGATGACATCCTTAGAGAAAAAAAAAAAAAAAACTACTTGAAAATTTCTCAACAGAAAATACCCTTACATATATAGAATAACAGAACAGGAAAATCTTTGATTTCCTGTATCACAAGGAAGCATGTGGTGGCATCTTAGCTAGGTCCCTGTTTGGGGACGAGTCTCTTTTAAGTCCAACAAGAGGTTGTCACCAGTATAATTATTTAACCAGATGTGGGCAGACGGGCCAGTTTTTACATTTCAGGTGCTTTATAGGTAGTTTCCCTTGAATAACTATATAAAGATTCAGCACCACATTTTTTTTTTTTTTTTTTTTTTTTTTTTTTTTTTTTAGGAAAGATATAGACAGGAATAAAGGGGAGCACCAACCAACATGTAGGAGAGAGAGGAGGAAGAAGCACTTTATTTATTATTTTTAGTTTTTTATCTCAGTTTTTCTCCTGGCTCCAGGTCATGAACCTGGGTCCTTGGGTAAGTGGGCTATGCCCAACCACTACTCCATCTGGGTGTGTCTCAGCTCCACACTCTTAAAGGAAAATATGCTGAGAACTTACACCCCCAGAATTTCAGGCTTTATTTTCTTTTTGTCATTTCACTCTAATCTATATAGAAATATATCATAGAAGACAGGGTTTTACAAGATGAGGCTTGTGTTTCCAAAGAGTAAAGGATCTCACTTGTTAGGGATCCTTCTCTCCTCTGTGGTTCGTGGTCCCACATTTGCCATCTGTCATGTTTTTGACAATCCTAAGGCAGTTTCTGGCTGTCTGTCCACATGTAGCAGGCGCTCTGAAGTCAGCCCACCCAGCTCCACTTCTCACTAGTCAGTGAGCCTCGAGACAGTAGTGATGGTCATTGCACACGGTATGGTCTCATGTTAAAGCATCAGAAATCCACAGTTACCATTTATAGTTTCAGTGATTGTGGCTTCATAATTCTTTTTTAGAGAAAGGTGCAGGCAGGAATAAAGGAGAGCAGGCAGGCAGGCAGGAAGAAGGAGGAGGAAGACGTGTCCATCGATTTTATTTAGTTGTTCCTCCCAGCCTAGGTCTTGCACCCGGATCCCTGGGAGACATGAGGACTAAGTGTGGTATCCTTAATCCACTAGACCACCAGGGCACACCTTCATGATGTTTTACTCTCCCTGCACTGGTGCGCTTTAGTCTTGCATTGTGTTCTCGATGTTGACAGAGGCAAGAGGAATGAGCCACTGTGAGGCCACATTGCAGGTGCATCTTTCACGTGGCTGAGTGTTCCCAGGTTGGGGGCTAAGGAAGTAAGGCACTTCCATGGGAGGGTGTGCTGTGGTCAGGGGTCTAAAATGTGTATAATGGTGAAAGATGCCTGGATGTTAAGTGATAAAATCAAGGGGGAGAACAATGTTCTCTTTCTATTTAATAAATAAATAAATAAATAAAATGTTACAGTGTATGAGTGTTTAGACAGAAGGAAATGTCTGGAAGGATCACACCAGAGGCTGCAAACTGGTGGCCCTTAGGTCAGATCCAGCTAGCAACTGTGTCGTGTAATTCCTGTAGCACATTTTTTAAAAAATGATAACTTAGTGGCCAGGTTTTTAAAACTGGGAGATTTGGTAGAGCACCTAATATTTCCAGCTTCTTTTGAAAAACAAGGATGTCTCATTTCTGCAGGGCCAGTAGTTTCTTGGGACCCCAATAAACTGAAACTAACCGAAGACACACACTCTCAATGGTGTCCCAGTGCCCACCCAGCCTTTTATTTCAGCTACCTTAGCCCCTAGCCCTGAAAGCATTTGAGTTTCTGACACCCTTGTGACATTTGGCTTTGACGTGGTACCTCTGTCAAATGGAACTGGGGTAGAGAGAAAAGTGGGGGCCTTTGGGAAGACTCACATTTTTACACTATGCACTTCTGTATGGTTTGAATTTATTATAATGACACTCTGTTACTTTTAAAATTTAAACATCAAAGGAGGCCTGCCATGGTAGAGTAGTGGTTAGGTCCACTCTCTCTAAAGGCGCACAGTCCATGAGATCCCAAGGACCCTGGTTCGTGTGGGGAGGAGGGACAATCAATGTCAACTAAATAAAAATAGAATGAAATACTTCTTCCTTGTCCTTTTCCTGCCTGTCTCATTGCCTTCATTCCTGCCTGCACCTTTCTTTTGAAAATAAATAAAATAAGTAAAAATCCATAGGAAAACATGTTTGAATACTTAGTAGTATCCTAGAGGCCACATAGAGAAAACCCACACTCCTGTTCCTTTATAAACTCCCATCATAAAGCTCAAAGTGGGCTTGCGCCCTGCAGACAGGAACCTTCTGGTATTGAAATGCTCTTCCAAGTTGCCTTCTGCTTAGACAAGTTCATTTCTTGCTCCTGCTCAAAGCGGAGACATCACAGGAAACAGCCATGGCCTGTTCTTTCCTTCCTTTCTGCAGGCTGCACCCTTCCCCTTGCCAGGGCCTCTGCCAGGCCTCCTCCTCTGGCCGAGCCTCCTCCACTGCTACCTGCCCCGAAGCCCACTCAAGTTTCATCTCTTCCACGAAGTGCTGCGGCCCACGGGTTTCGGTTCTTCTTTCTCCTTCACAGTCAGCAGCCGGAAATTAGCCTTAATCATTCTAGGATTAGTTCATGTGAATGTGCTTCCCTCCCCCCAAAGAAATAGAGAAATAAACTCTCGTGTGTTGTGGGCCTCTCTCATTTCCTTGGGGTTTTCACTGGGATGATCCTGATCTTGGCTGTTGGGGATTCAAGAAGTGGTTTGTTCCAAAATCCTCTAGAAGAGTGACTGAGTTTTGGGGCACCTCCACTGGTCCCCAGGGGCTTGACATTCTTCGTTAACTGAGCAGCCTCCGAAGCTGGCTAATCTTATATTGACAGGTCACCACAACACAGGACCCTTTCTATGCAGGAAACTAGCACAAGAGGCCGTCTTAGGAATCCCCTTCCTCCCCGTCCAGTTACCCCTTACCCCAGGCTTGTTTCTAGGGAGTTAGGCTTTGGGGACTAAGGGATCCCAAGGATGACCCGAAACCTACCTTTTAGTGGACTCTGCTACTTGATTTGACACCCATTATTGAATATTTCTGGGGTGTTAAATCTGGCAGGGACATATGGACCTTGAAGTGACCCAGATGTTTGCCTGAAAGGTTTCAGCCTTCTCACAGTGATTTCACTTCCCTCTTTCTCCAGACAGATGGGACCCCTTCATGCTTCTTGAAGCAAGACCATGCCCATCAGAGGAGCACGACAGGCCTCTCAAAGCATCTATTTCCCCCCTCAAGGCACCTTGGGGCTCTGCCCTCCCTTCACTTGCCCTTGCCAGTTCTTCAGCCTAGAACATGCCTGGAATTCCGCCCTTGTGTCTGTTGCTCTGAGAAGCCCTCTCAAGTTGTGTCCCCATAAAAAAATGCATTTGCTCCTCTCAGTTGTTTCTTGGCTCCCTCAATGCTTAGCAAATTGCTGGCAGCATTTGTTTTATTCTCCAGTCATCAGTGGTTCATCTCTGCACTACCAGGGTCTGCTGCATCATTCCGTGATGGCTGCAGGGCAGAAGGCACTGTACAGAGATCCCCAGTGTTAGGAACCAGGCTGCCGGCCCGAGAGAATGGGGAAGCCTGCTTTCTGGAGAGCTCCAAAATTGAGCCCCCAAATTTACTCAGGGGTAAGACAAGCAAAGCCTTTAAAAAAAAAAAATCTGTGTATGTAAGAAGACCTCAGGAAACCCTGAGGTTTCCTTGCAGCTAAAAGTTGCAACTAGAAAGACGTTTGCAAGTCAAATTCAACCCTATTAGAGAACTAAAAAGTAAAAATGAATCATTGAAAGCTACACTGGAGTTCTGCCTCCTTGAGTCTGAGGCTCATGGCCACTAGACAAGGAGGGGAATGTTGATTTGTTTGTGGAGAGGGGTCGAGCAGGCATAATTTTCATCGGAAACCTGTGCTTCAGTGGGAGACAGTCCATCTCACTGAAGAAGTCTGGATCTTATGAAAGGCTGGATACTGCAACAAGGTGTTGGTTCTGATGAGATCAGTAGCTCATAAACTGTGAAATGTCAACCATTAATTTATCTCCATAAGAATGCTGAGAAGAGCAATCAGGCTTCTTTTTATCTATGTCAAAAGCTGAAAGGGAGGTTTCCAGAAGCAGTTATTTTGAAGGGACTCTGAAGAGAAGATGCCAGATTTGCCTAGGAGAAAAAGGAAGAGGCGGATGGGTGTGGTGTGTGCCCTCGCTTGCTTTGAGTTGCTGTGAAATTGGGATTCATTGTGTGCTCTGTGAACTGGGCAGGGCCGCTGACTCTTGGGTGAAGTTCAACTCAACCAGTGATTCTTACTGAAACACACTAAGCTCTCCTCCCAGTGTCCCTTCTCTCTCCATTTCACCCCAATATTTGGATCTGCAAAGCTCCAGACATGATGTCCTAACAGTGAACCCTTTGGAGCCTGGGGAATGCCCAGCATGGCTTTAGGTGGGGCCCCATTTGTTCATATAGACGGGGCTTTCAGACAGAAAGTGAATTTCTGGTGTGCCTTTGAGTGTCAAAAAGCAGAGAGCTCTCAAAGAGCAGCAGCAGCAGGCAAGGAAACTGCCAGAAGTGGAGAGTGCAGCTTTCAGCTTCTGACAATTGTAACTGATGGCCCCCTGTCACTTCCTGCAGGCAGCCCAAGTGGTGGGGCGGGGAGGAGTCCCTTCAAGGAAACCATGCTCTGCTCAGCTCCGAGAGTCCCATCCACAGGGCTCAGCGGAGGTTAGGGGCAGGGACTCCGGGTGGATGAGGCCAGAGCGCTCCATGGTGTGGTGTTGCTTCTTTGTCCGTGCTCAGGTAAGCTCCCTGGGAGCAGGGAGGAGAGAGGCCACTGCTGCTGAGCCAGGGATGGACTAGCTCCCCGCTCCCAGCCCAGCCTGGCTGCTGCTGCTGCTGCTGCTGCTGCGTGGTGCCAGGAGCGGAGGTGTGGGCGGGCACGACTATTTTTCATCTCCCAGTCCATGTAGCTTCTGCTGGAAACAGCTGGAGAATGGAGGCAGATGTCTGTCTCCCTTTAGTCTGAATCAGAAAAGAGCTGTGTGCTTGTGCTGAAGACCACACCGGCTGTGCTGTGCGCGGTGGAGCTGGGGAGTGGAGTGGGTACTTAGCATCTGTGATTGGAGGACGGTCGGGGAGGGAGCCCTCTGACTCCTTCCATGATGCTGGTACCTTACAGGATATTTGTTTTCAGTTCATGAGAAGGGAAAGAGAAAAAGAGATGCATCTGCCTTCTGATTTTGTTTTCTCAGGGGTATGTGTGGGTGGGATTATTATTATTTGTTTGTTTATTTTTATCACAAAGCGGATTTCCTAGATCTTTTTTTCTTTCACCTGGAAGATGACTGAATTCAGTTTTGGAAGTTCATTCTACTTGGAGCAACTTTGTTTTTTTGGTAGCTTTCCTTAAAACAGTGCTGGTGTTCTGAATGTGTTCACCACTGGGAAGATGAAACCAGACGATATCAGGGTAGAGACAGACTCTCTGGTGCTGGTTTGGTTCTTTCAGAAGGAGCAGCTGGAAATGCCGAATTTCTGTGGATTAAAGAATGGTTAGGAGCCCTGACCTTTTGCTTGTTTGGGGATGGGAGTTAGAGCTGCGGGTAAGCCACAGGTCTTCTCTAAAGGCAAAGCCCATCGCTTTTTCTATTCCTCTCTTTAGAATTATGTTTCTAAGACTGGTTATTTAATGCTAACAGCAATTCTTGTTCTTTATTTAGATATCCATTGTTCCTACTTTCAGGTAATCTAAGTGTTTTCACTATCCTTTCTCCTTTTCCCATTTTACTCAGCTATATAGTTATTTGCTCACCTGATGAAGAATACTATTTGAGTCTTCAAAAAACAGAAATTGATAATATTTAAATGATTTACTCAGTAATAACAAATATAGTCTTAATAAAAATAATAATAACTAATATTTATTAGGTATTTTTTGTGTTACTAAGCACTTTATTCACATTAACTCTTGAAATTCTAATAGCAAGAACTTACAACTGGGGTTAGATATTATTATTTCCATTTTTCAGTTGGTAAAACTGAAGCTTAGAGAAAACAAATAATTTTCCCAAGGTCACTTAGCTGGTTAGCAGTAGATCAGGCTTGAAGGGCATCTGTTGAACCCAGAATGACATTCTTAGCCATGAGATGCTACATTTCATGATGGGGCCCCCCTCACATCTCTTGTCTTGTGCACTGTATTTGGTAACACTCTGCTTTCTTGTCCTTTAGCAAATCAACTCATGTTGGTGAATATTTGCCTGGTCCAGTTAGTACCTGAAGTGTCTATGACCAGTCACTGCCTTCTGGACTCAGTTTCCCTACATGTCAAGCCAAGATGTCACTAAACTTATTTTAGCTCTGATAATCTAAGGCATGCAAATACCTTGTACAAAAATGCGAAAAACTCTTCTCATATTGTCCTTATTTCAAAGTCAAAATGTTGAATTGAGGGCTCCATACACACATCTCCAAAGGTTAGCAGCTAGAACCTGACATGTAAATGCCTGACTGGTTACTGACCTTTATTCTTCTCTTGAAAATCTTAGTGAATGATTGTTCATTTCTTGGCTTTGGCAGTCTCCAGAGAAAGAATCTGGAGGAATTGGGATTATGTGCGGGAGGACAATCGGTAACTGAATGTGGAGGGAGGGGAAGGGAGAGAGAAACCTTTAAAGCTCTCATGAAGTCAACATAAATCCAACTTGCAAGGTAGTTCTACATCTGTGGAGAAATGGTAGAATTATGGTTATGGGCATGGGTGGAACCACAGAGATTCAAGTCCCAGCTTTGTCTCTTACTAGCCATACAATCCTAGTTACCAAACCTCTGAGTCTGGTTTTCCCTCTGTAAAATGGGGATAATAAATAATGCCTACCTGGTAAGGTCATGAGGAATAAATGAAACGGTAGAGCCGACACTCAGCAAACGTGATCCATGTCCCAAGTCTGAATGATTCCAGAACATGTTGGTGGCTCCAGAGAAATGAATCCTTAGTGTGTGAGGGCTTAGCAACAAGAAGACTGTGAAAATCTTACATCCTGAGATAGACGTGACCCTGATGTGACTTTGTGGAGGAAAGGAAGCAGCGCATTCCACGGAAGGCTGATTCTTCGTTTTGAAGCCCCGATTCCAGCCATGTTTTTACAGTTTATCTAGGATACCAATTGGGAGTCATAGAAGGGGAAGTGGATTCAAACCAGATCCTAAAAAGGCCTCTCTTGAAGGTACACTCGGAGGTGTGACTCGGAGAGGGCACCGTCAGGGTGGTGACCCCGAGTGTCCACAGGGACAGAAACAATGGGTGACTTTAGGACCTAAATATAAACTATGTGCATGTCACTTGGGCAAACCAATTCTGAAGCTGGGTTTCTGGGGAAGAGCTCAGGAAGCAGCGCCCATGTGCTGTGCCTGGTTTTTTCAGCCTCCTCTTTTTGAAGAGCTTTGTCCATATATTCCATTTTCCACATTCCTTGGACACCTCACTCTGCTCGGCAGCCTGGATTATGGGCCCATCTCTTCCTTTCCAAGTCTTCATTGTGGCTTTCACCACCTCTTCCCCCTGTTCCTTGCAGACCTCCCCCAGCCCCTGCCATAAACTTCAGACGTTCCTGGTGCTCCTCCAAGAGCAGGGTTAGAGCACTGAGCTGGGAGTCAGGAGTTTGGGCTCCAGTTCCCTGTTTTGCACTTAACCTTGGGCAAAACTGAACTTCCCTAGGTGCCAGTTTCTTGACCTGGAAGCAGCAGAGACATGCTAAGAACATGGATCCTGGAGGTTGACAGCCTGGCTTCAGATCCTCACTGCCCCTTGATCTTCGGCGAGTTCCTTACCTCTCTGGGTCTCAGTTGCCTTACTTGCAAAATGGGGATCCTGATAGAACCTGCCTCACAGGTATGAGAGGTTATAAAGTAATGCCAGTGGCACCCTTAAAACATCTTATAGGTGCTTAAAAATATTAGCTATGGTGCACTCTGGTGGAGTAGCAGCTGGGTGCAGTCCACATCCCAAGGTCCCGGGTTTGACTCCTGGGCTGGGGAGAACAACCAAGCTGAATGATAAATAAAATAAATAAAGTGCTTCTTCCTTCCCTCTCTTCCTGCCTGTCTACTTGCCTTCACCTGCCTTCACCTACTCACTTGCCTACTTCCTATACCTTTCCTTAAAAAAAAACCAAAAAACTAGCTGTCTTAATGATTGTGATTTGTAGGAAAATGAGACAGTGGATCCACCTTCCTAAACACCAGTCATGTTTCCCGTTGCCACATTCCACTTGTATTCACTGTTTCTCTTACAGTTATTTTTATTTATTTTAATTGGTTCACCCTAAGCAGCAAGAGTCCTAAAATCATAGGCTGGCTTTGTGTTTCCTAAAATACAAAGGTGCATTCAGGTCTGCTGCATATGGTCTGAATGATGTCACCACTGGCAGCCACTTCCCACACTTTGAGGACCATGGAACCAGTGACTCTGAGTATCAGAGGCCTAGGCTGCTGCTGGCAAGTGATTTTGACAACACTCATCCCTCTAGAAGGATCCATGCCTACCCCCCCACCCAGCTCTCTTCCACTAGGCACTGCCCCAGCACCCGCTTTGCGTCTGCATCTGGGCCCAGTCCCAAGATGATCAAAATATGGGCCTTGGCCATTCCTCCCTACTTCTTCCTTTCTCTTTTTTTTAATGAGGTTTTTTTCTGTGTTTTCCCCTGGCCTCATATCCTTGGGCTTCACATGGCCTGTGCCTTAGCTGTCTCAGCTGCCTGAGCCATAAGAGTGTGCCCTCCTGTTCTCTTTAATGGGACATGACCAGCCCAGAGAAAATGGAAAAGAGAGCCAAAAAATAGCCTGATTTATGAAATCTTATTTTATTGAGAAAAGAGAGGAGCCAAGGCCACCCTCTGCTTGAAATCTCTGGATGTGAGTAAAGAAGACCATTGCAGCCAGTTTTTGTAAGAGTAACGGCAGCCCCTAAACTCATACCAAGCTGTATGCTATTCCCATGCTCACAGCGTGCAGGTCTGTTGGGGTGGTCTGCTCCACGTGGATCCATTTCCCCTGTTCTCCTGGGGAGGTCAGAGGGTCCCAGAGGAGCAAGCAAAAGCACAACATGTCTCAGAAGACCTAGGCTCAGAATTGGTACTGTCCCTTTCTCTGGCTAGAGAAGGTCACAGTACCAAGCCATGGAAGTAAGGAGGGGGCCTAAAAGTTGGCTGAAGAATAAATTAATATACCACAGAGATCATTACTGTTGACTCACCCAGCCTATGTTTATTGAGCATCTGCTTTGTGGGGGAAGGTGTTGGGGGAAGGTGAATACAGTAGCTCTAAGTGATGACGCTGATGAGAGCAGTGTGGGCCTAGACTATATTAGGGTTCTAAATAAACATGTGATGAGTGAGTATCTGCTCATGAATGAGAACCTCCAGAGCACTGAGTAGTGACGAGTATGTCACACGGGTTGTCTCATTTAATCCTTCCAGCCCCTCTGCAGTAAGTACAGTCATACCGGGTCAGACAAGTGTGATGCTTACTAGCTTGGTCTGTTAAATGCTTAGACTCTTGTGAGTTGAAGAAGAGGTGAAGGCATAGCAATGGGAGAAGCCATGCCAAAACAGCATCCCTGATGTGGGGGAAAAGGGGGTTTGCTCAGAATCCATCATGTGTTTATTCCCACGTGTATGTTATATGGTCATGAGTGCTCACTCCTCAGGCACCAACTCAAACTAAGTTTGAGCATGATTTCTAGCCAGTCAGTTTCTCTAAATCTCTACCCTTCTGTTTAATTGAGATCACACATGCCTTTGAATGTTTTCTTTAGAAAATTGCACATGGTCGTGAAAATCTCTGTGCAGGCCTGTGGCCTCCGGTGAAAGCTTCTGTGCTAATTATTCAACCCATCCCTACTCCCTTCCCTCCCTTCCTCGCTTGAGAACTTCATCCAGCAGAGGAAACATTTTTCTATATTAGTATGCTAGTGTCAGGCTCAAGGTCTGACTCATACTAATACTGAATGAGTGTTTTTCAAATGAGTGAGAGAATGAGGATGAAGGTGTTGGTAAAATCTCATTGGTATGTGCGGAGGGCCCCAGAACTTTCAGACTGCATGGGACATGAGAGCGCTGTTGTTAAACCCCTTTATTTCAGACATAATAAACCTGAGACCTGGAGAGTTTCGTTCACTTGACCAAAGATACATAGCTAATAATAACAGCTGTGCCCTGGTGGCTTAGGTGTTAAGTCCACCGGACACAGTCCACCCCTCCCCCTACAAGGATCTTTGGGCAGCTGAGGGGGGACAACCAAGATGGACAACTAAATAAAAGAAATAAAATGCTTCTTCCTCCCCTCTCTTCTCTTCTTGCCTGCTTCTGCTTACCTTCAATCCTGCCTATACTTTACCTTTAAAAGTATAAAATAAAATCAATGTCTTTTCTCCAAGAATAGATGACGTATGCTCAAATACAATTAGGTGTTCTTCCACCGGTAGCTGGTAGGGCAGAGCTCTTGTCACCTCTTTCTCTGGGTCTCCCCTTTCCATTCTGTCCCTCAGTCCTCACCCAGAGGTGGAAGGCAGTGTAGGGATGGAGCAGGGGAGGAATTTGTTCCTGCAGAGTCCTGGAAATCTTATTTGGAGCCATTCTTCTATTCTTAGTTGGAAAGCACTTTGTTCTCTGATGCATTGTTTTAACAGCCGCCCGGAAATCAGCCTGAGGGGTCAGTGATGCCGCTGGTTCCTGCCTGTGGCCGCCCAGGTGGGAAGTGCACTGGTTTGTTTCAGGACTAGTCTTTCATCAGGGCATCATTGCCTGCCCATTAGACTGGGCGGGGAAGGGTGAGGAGGAAAAAGAGATTCCAGTGAGTCGATTTTTCTTTAGAGCAGTAGCAACCACGCTTATTTGGGTTTAAAAAGAAAATTGCTAAAATCCAAATGTCAGCTGAGCAGTGTGCCCTGTAGAGCAGCATTGTCCGATGGAAATAAAATAGACAGGTGCCCCTTGGTGGAGTAGTGGTTAGATCCACTGCCTTCAGCCCAGAGTGCAGTCCACGTACATCCCAAGGACCTGGGTTCACATCCCGGGACTGGAGAGGAAAAACCAAAATGAACAGCTAAATAAAAATATATAAAATGCTTCTTCCCCCTCTCTTTTCCTGCCTGCCTGCCTGCTCACCTATATTCCTGCCTGCACTTTTCTTTTAAAAAGATAAAATATACAGATATTTATTCACAATAATTCATACCTGGGACCTATGTAGTGTTATATTGCAATGTTCCTACAATAAAATTAAAAAAGAAATAGAATGTGAATCATGTGCAATTTTAAATTCGCAGTAGCGACATTAAAGAGAGGTTAAAAAAACCTGATAAATTTAATTTTAATAATTTATTTAATCCAGTATATCTGCATGTTAGCATTTCAACATGTAAACCGATATTATTTAGGAGATGTTTATGATTTTTCGTACTCAGTCTTCGAAAGCCCCTCTTTTCAGGCCAGCCACCTTTCATGTGTTCAGTGCCCATGTGTGGCTCATGGAAGACATTGATCAGTGGCTTCTGGATCAGAACTGTCCAGTACAATTCTTTATGGTGGTGGTAATGTCTGTCTGTGCTGTCCCATACAGCAGCTATAAGCCGCTGATAGCTCTTGGGCACTTGAAATGTGGTTAGTGTCGCTGAGGAGCTGAGCTTTAAATTTTAATTACTTGAAATTTAAATCTCCACCCACAGCTTTGTATACCTAGTGGCTACCATATATGGACAATGCAGCGCTGGAGATTTGCTCTTATTGGAGTAATATAAATTTGAACTTGTCCCAGGTATCATTTTTCATCTCCCACATGGACAGAGATTAAAATGTTGGATAACAGTGTTTGGTGAAGGTAACAGGACCTTCCATGCATGGCCAGTGGGAGTATAAATTAAAATGGCTTTTATGGAGGGCAATTTGGCAGTGTTTATCAAATTTCAAATATATATTCCCTGGGGCCCCTCAGTTCCAGTCCTGGGTAGACGGCTACATCGTTTCTTTTGCCTGTATACTGTTTTAAGTGGAAGGATATTGGCTGCAGCAAAAGACAGGAAACCACATACATACCCGGTCAATGAGGGACTTGATACATAAGATACAGCACTTTTAAAAAATGTGATTTGCAACTATTGAAAAAATAAGACCACTTTTTATTTGATGGCTGTCCAAATACAGTGCTAACCCACTGCGGAGCCCCACATATAATGTTACCATTTGGGTCAAGGAATGATTTGCAGAGCAGTTCTGGAAGAATGTAGAAGGAATTGGTCACAGTGGTTGCCTCCTGGGAGAGTTAGGGAGGTCTAGGTTGGGAGAGAGGGCTACTGCCTGCTTTGTTTTGTTTTTGTTTTTTGTTTTTTCACCTTTTTGGAATTTAATCCCATGTACTTGAATTGCCTACTCAAAAGAAAATCTAAAACATGAAAAGGAAACTTCAAGGGCATTGCGAATCCCAGAAGGCTTCCTAGAGGAGGCCGCCTTTGGGTTGAATTGCGAAAGATGCCCTGGAATCTTTCTGGAAGGAGGAAGGTGGAGGCTCAAAGGCGTGAACAAGCAGGGCAAGTTCAGTTCCACTTCAGGCATTCTGTGTGCCTGGGGGTGGGCAGAGTACTCAGTGTATAAGATAGGGCAGTAGTGGAGATTAGACTTGCACTGGGGAGGGTTTTGTGAGAAGTCTGGACTTAACTCTGAGCCAGAGTGGCTGATAGATGATTTGAAGGAAGTGGGACGTGATGTGATTGTGTTTGTATGAAAGAGAGCTATTGGCAGAGGAGAGGATGATTTGGAACAGTGGTTCTCAAAATGTGATCCGAGGCATCCTGAAGACTTAGAAAATCCTAACTATATAACCCCAAACAGATTTTCTTCCTGTGTGTCTGCCAGAATGACACATCATAGCAGAGTGATTGCAGAAGCAGTTCTGTGAATCCAGCTGTCTGGGTGGCCAGGCATTAAAGAGAGCTGATTTTCTCACTATATTTTGGAAAATATAGTTAATTTTCATTAGCATATGATAAGGTAATTAACAAGTAATGTATCTGGTATCTTTTGGTATCTTTTAAAATAATGTTTCTTTAAAATTTGCCAAATTAATTTTTTTTCAAAGAGGAAGGCAGGCAGGAAGGGAGAGGAAGAAGAAGCATTTCATTTACTTAGTTGTTCATTTTTCTTGTTCCTCATGGCCCCAGGCTCTGAACCTGAATCCTTGGACTGGATGTGGACTGTGCCGCAGATGCAGGCTTAACACCTGAGCCACCAGGGCATGCCCAAATTTATTTTCTAATCCTGTAAAAATATTGTTGTAATGGTCTAGTGGATAAGTTTGCCACCTCAGGCAGACACTGTCCATATACATCCCAAGGACCCAGGTACATGACCCAGGACCTGGGGGGAATAACCAACATGAATAACTAACTAAATAAATGATGTTCTTCCTCTGTCTTCCTGTCTGCCTGCCTGCCTGCCTACTCGCCTTCATTCCTGCTTGTACCTTTCCTTTAAAAACAAGAAAGTGCTATAATCCACACAAACAAAAGCTCTTTGAGGCTCTCAATAATTTAAAAAGTATAAAGAAGTTCTGACAGAGAAAAACAAAACAAAACACAAATTGAGAACCACTGATCTGGATGCAGGGAGGCCCTGTGTGATTGTGCTTCTAACTGGAAGAAAATAAACTATAAAGAAAAAACGCAGTTATCCAAACACGAGTCAGGTAGGAGGAATGAGCTAGCAGGACAGGAGCTGATGCTTATTGTATGCTCCTGTGTGCATGATATGATCTGGACAGGTATGCATAGGAGAGCTTGACTGATGGATGGTTTTGACTGCTGGGAATATCGGTGCATGCCCTATACTCAAGTTCCGTGTTAATAGATATTTCGGTTGTTTCCAGACCTTTGCTGTTAAAAGCTTTCTGAACATCAATGTACAGATCTCTAAGTGTCATGCAAGGATTGCTGTAGAGTTTCTCCATGAAAGTAGATGCTGGCCACTAAGACATGCACATCTTCAGCCTGACTGGAAGCTATTAATTGCTTTCCAATCTGTGACTCTCCCTCCAGCCTTGTATAAAAGTCTCCATTTCTCCAATCCTAAGTATTGTCAGATTTTTTAGCTTTGCCGGTTGATGGGTGCGAAGTCCAACCCCTTCCTCACCACCCTTACTTTTAACTCCTTCCTTCCTGTCTCCATCATCTGCCTTGAGGCAGAAGATACTAAACTCTGAATTGCAGACAAGTGAGAAAGTCTTTACCTCTAGGAAAAGGCTGTGTGTGTGAGTGTGTGTGTGTGTGTGTGTGTGTGTGTGTGTGTGTGTGTGTGTGTGTGTGTGTGTATGAACACTCAGAGGCAATGTCTATATTCTGGTTCTTTGGGTGAAGGAGTTAAGTATTGGGGGCATTGCTCTTTATTTTAGTTGGAGACCCTCCAGTCAATGGTTCTTGTTTTTGCTGTAATTTAGGACCTGGTGGGTCTGCACTAAAGGAATTGGACCTTCAATGGGCTGGTGTTTGGGGTAAGGCAGGCCCGGTGTAAGGCGTTAGGCCAAAACCTGAAGCTTTAGCCAAACAAGGACCTGTGAGTAAGAATTGCCTTCCCGAGAATGGCTGCTTGGATCACTTGGGTCAGGCCTTCCTGTGGACCCGCAGCCAGGGCCAGCCTCCAACCTGGGACCTCTGTAAATGCTGAGGGTCCTCCCTACCTTCGGGAGAACCTGTACTTACTTTAATGCTCTGCTATAGCTGCCTTGAATATTCGCTCAATAAACTGTGGACCGGGGAGCCCATATTTCCATTTTGCTCTGGGTCCTGCAAATTAAATATACTGGTCCTGGCTAAAGCATCTTTGTGCCTCTCGGATAAAAAGGATGTAATCAGAGGGGTGGAGGGGTGCAACTCCGTGGGTGGCACTGTTCCCTTGCTTTACATGGCTGCCCTCACTGAGAGCACTGGAGCTCTTCTGGGTGAAACACCCTTTCCTCATTTCATATTTCTTTCTTACCTCTCTGTAGATGATAGGTGTGGATATATGTATATGTATGTGTGTGTACACATCTCTATATATACATACACATATATATATTCATATAAATACATATTCAGTAGGTTCTCAGATTACCTCATTCCATTCAATTTTCTGTCATAATATTGAGAAGAAACCATCCCACTTACCATTGAACAAAAGGATATTATTTAAATCCCTGTTTTTGTTATATATTACTTGCTTCAAGTTTCCAAGAACCCATCAACAACGCCGAGGCCTTACTGTGCTGTCAAGTCTCATTATGCAGGGATTCTGTATTTGCCTACTTGCAAAAATTTATGTGTGACCCCCAAAACAATACGTAGAGCTTTTGGTGTTCATTTACAAACATGGATAGAGAGGGGAGTATTTTGAGTTGCCTGCTAGGCATGACCTCAGCTAAGGTCAAACCAAGCAGGCCTGCCTTCCTGTTCCAGCTCTTATGTTATAATGAAGTGTCTTTCTCATAGTCTATTTAGTGCCATGCTTTTCACTTACTTTCACAGGAAAGATTCAGGCAGGAAATAAGGTGAGTAGGCAGGTAGGAGGAGAGAGGAGGAAGGGAGGAGAAATACTTTATTTTAGTTGTGCATCTTGGTTGTTCCCCCCATCACCTCCACTGGCCTTGGGACATGAAACTGAGTCCTTGGCATGTGTGTGGACTGCGTATAATTGGAGGTGGGGGACCTAACCACTGCTCCACCGGTACGTGTCATTTTTCACGTTTGCTGGTGATTTCACTGTTGAAAATGACTCCCGAGTGTAGTGATAAGTGGTGGTTAGTGTTTCTGAGCCCCAGAAGACGGCAGTGTCCCTACAGAAAAAATACCTGTGTTTGATCAGCCTCCTTCAGACAAGAGCTTTAGCACTGTTGGATGTGAGCTTGATGTAAATGAATCAACAAAAGACTTCTCTTAGTAAAAACACATGGAAAACAAGATTATGTATTGATTTGATTGGCAAACTCCAGAGGTTTGCAGGAAGTTATTTCCTGCGTTTCTCCAGAGAGCAGCGGTTCACTATTCACTCACTTATTGCTGGAGAGATCTTACAGAATGAAACTGCTGCAAACAATAAGAATTGACCGTAGTATGTATATATGTATGTGCTAAATGGATGTGTGTGTGTTTTTTCTTCACCTTTCCTCTCTCCCTTGCTCTCTCTTCTCTTTGGTCTTCTCTTTCTTTATTATCTTAACCTCTTGCATGTTCTGTTCTCCTTCACTGGTCACTGGTCCTTCTGACATTAGCTTTAGCCTTAGGTACTTCAAAAGGCACCTGGGGAAGGTGCCTTGGTTGGTTCCTTCAGTCCAGTTTTGGGGGTCACGTCTTTGTGCAGTGCGCTGGGTTCTTTGGAACTGAACATAGACCTTGTGTTTAAAGAATTTCTCTTACAAATAGGATTATTGCAACCCTCAATTTTCAGGCAATTAAAGTCTCCTGTTTATTTCTAGAAAGTGTTTTCCAGTCTGTCATTCTCCCCTACTCACACCTTCTTTAGCTACCTGTCATCATACATGTATACAATGTTGGAAGTCAATTTCTGTGGCCACCTGGTCCAACCCCCTCATTTTACACAGAGTGAAACTGCTATCCAGAGAGAGAAAGTGATGCTTAAGGTCACACAGCTAGTTGATGACCTTAAGAATGGATAGTAGCCCAGTAGTGATTGTTCCCAGGTTTGCTCTCTCTTACTGCTTTGGCATCGGACAAGGGAATGGTAACATCAGTTGAGGTATAGCAATTTCTAATAAAATTTATAAAACAGATTTCTGAAAATTGCATAACTATAATCAAACCAGAGGAAGTATACAAATATAAATTTTCGATTTAACTTTTTATTTCTTTATTTTTTTTAAAGGAAAGATGCAGGCAGGAATGAACGCAAGTAGGCAGGGAGACAGAAAGAGGAGAAGGGAGCGTTTGATTTTTTTTATTTATTATATCATTTTTATAAACAACACCAGTTGTTTCCCCCGGACCTGGGACTTGAACCCAGGGATTTGTGGTCTGTGCTCTTTCGGAGGCAACTGACCTAACCGCTACTCCACCTGCTGCATCAACTTTTAAATTTTTTTACAGAAGCATTTCATTATCTAAGTCAACAGATCTCGGTGTTTACAATATAAAGAATTTCAGATTCCTTATTTGGGTGGTTTCATCATCAAAATAGCTTTTATAATACATTCTAAAGTGGGCATCACTTGGTTCTAATCCTGTAAGGCAGACATTTGAGAGCCAGGATTGTGACCACAGAGAGGGGAGAATCCTCCCTCAAAGCAGACCAGGAAACAGATAGGGCAGACCTCCGTCCCACTCGCTCCCCAAACCTTAGCCTCCATGCCCTACCTCCCAAAAGGGGAAAGGAAGACAGTTCAGTCAAGATAATAAACCCATTTGCAAACAAAGCATGGCCCAGCCCTGTGGCTCCCCTCCACTCCCATTTCCTGTGACTAAAGTTAGACCTATTAGATACAAATTTCATTTTTAATCCATGACTGGGCAGACAGAGGGCTACAGATCCTCTCCGGAAAGGACAGGGGAAAAGGAGGAGTCCCTTTTTAGTCATCCCAGGAGAGAGTGCAGTAGAGTGCTGCTTTTTCTGTTCTTGTCACAGCAGCAAAGCACATGGGACAGCTGCTTTTGGGTGACAGTTCCCAGAGAGTTTCCACAAAGAGAGCGCTTTCTAAACCACACTCTTTTATGGATCACCTTATACCATATCCCTTTACGTTGAGAAATACTTCAAAGTTGTCTGCAAAACAACAGTTATCTTAGATAAACCCTTAGGTATATCTTCAGTGGAAAGTTTATATTATTGCCATACACAGAAGACTGGTATGCCAGCCATAAATACAGTATAACTACCAAGACAAATAAATATGCCCAAAACAATGCGACTGAATTCTAGCTGTCACCTGAGTCTCTTTGCACCCTTATAAGAAAGATTGAGGTTGCTGAGCATTAGGCCTGCCTTCAAGGTGAAGTAGCCCCAGTCTGAGCTTTTCTCCTGGGTAGATTCAGGATAGGCAGAGAATTGAAAATAGAACGTTCTTATTATGTGATCTGCTGCTGGGTCCCGTCTGTTGCAGCAGACTCCCCCGGTGCCTCCCTTAGATGGACTAGACTCACAACAGATGTCTTGTGTTGAAGTTCCTGGTACCAAATTTTAATTTCCGGTGTCCTTCTATCTGAGGGGGTTTCCAGCCAAGGAGGTTAACATCCTCCTTGAGCTCCTCTCCATCAACAAGAGGTAGGGCTTTGCTGGATTGAGCACTTCAGCCTCCTTACTCCTTGGTGGAAGATAGCGCATCTCTATGTGTAGCTATGTTCTCCAGTCTCTCTGGGAGTCCCCGGTGGGCTGAACTCTGGCTGATACGCCTCTGTTGACCCCACACCCTTTCGTTATTTCCCTCCTTTTCCTGCCTCACTTCCTCTGTTCCTGCCAGTTTTTCCTGGGGATCACCTCCCAAGTAAACAACTTATACTAAATCTCTCCCCTAAGACAGATGGTAAGCATAATACCCAAAGTGACCTCAAAAACCATGAAGGTATTGGATCTGTCCTTTGAGAAACACTACTCCAAGGTCTCTACCCCAGTTGTATAAAGCAACTTGTCACTCTTCTTTCTTTAAAGGTAAAAAATATATTGAAGGTACGCCCTGGTGGCTTAGCTGATAAGTCTGCCGATTGCAGTTCGCATACATCGCATCTCTCCGTGATCTATCAGTAGCCCCAACTGAAGCACTGCACACGAATGTTGCAAACTCAGAGAGCCACTTTCACAAGCTTTGGTAAACTCCAGAGGAGAACCAAAACCTCAGAAATTAGGGAGATTAAAGAGAGTGCACCTTGAAGATGGAGTTTCTGTTTTGGCCTGAGTTCCACTGACAGTTTAAAGGTGAAAGGATTTTTTCTTTTCCTTTTTCCTTTTTTTTAAAGGAAAAGCACAGATAGAGGTGAAGGCAAGTAAAGTCAGGCAGGAAGAGAGAGGAGAAAGAAGCATCTTATTTATTTTGTTTGGTTGTTCATCTTGGTTTTCCTACGGGTCCTGGGATGTGAACCCAGGACCCTGGAAGCATGTGGACTGCACCCAACCACTACTGCACCAGGGCGCACCAAGCTGTCTTATCTTCAGGGCTGGACCCATGCCAGGGAGTCCCATCCCATGAAAGCCAGACTATTCAGAGAGTAGTGAAGTCCAGGGTGAGATATACCCCCAGGATATAGGAGGGGTGTCAGAGCATCTTTAAGTGACACAGGGTCAGGACCTCTAAAAGGAGGGCGGGAATTCAGGCAGCTTCATGGCCAAGGCTCTGAACTTGGAAGGCACTGGAAAGAAACTCCATCTGGTTTCTGCACTCCTTGAATGGAACTCTGTGGGAGGGGACAAATATTAATCAAATAATTATACAAGTAAATGGTAACGCTTTCATGGAATTAGTGCAACAAAGGAGAGACATGGTGCTGAGAGGCCCTAATTGGGAGTTTTGGTCTGGTTTGGAGCCATCTTGGAGCCTTTACAGGGCTGACATTTGAAATATGAGTAGTTAAAGGGGAGGGAAGAGGGTTCCAGGCAGAGGAATACCTGAGGGATCACAGAAGAGGAATTGAAACAGAGGGAGGCAGGGACTCAGAGCAAGGGAATAAAGGTGGAGATAAGAGGAGGACCAGGACTTTGCACAGGGCCTTGAGACATTCAGGACTGTTTCATACCTAAAAAATGTTTCATACCCAAAAAATGAAGAAAAAAAGGCAAATAGCTGTAAAAGAAAACTGTCTCAGTGTAAGTCTCTTCCTTATTATTTAGAAGATGATATTTTCCCATGTAAACAATCCCACCTGTGGGCACCAGCCTTTTAGAATCACCACACAGGCATTGGTCATTCAGAACAGGCGTCAGTGGGTACTGACCAGTCAGAAAAGTTTTCAGGGATGCAACCACCATGTGTGCATGGACACTAACCAATCAGAATCAGCTTTAGGAATGGAACTGCCACAAATACACGGGCACTGGCCAATCAGAATAGGCATCAAATACCCCGTGTGCAAAGAGAGAACTTGAAACTTTAATGATAAGAGGCCTTTAGAAGCTCTCCTCACCCACTGCCATCTTAACTTGGCTGGCTCCATCCCATCGTATAGGTCTCATCTCAAATGTCCCCTCTTCGAGATGCCTCCTCAACCACTCTTTCTAGTTGTTCTGCCCCTACCCCTTTACAGGTTTTCCTAGAACCATGGTTTACTTTCTTCATGACTTAGTACACTCTAAAACTAGATTAGTTGTTTACTTGCTGGTTTAGTGTCTGTATTCCCTGCTTGACTCTCTGTTCCCTACACAGGGACTGTGTCACTCTTGTGAGCCAGTCTGTCTGCAGCAACCTCCACGATGTCTGGTACAAAATGGGTGCTCGATGAAATGCTGCATATGGATGAACCTATGCAGTGAAGGTCTCCTGTCGTCCCTGGGTTTCTGTGATCAAGATTCAGGAATATTACGGACTCCAGTGTCAAGAATAAAATTTTATGTGCAGCACCTCTTAGTATTAGATATTCTTCAGTTTTCTGTTTGTCCCCATTTTGTGGGAAAGTGAGTCCATTCGTTAATATATGTCAGTCACCAAACATTTGTTGATCTTTCTCTTTTGCTGGGTTAGGCCTTAGAAATGTCCAGGAAAGTTTTAGATATGAAAGAATTCTACTGTTAGAAAAACACTCTTGGCACGCCCTGGCAGAGCAGCAGTTAGGTCAGTCCTCTCCAAAGGAGCTGGCCACATACCCCTGGGGTCAAGTCCCAGGCCTGGGAGGAAGCAACCAGCATGAACAACTAAATGAAGATGTTTCTTCCTTCTCTCTCTGCCTACCTGCCTGTCTACTTGCCTTCATTCTGCCCATACCTTTCCTTTGAAAGACAGAAAAAGAAAAGCATTCTTTTCCTAGGAAGCTGATTAAATACTACAACACATATGCTTTGTTTCTGCAAAATCCAGACCTCAGTTTCAGACTCCGGGATAAAAGTGATTGGGATGAGCTTTGAAGCAAAGATTAAGGATTAGAAAATTTAGTGCAAAGTGCTTTCCCCATCCTGGCAGACTATTTGTGGCTCACCGCAACTTTTGCTTTTCACTCAAAACTTGATGGGACATGATAGTGCCACTGAAGGAGGGTGCCTGGAATACCTGCCTGTCCCTGTATTGGGGGACCCTTTGTATTCCACCTGTAATTTAGGGTTGTGGTGAGCCCCTCCTTCACTTTCAAAGCCAGCTGCAGAAGGAAAATGTCCCTCTAATCACAGTTGACATGGTTCCAGACACCACATCAGAACTGGTAACTGGCTCTTACATTATTGTTCTATGATTTCTTTGCTGATTGTTGCCAAAAACCTTTTTCTCAACTTAGTCAAACTGTCTCTCAAACTAGCGGCCTCCTCTGTGCTAGCGAACTCTAACTGGGCAGAGAGAGAGGTCTTCGTCCTATGGACAATGTGTCACTTCTCCAAGTGTTCAGAAGCAGCATTCTGAGGAGACAGATGAAGACAGTTGCTGGCATATTCCAGTACATTGTTTGGAGACAGGGGTGGTAACTACTATGTAGTCACTTTCATTGTAACTTTCTTTCCTACTGAGAGAGAGGAACATCTTTAAGGATCAAAGGCCTCTTGTGAGCATTTCCAGTTTTGTTTGGAAGAGAGCTACATCTATTTTGGATCAAACAATCCTTAAATTATATTTTTCTCAAGCCTAAGAGAATTGTGCCCCAGCTGATATCTGACCATATTCTGTTGAAGTGCCTGGGCAGACTCATTGCCTTGTAGGAGCTTGCGGGGGCCCAAAGTTAGCAAATCCTGAGAGCTGAGTTTTCAAGAAGTAAGCAGAGGGCCTGATGCCCCCTGGAGTTGGGCAGTGAGCGGCTATTGAATACCCTAAAAAGGATGAGGGACATAGCCTTGTCTGCAAACTTTGTCTTTAGGAGGTGGAGGAATGTGCAGGTTACTTATGAATTTATTTGGGGCAACTTTATTTTAATATAATTTCAAACTTAGAGAAAAATTCCAAGTCCAGAATAAGATACTCTTGGATACCCTTTACTCAGATTCACTGATTGCTTACATTTTTAATTTTGCTTTCTCTCTCCTTTTTGTTTGTCTCTCTCTATACATGCATATGTATGTGTGTATATAGATCTACATCTGTGTCACATGATACATAGGAATATCCATTATTTTTTCTTCCCATTTGAGAATGACTTGCAGACATTATGGTCCTTTATCCACAAATACTTCAGTGTGTCTTTCCTAAGAACAAGAACATACTTTAATATAGCACAATGATCAAAAGTGGAAAGCTTAACATTGACCAAATATTTTAATTCATCCATCATTCAGTTTCAAAAGTTGCCAACCATTGCAATAATGTATTTTACATCTTTTCTTTTTCTTGGTCCAGAATCCAATTCAGGGTCATGTGTAACATTTATTGTCATGAGTTCTTTTGTCTCCTTAATCTGAAATTATCTCCAAGTTTTCATGGTGTTTGTTTATTTTGAAAAGGAGTAAACCCAAGTAATATTGTAGTTCCCTCAATATGAGTTCATCAGCTATTTCTTCATGATTAGATTCAGATTATGCAAAACACTAGAGTGATGTAAAAATAGTTCTCTTTTTTAAGCTGTGCATGTTTTCACAAGAAAATGACAGAAATGATGTGGCGTCCTTCTCAGGTCATCACATTAAAAGACCACATGTCCCAGTATTGGTGATGTTAACTTGATTATTTAGTTCAGGTGGCATTTTCTAAATTTCTCGACTGTAATGGTCCATTTTTTTTCCTTTTTAAGTTACAAGAGAATTGAAACTATGAAAGAGTCCTATTCCTCAGGAAATTTTATCCTACTAGTAAATAGAATGTTAGCTTTAGAATGTTGTTGATTTTTTTCTTAAAGGAAAGGTGTAGGTAGGAATGAAGGAGAGCAGGCAGGCAGGAAGAGAGGAAGAGGAAGCATTTTATTTTACTTAGTTGTTCATCTTGGTTGTTTTCCCTGGTCCGGGGTCTTGAACCTGCATCCTTGAGATGTACGTGGACTGTGCCTGGTGGTCTTATCTGCTTGGCCATCAGGGTCTGCCATGCTGATGATTTTTTGACTCCATCATTCCATGTTGATTATTTAGTATTCTACAGTGTACAAAAGATTTCCTTCTCCTCCATCTATTTGTATCAGCATGGACCCATGATTCATATTTATTGAGTGGGGCCATGACTTCCTATTGTCATCGTTGATTTTGATGCTTGGATTGTCTCAGGCTTGGCTCATAAGAGCCCTACAAGCTGTTGCCTGTAACCATCATTCTTAGAATACTTCACTGCTTTTTGTTACAAAAAGATGTTCCAGGTTCCTCTTGTAATTTTCTGCTCCAGCTCTGCAATCAGCCTTTTCTCTGAGAAACCCCGAGTCCTTTTAGTGGGTAATGGTATTTAGAAACTAAAATCTGAGAACTGGGTGTTTTCATCGCTTCTAGGGTGTGATTGCTTCTAGACCTTTCGGTATGCAGAGGTGGAGAATAAATACAAATATGTGTATGTGTAATCACAAGTTCATTCCAACACCTCCAATTCTAGTCTCTCTGTGCATACCTATGTTTTAAAAAACACACACAAACATTTTCACCTCTACACTCTTAGTAGATAAGAGGTGGGGGAAAATACAAATATTCATTCTGATGACTCCCATTCAGTCAACATATATATATATATATATATATATATATGTATATATATATACATATATATATAATATACATGTCAAACAACATTTTTTTGTGTGTTCTTTGGCATGAACACACATAAAGAAGGAAGAAAAAGCCACTGAACAAAAGGACAATTGTCCCAGTACTCAGATAACCTATAATGACATTAATAAATAAAGTGAGATATGTGTATATATACATGGCTAGATAAAGGCACTGAATAAAAAGGGATAGTCTTCTTCCTCCTGCCCTAGGCTCTGTCCCCAATGATTAGTTTTATGTTTTTATGTTTTTTTCTGACAGAAAAAAAGTAGTACATATATCAAAATCACGTTTGTATGTGACAGTATCTGTTTTTTTCTCTCCTGATTTTAAGAATGTGACACAGCAGGAAGCGTGCCATGCATCGTATTATCATCATCATCATGATTCAATGTATCTTAGATATCCTTACATCTGTTGTGTAGTTCTGTACTATTCTGATAGTGTAGTCATTCTTATTACATGGACGCACCAAAGTTTCATTTAACCAGTCTCTTTTGGTGGACATCTCATTTCCAGTGTTCTGCTCAGCAGGCTTCCTTGTGCATATGTCTCGGTGAAAGCATATCCTTAGGTATCCCATGATTATTCCTAGCATGTATTATATATTGCTAATATTGTCATAGTGTCTTTCAGAAAGTTTGCTTCAGTAATATAACCTAATCCTCCTGCTTGCAATACCTAAGGACAGGTTAAATGATGATGACATTCTGCCATGACACTTTTAAAGTCCCAGTTGTACGTCTCTAGCAGTGCCAGTGTTCCCACCCCACCATGGAGACCAAAAGACTCCAACCAGCCTTCCATTTTAAAACTGTTACTAAATCCCTGTTTAAGTTGTTTCTCATTTTAACTTAAAATCTGTAGAATGAACCTTGCCTGGTAAATTGAGATATTGGAAAAAAAAAAGTAGCATTGTAAATCTGATGCCACCTTGTTAGCCACGAGGGAGTTGGTCTCTATTTAGTAACCATATGAAAATGACAGAAGCCTCCTACTTGAGTCTTATTGAGACTCCTTTCTGCTGGCAACGAACTGTTGGGTGGATTGTGAAGAGGAGCCGTGACTCTGTCTGGCTTCCTGGACACTTCCCAGCTTCTGATCTGGGAAGTGGACTTAGACCTTTGTGTATCTTGCACAGGGACAATAAATATGAAGGCCATTGGACTTAAAATTTGTTCCCAGACTTATCCAAAAATCTCATGTAAATTGACACTCCATTCTTGTTTAAACATACAAATAATGACTTGCGTGGCTTCCCACAATTTCAGTTTGGTGGACCATATTGACTCTGTGGCTTCACCTGTCTCCTAGTATATTTCCATTTTAGAATCACAGAAACACATATTCAGCTTGTCTTCAATTCAGTTTCCCAGAAGCACATCCCAGTACAAGTGTGAGCTGTTGATTTGGGAGATGATCCCCAGAATCCCTGGAAAGTGATCAGGGAAGAGAGACAGAGAGGGAAGAAAGCCAGTAGAGAATGTGGTCATCAGTGAGTTAGCTCTGGCAGCAACTGCTGGGACCTTCTGGGAGATCGACTAGGACAGTAGTTCTCAAACTTTGCTGCCCACTGGAATCACCTGGGGAGCTTTGAATGTCTGATGTTCAGAATCCCTGCATGATGAGAGCCAGACACTAGTAGCTTTTTTTTTTTTTTTTAACTCCCAGGTGATTCCAATGTACACTGAAGACTGAGACGACCTCTCAGAGTGATCCCCCCAGCTTTAGGAAGCTGGGGTATTCTCCTACCAACTCCAGTCCATCCAGGTTGAAAGCTGCTCCTCGTGGTTACTCCCCGGCATTTGTGTCCTGTAGAAAGTGGATTCATGCTGGGGAATAAGGATTGCAGAGGAGATGTGGGCCCGCAGTATAGACTACACAGTTAGCTGATCTGACATGAAGTCTTGGGTTTGTCTACCTTAGCGCAGAGCAGCTAAATCAAGTCATTTAAACACTGTAAGCCTCCGTTTCCTCATGTGTAATTACTTCTTTGTACAACTGTAAGGATTAGATTAGTATATGGTAAGTACCCTGCATACAGATTATTAATTGTTGTTGTTATAAACTCAGAAAAAGGGAAGGGTTATCTTAACCAGCCGGAACACGCTGCAAAGAAACAACCTCAGCAACTTGGGCCTGTGAATTCTAATAATGGTAGACAACAGCAAATGATTCTGCCAGGGAACTTTTCCTTTCTTTTTTTCCCTTTTTCCTTCTCCCTCTTTTTCCTTCCTTCCTTTCTATTATTTTTAAGCCTTTTATCTTGAGAACATCATGGAATCACACATATCCTTTTTATCCTTCACCAAGCTTAGGGGAGCTGACATTTTATTTTTAATTATAATTTTTATCGAAGTAACCTTATATTGTAACATTAAACATATTTCAGGTATACCAGCATTATAAATGAATATCAGATATGCATCATTAAGTTCACCACAAACAGTCCAGTTCTGTCCTTCTATCTGATTTGCCCACCTCCCCTTTCTTTCAAGAGCTGTTCTGATGAGTTTTCAGGATTTACAGAGTGGCTCAGTGGGTGCAACCCATTTCTCCAGCACGCTTCTCTGCTTTATTTGGTAGATTGTCCCTAGTACTAGATGGCCCAGAGACCTAAGGGAAACATTGCCTGTTAGCCTTTGGGGAACTGCTCAGGAACGTAGGCCATATGTGGCTAGCCAGACATCGCCAGCACTGGGGTTCTTCCTAGTCAGGAAAAGGCACGAGGGAAGAGCTCAGAACTCTCCCTATAAAATCAGGTTCCCGATACTGTCATGGACATTAAGCGTGTTTGCATCAGAATTGTGCAGTTGGCCATCTAAATTGGTTACATGAAGTAATTCTAGAAATTAAGCAATTATTTGGACATTAGTCCCTAAACTCTATGAGGAAGCATTTTTGTTGAAAGGGACTAAAAATAATTCTGTATGAGAAAGAATTTTAATAAGTGGGAGTTCATTCTGCTGTTAAAAAACAAGTGGATAAACAGAAGAGGACCAGGGAAGCATAATGGTGTATTATTTACCAAGGACTGTGAATCATCGAGTGCACCTGAGAGCAGGTTGGAAAAATTATTAACTAGTCACATTTAGAAGACTTATAAGAAAGGAAGTGCTTAGGTTAATTCAATTTTGTGCTTCATACACCCCACTGTTGAAAATCTTTGTTAACCCCCCACACCTTAAAGTGGTGCCCCCAATGGAGTTCTTCTGTATACTCTTTCTGGAAAATATGCTTGCCAGCCCTTGCCCTGATTAGACACATTTTCCTTCTTTTCTCCTCATCTGGCCTTGTGTGTCTGAGAGGGGGAAGTGGTTTGTCTTTTCCTTCCCATGGGAGAGGAAGACCTTTCCTTGGCTGAGATCAGTCATATCTGCTGCCAGAGAAGCCAAGGGCCAGGTGTTCTGTGGCCAGAATCAATAACTGGGTCTTTACCTGGTTGGCCAAAATCAAGTGAATTGAGTGGACTTTTTTTTTTTCATTTGATGTAATTTCTCCGTGGTGTTTTCCCTCTGGTGCCTGTTCTCCCTGATGTGACTGCTGCCATTGCTACGACTGCTGCAGAAAGCAAGGTTCAGACAGGTGAAGCGATATGCTTAAGGGGCCACCACCAGTAAGGGGCAGGACGTGCCTGTGAACCCCAGAGTCTGACTGGAGAGCCCACCTTCCACCTTCCAGCCATGGTTACTGGCATCTGAACACAAACTTGCACAGTATGTTAGTTAACATGTATTCATCAGTAGATTAATACTGAGGTGTTCCCTGGTGGAGTAGGGGTTGCGTGCAGCCCACATATATCCCAAGATCCTGGGTTTGCATCCCGGGGTCTATGAGAACCACCAAGATGAACAACTAATTAAATAAAATAAAGAAAATATTTCTTTCTCCTCTCTTTTCCTGCTTGCCTGCTTCTGCTTTTCTCTTTATTCCTGCCTGTACCTTTCCTTTAAAAAAAATTAAAAAGAATGTTGAAAGCAGCATCATTTCCAGACTCTCAACCCTATGAACATACTGAACAGTCTAGAAAAAAAATGGTGGGGGGACCAGGGATCCTGGTTGCTAGAAAAGTGAGGATGTTTAAAAATAAGGAAAAGACACAGCAGTGTATTAAAAATGAGTAGGGGGCCATGCATGGCCTGGTGGAACAGCGGTTATGTCAGTCACCTCCGAAGGAGTGCAGGCCATACACCCCTGGGTTCGAGTCCCAGGCCTGGAGGGAAACAACCAGTGTGAACCACTAAATGAAGATAAAATAAGAAGTACTTCTTCCTCCTCTCTCTTCCTTCCTGCCTCCAGCTTTCCTTTAAAAAAAAAAAATGGAGAAGGGCTTCCCCGCCTCTCTTTTCTCTGACTCGCCCCTGGAGCTTCGGACCAGAAAGAAACAAAATGTGGATCCTTGCTCTGCTCAAGGGTGAGCTTAGTGAGTCAGGTCACAGCTAAGGGCGAGTACGAGAACACAAAATCCTTTCGCTAATCTCTCCTTAGACAAGGTGCAGATGAAAGGCAAGGTGTCAAAGCCTCTGAAATCACCAAAGCTGTTTGCCTGCAAAAAGATAAAAAGGTTTGAGATCTGGTTTGAATTTAATAATTATAAATGAATGATCAGGGGCCATTTGCTGTCAGATTGAGAGCTGCACTCTCTCCATCAGTGCATTTGCGCTGCTCTGGTCACTTGGTTATTAAATAGAAAAGCCCCATGATTAAATAACAGGGCTGTTCCGACACTAATCAATTCAACCTCAGCCATTTAAAATTAAGTCAGACCTGGCATTGGCCCTGACTCTGTGAAAGAAGTGGGCATGACACATGGCAAATGCAACCGAAGGTATCCAGAGAGCCTCCCTTTCGAGCCCTGTGTGATGTGGGTTAGTTACAGCAGGGTCAGCCTGCATCCCAGGTGTCTTATCCATCATCCTGCAAGATCCCTCCTCTATTAACTCCCACCCTGCCTGCCCCTTGATGTGGGATAACAATGAAAGAGCAGTGGCAATAGTAATGAAAATTATGGTAATAACTACAGTGGGAAACATCTTGCCATATGCCTGGCCCTGTTTTAAATGCTATCTCCTTTAATCCTTGAAATAACCCTCTGATGGAGAAATCAAAATTTATAAATTGTTTTATAGACACATACATCCCACATACCTAGAAACTACCTGATTCATACTAGCATCTCAATAGATAATATTTTTTTTTATTTTATTTTGAAGGACCTTTCCAGAAGGCAGGTAGGAATGAAGGTGAATAGGTAAGCAGGCAGGCAGGTAGGAAGAGAGAAGAGGAAGAAACATTCATTTCTTTTTATTTAGTTGTGCATCTTGGTTGTTTTCCTGGCCCTGGGTCTTGAACCTGAGTTCTTGGGATGTATGTGGACTATGTTTAGTGGCTTTATTTGCTAAGCCACCAGAGTGTGCCAATAAATAATTACTGAGTGAATGCCAGGATAAACTAGAAACTTTCCCAAAGGTCACACCATGTAGCAAATGAACTCAGATGGGTCTCACTTATACTCTTCATTTCCTTGAGGAATGAACATAAATGCTCTTGTAAGCCTTTTTATATTGTTTTTTAAATGTATGTTGTTTTAAATAAAGACATTTTATCTTATTTTAATATATTAATATGAGTATATTATCTTTAAGCAGTGTGATAAATAGTGGGTTGGGAGACAGGCTGGTCCAGAGTAAAATCCCCTCCAGCCCTTACTAATTTTCTGATCTTAAGCAAGTCGCTAAAGCCTTCCTGAGCTTCAGAGTCCCTTTCTATCCAATGAACACCATTAAACTTCCTCATGTTCCTTCCATGGAGCAGTTCTTTAACCCGTGAGCACAGTGCTTATCACTTGCGCAGGTTCCAGTCCTGGCATCCACTGCCTTCACTTATGTATTGGGAGGCATCGAGTGATTTTCCTTTGATTCCAAGACTCAGAGTCTTGAAGGATCCCAACCCTTGGGTCCAGGGACAATGGAAGCTGAACCCAGTGAGGATAAGATACCAGACGTGGACCAGAGCCCGCTCTTCTCAAAAGTGATCAGCTAAGGATAAGGTCATTGCTCTTGGCAGAGAGCCGTACCCAGAATAACAAAAAAAGCAGTTGCTCATGGACTGTTTACTGATGAGATTTAGATACCTGTGTTGTGCTATCAGAAGGCAGCCAAGCCTAAAAGGAGATGGCAAACAGTGACTGGGAACAGCGGTGCAACATGCAAGTGGATTGGAAGGAAGACGGGTGAAGGTTTAGGGTTGAGACAACAGGATGTTGTGACCAGCAATGAGACTCACCTAATCCATCTAGGGATACCCCAGTTTCCATCAAACCCCACAGCTGAATACACAAAGGGCTTTGCTCTGTTACATATTAACGAACTGACCTCTGGTTGGTTGGTTTGGTTTTTTCCCTTAACTGAAGTAACATTCCATCAACACAGTATATAGAATTCAGGTGTGCATCATTATAAGTCAGCATATATTTTTCATTATGATAATCACTAAAAGGCTAATTCTATCCTTTACGGTATAACTGACCCCTTTTACCCAATACCCCTCCCTCCCCTTTTCCCTTCTCTTTCAGTAACCACTCATTTGGTCTAATAGTCTCTAAAAGTTTGTTTTTGTGTTTAGTTCACTCGTTTTTCTTGTTCCTGTGTGTACCATGTATGAGTGAAGTCATACTTTGTCTTTCTCCATCTGATTTAGTTTACTAAACAAAATACCCTTTAGGGCCATCCCTCCTGGTTGATTTTGATTCAGGAAGCCTGAGAGGATTTGTCCAGCACCCAGGCACTTCTAGAATATGTCTCCATCAAAGATGTAACCAGTAGGGCCAGTGAATCAGATAGTAGTATTCTGAGACTCTTTAGTCTCACAAATTCCCCTCTGCAGTCGCCTTTCCTTCCCACCCCAGAGTAGGCACCTAGGTCTTCAGACAAAAGTTATGAACCCATTAAATTTGTCTGCGATTTGGTTCAGCTGGCTGTTTCCTTTCAGCGGAAGTATCGTCTTGGATCCTTTGCTCCTAAAACACAAGAGTTATGTTGCTCAGGGCACTATGTGGATAGATGTCCTGGTCATGGGTCCCTCCCCCTTGAATGAACCTGACATTTCTTCTCATTGGAGGAGTGGAAGTCACCAGTGTCTGAAAAGCCATGAATTCCTTTCTCATCTGTGTATTTTTAATAAATGCCCCTCTGGCAAAGAAAAAAACTTCCTTACTTGAAAAACAAGAATTTAACTTGAACTTACAAGTTTGGGGTCTCTGAGGAAATTTGAGGTTGAAGAATTTCAGCCTTCAGTGATCTTTGCTGTTGAGGCTTTAATTGAATTTTGGCAGCCAGGTGGTTGTGGAAGGGAAGGGTGTCCCCTCAGTAACACTGGCCTCCTTTATTAATTCTTCTTTCAGTCACTCATTCAGAAATTATTCATTGACCTCAGCACAAGGCACTGGGGTATAAAGTTATGTGCTCAAATCAGAGAGTGCAGACATCAGCAAATTATGGGGCTCACCCAAGTTAGCTTTGTCTTCATGATGGAAGGGGAAGTGGTCTGTGCATTCACTTCAGTAAATCTGACAAGCGTAATAGGGTGAGTCCGTGGTGTCCTATCTCGTCTGAGAGCCTGTGAGACCAAGTGTTTAGGGCAGACAGTTCACACAGTGTCCTTTCTGCCTAGGAACTCCCCCAGGTAAACTGTCCATGGTTTCTGGTGGACACAGGGAAGAAGTAAAATGGCAGTGGGTTGGCTCGTTCTCTGGCCCACCTGATAGCAGGCAGTGGTAACTTTAAAACTAGAAAGGAAGGGTCATAAAATTGTCTAGTTTAGACAAGTATACTGTCTTCAAGGCCAAGTCTCTAAGATAATAAAAGTTACACAGGTGTTTCTAGCCAAATTCTTCCTGCTCCAAACTTTCTGAAACTTTCTCTGCAGGTATGTGCCCTCCCAGACTCTGGGAAGGTCCGCAGGATAGGGAAGCAGTAGTTTGGAACCAGACAGACTGGGGCTCAAATCCATGCTCTGCCACATGCTAATTTGAAAGCTCTGGGCAGTTCCTGTCTTTCTTAGCCTCTGCCTCCTCTTGGTGAAATGGAGGTGATGCTTGTTCCTACTTCCTCATGGGGTAGCTGAGAAGACCAAATGAGAGGTGTATGTGTGTTTAGCTTTCTGACCGGCACATAGTGATCACAATGTAGTGAATATTTAATAGACTAAAACTGCCTGTGCTATCAATCTGATTATTATGAAAGCTCTCACTTTGGTAAAATTCAGTCTGAGTGCAATGTCCGCCATAGCCTCTGCTTTCTGAGATGCTCATTTGTCCTTGTCTCTGGGGCTTAAATTTCCCACTGGTGCTTTCATCCATGAAGTGCTCTTTAAATCATTGACTGAGCTTAGCTCCGCCATATTTCAGGGTGGAATTTAGAAGTTCCTGAGTGGGATGGGCAGTGCACACGTGGGGCTTTGTCACCCGCATGGCCCTCTTCACCTGGCCTGATGGGGCGTTCGGGGCTGGCAGAGGGCACCCATTTAGTCCTCTCTGCTCCCTCCACCTGTGCCCCTCCTGGAGGTGGGTAATTGGTGCAGAAGGACAGCTTCTTAAAGAAAGTAGGACCAACGACATCATCATCATCAACAACAACAACAAAAGGAAATACCGCTGGTGGCAGGTGGGGACCACAAGTATGTACCAAGATCAGGAATGGGGTCATGACAGACCAAGTTTTGTCTTCTTGGTCTTACATCTCATGAGAAGGTCAACCAAAAACTGAAAACAAAGTCAAATTGAATTACCCTTCTGAAATAGATCTCTCCCACTAGTTCCTGTCTCATTCATGTCATACCTAACTCATTCATAGCAGGGGTCACAATCGATAATTATTCTGTTTTCTTTTCACTCCCAGTTAGCAAGCAGGGAGCACGTGTGTCTCTTCCTGAGTCCCAAGACCCAGGACAGGGCTTTGCACATCAACAGTGCTTAGAACATAGGCACAGATGGCTAAGCAACACTTTGTCACATATTTGCTTCAGGCCCAGGAGTCAAACTTCAGTTTCCTTTTTTCTTGCTAGCAGTGGTAAGTCTCTGCTCTATATATGGAATTCACAAAGAATATGTACCCAATTTTTATTTTGTGAAGTGGCTGGTTTTCTTAAGAAGATTATTCTACCCCAGACTGACTGGCCATAACTTAGTGAAAATGGGCATGAGAGGACATATGTCTTTGGAAGTTGGTGCTTGTGGCACATGGAAGTACCTGAAGCTGGGGTGCTTGGGAGGTAGGATTCAAGCTCTGAGTAGTATGATGAGCTGATCTGCAAAGACTGCTGGCCTATGAGGAAAGAGCTTCCCTTCTTATCCCCTCTCCTCACTACTCTGGGCTTCTTGGGGGTAGTGGATGCTATTGACGTATTATGTTGACTAAGCCATTGAGCCCAATGAATGGAACTGTAATACATAAATTCCTGTAATCTGACAATAGCAGCGAGCAACGCACATCTGTATAGCTCACAGTGGATAATACATAATGGGAAGTGCCATGCATTGCACCCCTACTGGATACCAGTTGCCATATACACATCGTCCATGATCCTCACGACAGCCTGAGCTGGTGGGCATTATTTTCACTTTACAGACATTATCCTGGGGCCTCAGCCCTCTTGGGACATTCTCCACAATCCTGGATATAATACGACAGTCAGTCAAGGCAAGGGAAGGCAGAACAAGTATGGACAATAACCCTGGACAGCAGGGCACCAATGCACCATCCCCCCTATGACCCTCCCCGGACGTATACTGACCGATTACCACCATCTCCAATTTACTCTGCTATGTAATCCTGGATACGGCATTCTGGGGAGACGTAGCCTGATGTTCTAGATGGAAAGTGAGCTGAAACCTATTTGCAAGATGCTTTATTTAAATGGTGTATGTGGAAAGCTTCTATCCCAGGAATTAGACTCCTGGATTCAGACTGTTACACTGGAGTCATGTGCCTGTGAGCAAATGGCCTCCCTCCCCTGACCTCAGCTTATTTGCCACAGAAAAATGAGCTCTTGCTGTACTCACCCCAAGAAGTCACCACATGAAGATAAGCCGGTGACGTGGCTTCACGGACACTGCATGCCATGTGGAATTGTAACTAGATGATGAATCCAAAAGGACCAGCTCCCTGTACAAATGTGACGTGCTCTCAAAAATGTCAAGTGTGCATGGAGTGACTGTCAGCATCTTCTCAAGGCTCCCCCCAAAGCCATGGGGTATTTGATACCCTAAAAATCACTCAGCAAGCTTGCTTATGCAGGTTCCTAGGCATCACCCCAGAATGGCTGATTTAGCATCCCTATAGAAAGAGCCAGGAAGCGGGGCTCTAAATCAGTGAATAGGGTCAGAACTCTACTGCTCCAGATAGAACCGTGTTCATATTTGGGGTTTTATATATCTAGGTACCTGGCTACAAGAAAAGAGGCCCCAATTCCCTCCTCTTCTTTGACTGTTCAAATATTCCATCCTTGGGAAAGATCTCCCCAGTTCCCACCAGGTCCCAAATGATCACTGTGCTTCTGCCGTCTGCTATCCTACATCTTGAGCACCTATTGTGTACCAGATACTCTAATAAGCTCTCAAATTCACTACAGGCACACTCTGGTGACCTAGGAGATTAGACTACCCAACATAGTCACATGCATCCCAAGGATCCAGGTTCTAGACCTGGGGCTAGGGAGGACAACCATCATCAACAACTAAATACAAATAAATAAAATGCTTCCTCCTCTGTCTTCCTGCTGGCCTACCTACTTTACCTACATTCTTGCCTGTACCTTTAACAAATAAAAAGCTTTAAGAATAAAATTCATTATTATTTTACTCCTCCCTCTTTGAAAATAGAAGCTAATGGCCATAGCCCCACAGAATTGAGAAAGAGTGATTTAGAGAAGTGAAGTGACTTTCCCTAGGATGACTGGATCATACGACATTACTTTAATCATCTCAGAATCGACGTCTCTTACATGAAAGTGAGGTCCTTCACTATAGGAGTTGCTGATCTTTACATACCCAGGAGCAAACACAGTACCTGGCACATTGTGGAGGCTCAACAAATCTTTGTTGAATTGCGTAAAGAAATAATAGAACAATTATAGGACTCAAAGGACAATTCTGGTTGCTTTGCAATCTCTACCTCTGTTCCTGCTCAGGGTTTAAAAATGGAGGTAGAGGAGGACATGGACTGCTTTTCAGAGGCATCAGGGGTGGGCAGTGAAGACTGCAGATGTCTCTGGATTCCATTGTACTTAGGCCAGTGATTCTGGTCCTTTGATAGCTTTTGCTCACATAGGAGCAAGATGCTTTGCAAGTCATCAATTAGGGACTCGAGAAATACTTGTCCAGTTGGTTGATCTGGGTGTGCATAATACATCCTTGATGCTTAATTGGAGTTTCTTTTTATAAAGAGAAAAATAGACTTTTCTGCATCTAGCCTGGCAGATTTCCTTGGACATAAGTTTATTTCAAAAAGTTTTCTTCAGTTCAAGTAATGACTTTTCTGAATATCAGTGTTTATGACTATAAAATAGGAAGTCTGGAGAAGATATCAAAGTTTTTTTTAAGCATTCTAGTTTTATGATTGCCTCAGGACTCTGGTTAAGAACAAATTTAAATTAGTCAAGTGAGTAGTAAAAAGCAGCTCTAAAAAAGAAATAATATCTTTAAGTATTTAGATTTTCTTTCCAAGGTAGGCTCTTCCAAATTAATCAGAATTAGAACTTTGTGTCTAAATTTCTAAGCCCTGATATATGGAGACATTTAAGAAGAAGCAAAGAAACTGTAACAACATGAATCAAAACAGTATACCCACCAGTTATCCTAATGCTTTACAATTTCCTGTAATTTCTTAAATTTTCTGAGAACTGTTCATTCACATAGCTTGGCTTAAAGGTTTTGGGTAGAAATGATAAGGATCGCATGTGCTATTGATTGCTTTTTTTCTATCCTTAATCAAAGCCATAATCCCCATTTATATCTGAATTTTGTTTTATTGTGTTTTACAGCGAAAACGGAAGCAGAGCGCCCAAGATGAAGATGCTGTCAGTCTCTGTAGTCTGGACATAAGTGTAAGTACAGTCCTTCCTCCTGCTCTGCCAACAGAGCATTGTCTCTGAGTTTGTTCACATGCTGTGTGCTTTAATTAGCCTTCCAGGATCCAGCTGTGGAGTTGTGACCTGGGTGGTGGCGAAGGGGTGCTTTTTCAAAAAGTGTTTCATTTACTAGATAAAGCGTTTGGCCAACTTAAACTTCCAACCCAAGTTGTTTATTACCCATGTCTTTTTTCTCATAAAATAAATTATGAACTCGGTGCATCTGGGTAGAATCGAGATAAAACACTGCTGCGCTGTTTTAAAGCTGGTTTCAGAAATGAACCAGATGTGTGTCCCCCTTTGGGGAAAGTTAGCAGGTTGACCCAACTCAGGCAGCCAGGTGGCCCAAAGCCAGAAGTCTCCTGCAGCATGGCAGAATGACTGGCTTTGGCTTGGCCAGGTAATGGTGTGAATCAAGATTCTACACCTACCATTTGTGGGACACCTTTCCTTACTTCTGTTTCCTCATCTGGAGAAGAGAGATAAAAAGACTTCACCTAACAGTATTTTTGTAAGGATCAAATAGAACATTTAAAGTGAGACTACCACATGCCAATGGGACATACCAGGTATCCACTAAATGTGAGCCTCACTGTTTTTCTTTAAAAGCAGAAGTTTGCAAATTATGTTTAAGTGACATGACAGTTGAATGCTGGTGGTAATAGAGGTAAAAAGCTCATCTTGGATTTTTAGGCCCATGGTTTTGGGAGCTTAATTTCAGCCGCTTTCTTTGCATAGTCACTGACACAGTGGGGAACCTCCTGGGGCCTCTGGTGCTCTCATTGTTTGGGATTTGGGGAGCGGAGCTGGGCCCTCCCTGGCATCCTCATGTCTGTTCTTCTTTGACACATCCTTGGAATTCAGTTGTTGTGCTGCACAGTGGCTCCATCTCACTTTAGGCCCAGTTCCTTTTCGTCTGCAGAATCACAAAGGCCATCATTATGAATGAAAAGGCTTCTATTCGGAGGGTTAAGAAATGAGTCTTGCTCTTGACTCTGTGTAGAACTAAAGATATGACCTTGGACAAGTCACTTCCCCTTCCTCAGTTGCCTCACTTGTTAAAAAAAAAAAGTTTGATTGGAGGCAGTGTGAAGAAAAAGAAACCCTTCTACACAGTTGGTGGGAATATAAATTGGCACAACCTCTTTGGAAAACAGTATGGCGATTCCTCAAACAAAGAAGATGGAACTACCATACAATCCAGCAATCCCACTCTTGGGCGTATACTCAGAGGATACAAAATCTCTAACCAGAAAAGTATCTGCACCCCAACTTTCACAGCAGCACAGTTCACAATAGCTGAGACGTGGAAACAACCTAAATGCTCGTCAACAGATGACTGGATCAAGAAGCGGTGGTAGATACATAGACACTCAATGGAATTCTAGGCAGCTACTGAAAAAAAAAATTGAATTGTGCCCTTTTCAACAATCTGGATGGAATTGGAAGGGATCACGTTAAGTGAAATAAGTCAGGAAGAAAAAGAAATACAGGGTAGTTTCACTCATGTGGGATGTAATGAAATAAAGCTAATAAATAGATAAACCCCAGCAAAAACTCTCAGCACACAAGATGATGACTCCCCGGGGGGCGGGGGCAGGAGGGGAGGGCAGGAAAGAGGGGACAAGGTGGGGGGTAAAGGACACTGGAACTCTGTTGTAGGGTGTGGTGAGAGATAAAGATGGAGATACAATGTCAGTATTCAAAAATGAATGCAGCATTGTGAACAAAAAGATAAATAAATACCACTTAGAATAAAAGGAAAAGGTTTGAGATAAGGTCTTCTAAAAACCATCATGAAAATTTGAAGTTTTATTGAGTATGGATTATTGGGTTCTCATCTGATGACATTTTTTACCAGTAGAAGCAATGCTCGTATTTATTTTTAAGCATTGCTGAGTTTTCTCTGATGCAAGCAGTCATGTGGCATGGGACTGAGTTGTTATCTAAGTAATGTTCTTGCGCATCTTTATTTCACCATATGGTGTCTGTTCCAGTCTCTGGGCTATCAGATTGCAGGATCTGGATGAGTTTACTAAGTTGCCAGGGTAACAGGACAGAAAGAGGATGCTCTTTCATTTTACGCACTGAGTGTTCTATTATTGACAAGTGATGTCTACGGAACTTCTTATCGGCAACACGTTTGTGTGTTTGAAAGTTTTAAATTCTGTGGAAATTATTAGGATCATTAATTTTCAGAATTTAAAGAGTCCATTCATTACCATCATACATTCCATTCCTTTCATTTTGAAAATGAAGAAGTTGTAGCCCAAAGAGGTCTTGTGACTTAGGCAAGGCCATAGTCCAGGTCATTTCTAAGATCATGCATCACTGTACATTTTTTCTCGACTGCATTTATTTTTCAGGAAAACATGTTTAGAAACTTTTTATCAAACAGCCGCTAAACGCTCTTCAATAAGATGATTATTGCAGTTCTTAGCTGTGATTTGGCGCTTGTGTTGACTGGCGTTGATGACCTTACTTTCTCATCATCTCATAAAATAAATAATTTGACATCTTTTTTTTTCTGCTTTGCAACTAGGAAAAACAACCTCTCTCTCTCTCTCTCTCTCTCTCTCTCTCTCTCTCTCTCTCTCTCTCTCTCTCTCTCTCTCTCATATATCATGTTTGTCACAGTATACACATGGAAAAGACACTTTTGTGAAAATGGAATTCAATGATAACCAAACTCCTTTCTGATTTGCCTGATATTTTTCCTGAAGCTTGTCAGGCAGATTCCAGAACCTGAGGAGAGTTTCTTCTAGATATTGTCACATACATAGTATTTTAATGATTGTAAAAAATTGGAAGAATCTAGAAGTTTTGTAGAGACATATGGTGTGCATAGGTTTACTGTCAAGCAGAGTCAAACGAGATAGGGAATTTGATGGATCCAGATGCGGCCATGGCAGCAGAGATGAGCTGACTTCAGTAGGTGGAGATGTTCTGTCTTAAAGACACCTGTGTCTAAATAAACATGAGTCAATGAATTGATTGTTCTAATAAATAAATGACCTTTGTAGACTACCCAAAGCTGTTTTTGATGGTTATGTCCAGTAGAGTCACAGTCCTTTAACTAAAGAGCAGCAGTACCGAGGAGTTGTTTTGAGTTTGTTTCTATGTGTAGTGGAAAGTATATGAGAAAAAAAAAAGGTGGTTTCGGATGGATGACTCATGCTGGAGGATGTGAGGGTTTGGGAAAATAATATTAGTAACTTCTCGATTTTGATTCCACTCTTAAGTGGAAAGACATTCACCCGATGTGTGCTTCGAATAAGAAGTTGTTAGATGAGGGGACAGGGGTCTTTAGAGTATCATGGTCAAGTTTCCATGAATCTCAGCCCCATGCTGAGTGGACTCTAAGTACGTTTTACTGGTTGATGGCTGGAAAGCAAACAAAACAAATATAAGCCCTCCTAATGTGGGCATGGGATTCAACCTATGAACTCCTTTTAAAGAAATGTATCTGTGACAGAAGTTGGGAAATGTTAACACAGATAAAATAATCCCCTTTTGCTCTCTGTAGGATGATTACACCAGACTTTCTCACTGACATCTTGCTATATTTTAGAGCCTTAGTCGATGATTCTCATAGGTGCCTGAAAGGAACTCCTATAAAACTTCTCTCTAACCTCCTATTGAAGTTGGTCTTAGAGGTCATACAGGAGTGGAGAAGCTAAGAAAAGAACTTATTCTTACAGAGCAGGGATCCTCAATTATTTGGGAGGGTTGAGATCCTCAACTGTTTGGAGGACATCACAGATTGTTTGGAATCTGATAGCACTGACATCCAGAAAATGTTACAAGATTGAGGTTTGACTTCATGGAACCTCTGGAGGCCCAGCCAATACCCCATGTTAAGAGATCCTTTGACAAAAGGAAGCTGGAAGGCTTTTGAGGCATACTGATACAGCTCCAGAAAATTATTCTCCTACCTTCCACATCAGCATTTGGTAAAAAATGAATTTTGACTGGATAGTTCATGCTCATTGAAGATTTAGTTGTCTCTGGTTTTTTTCCCACTGCTTCATCCTATCCATGGGTCAAGCCCCCAGCTTCCTAGCAGGAGAGAACACAAACTATTTTGAAGGGTGGTGGATAGCAGCAACCTATACTTTGAAGAACAATTTGCAGAGTGGTTTATCCTCCTCACAGCCGCCTACAAGTCTTCTCTCACGTCAGAGGATGTGAGTGGGATGGCTTCAGGGACATTGCTTCCCCCACAGCCCTTCTAGTTTAGATTCTCTTAGGTGGATTTCCCAAGTGAGGGGCTGGGGTTCGCGGTGTCCCCAGAAGGGCCTTGGCAGAAGAGGCAGCTGTGGCCCAATGGAGGACGCTGCTGAGCACCAAACGTTTTCTCAAAAATGAATGAGTTCTGGGTGGATGTAAAAATCATTTCCAATGACAAAAATAACATGGAAAATGAAAAGCCATCTATGTTCTTTGTAGAAAATTTAGAACATGTGAATAATAGAACTCATCGATAATCCTGTCTCAAGGCAATAGCTATATTTTGACGTAATTCCTTCCTGGCTTTCTTACACCTTTTTTTTTTTCATTATGAGATATTGTAGACATATATACATGTATAAGGAATAAAGAATAAATGTTTAAAGCATAGTATAAAACTCCAGGTCAATACCAAAACAACTTAAAAAACATGTTATTCACAGCAAAGTTGAAGGCTTTTACCCTGCTCTATTGAGTTGAATGTTTATTTCTGCCTTGCCTGTCTATAAAGTTGCTACATATGTGTAGCCCTAAATAGCAGATATATTTTCCACCAGATTTTAAAGTTTACATACGCACACAGTTTTTTAAAAATTGGAATCATAACACAACTTAATTTATTCCTGTACTGTGCATTTACTCTATTGAGATCATAGCACCTTCTCCTGAAATATTCAAGAAGGTGATTTTTAATAACAATAGAGTATTTGTCAAATAGATGCACCAGATTTATTTAACTGATCCTTTTTTGGCTATTTAGATAAGTTCCAACTTTTCACGCTTGTAAACAACTCTGACAGGCATCCAGGAATAACTTGGTGTAACCTCTCTTATCAGTAGGATAAAATGGATGAATTGTGAAATCCCGGCTAACAGGGTATTTTTTTAAACCTGTGAACAGGTTAATACCTCTTGCAGCAGTGAGAGGTAGAAATGCAGTTCAGAGTATTTTGCTTGGAAGTTTACGGGTTTCTCTGTCCATCTCTCTATCACTGGTCCCTTGATAAGTCCATGAGTTGAAATGGGGCATTTATTTACACCGCCTCTAGAAGGAAGTCCCTCTCACCACCCCTCACAGGATCTGGGTCCCTCTCTTGACTGGTATGATGAGGCTGGTGATGGTGTTGCTGGTAGTTTGGAATCTTTTCCCATGCTGGTAGGAATCCCATATGGAAGCCTGTTGCTGGACAGTGTCTGGGGCAGGAGGGCTCCATTTAATCTTCGTGATGGTCCTGTGCCCATTTGCGGTTTCATACCATTGCTTTTACAGACAAGGAGACTGAGGCTCAGGGAGATAAGCAAGGTGCTCAGAATCCCCCAACTTTTTGGAGATTCAAGCCCAGGATGGTTGGGCCCTCTAGCTTCCCCACACTGTATCCAGGATAAGAAAGAAAGGAGAGGAAAGCACTTGGCTCCATGGCTTCTGGTGCTAGACATTTCATTGGTCTTAGTGGCCAACCATCTTTGAAGTTTGTGACCTGCATCCCAAAATTCCCCTTACTCATGCTTTCCAATCACTTACCCTGCTATTGGATGCTCTAAGGATGAGCCGATATAGATGTGGGCACAAGCTTCTCTGTCTTGATTAAGCTGGATGACATTTCATTCTAGAATAAACATATCCTAGCATAACCAGACTCAAAATAGTAGCAGGATTATTTTATCTCTGCTCAGCAGAATCCAGATAATTAAAAAGATACCTTTCTGTGGTTTTGTTTCTCTTGGTCTGTTCTGGAACTTGCTTACTGGGGAGATTAGCTTTGCCCTGGCCAGCAAGAGGCCTTGATGAATTACGTGGGAGATTTTAATAATGTTCTTATCGCCACAGAGACTGGGCCTGCCCCTGAGATTGGGTCTTCATTAGCACCTGCTTATGTTTAGCTTGTTGGCATTTTTTTTTCTGTTTGGATTTACAATCTGCTCTTGCTGTCTGTGAAAGTGTTTTGGCCAAGGGTAGTGCAGCCCCTATGTCAAATCCAAGGTTGTTCCTGTACCATCATCTCTCATGGCAAATTTGTTCATTGTTGACCGAGACTGATTTTATTTTGCCTTTGGCCTAATTGATTAGGTTGATTGTAATAATCATTGTGATCTTTTCTCCTTGATCACCTTTTTAAAAGCACAATGACAAGCAGATTCCAAGGAGCTTCAGGACACACTCTCAGAAGTTACTGATGTAACAGTGTAAGTCTTTATTTACTATTCCCCTTCAAATGACATGAAGGCGCCATGTTGAATGAGGGTTCTGTGCTCCAGAAGCCCTGTTGGTTTGAATATAGAATTGCAAACCCTGGAGTTTTGAGACTATGCATTTCTTTGTACCTTAGTTTTCTCACCTGATATCATAACAGTATCCCATCTTAAAGTTGGAAGAGTTAAAATGAATTAGCTCGTATAAAACACTTAAGACCTGGCCCAAAGTGAGCATAAAACATGGAAGCTATTGTTGCTGTTAGTTTCATAACACAAAATCAAGTTCACGGTTAAATTGGAGGCTATTTAATGTTGGCACAATTCCATAAGTGGACTTAATCATGAAATTACAAAAAACAAAAAAACAAATAAATAAGACACCAGTATATGAAAAATCACATACAAAGAGTTTTAGTATAGCCTTTTGAAATAGTATCCAAGAACTGGAAACAGCATGAATGTTTGGGTTTTATAGAAGCTTGTAATTATATTAACAAAATATGTGTGCAAAACACAACTACAGAAAACATAATATATAAATGATGCTTCTAGATGTTTATCTATATTTCCCATGTAAAAGAATAGACATGGAAGAGCATCTACTGCGTTGTGGAGGGTGGTTATGTTATGGAATCTCAGTGACGGAGAAATCGAGTTTTGGGGGTACTTAACGTTTGCATCTTGTAAAACCTAGGAACACCCCTCTCCCCAGAAGACTGTGTATATGCCTTTTATAGGTTACAAAATAAAAGGCGTAAGATTATGACCCAGTTGGATAGCAATAGTTTTCAAAATATCTAAATAAATACGTAAATAAATTTACGGTAAGAGTTACATATGTGCTCCTTAATACAGTAAGATACAAGGTCTGGCACCAAATCTTATAACTAATCTGCTTTCCCTGAGATTGGATAAGTAAATGATGCTTTGAAATACCTGCGCTAAGCATGTCGCCATTTGAAAGTATAGCAGTTTCCATAGCGACAAAGTCAAAGGTCAGCCACTGCTCCTAGGATCTGCTGAATTTCAGTTGTTAGTGAAAGTAAGATGTATTGTTTTCCACCCAAACTCACAGACGCCCTGAATTTTATCCGTGGATTCCCTGAGAGTCTGAAGCCTCTGGAATAAGAATCTCTGTTGAAGACACGTTTAATTTGTTATGATAAGCTTTCTTACTATTACTTTTGTCATTCAGATGAGGAAATAAAAAATATAACAAATACAATTGATATGTGAAGTTGACATCAAACAAAAGAAGGATGAAAATGGGGTTTTTAGGAAAATCTTTCTTGGGAACCAGTTCTTTTCTCTCAGTCATTAATCTTTTTGTTGAAACAATCTTAGATTTTTGAAAAAGGTTATTTGAATCATCTAAGTATTTTCTTTTCTGCTTCTCCTGTTCTTAGAAAAATAATTTTAGCATAGAGAAATGTAATTATCTTTTTAGAGATGAGTGCTGAAGTATTCTATTAGGGATAGAATCTTCTTTCTTTAATATACCTTTGATCGTTTTCACATAGAATATAAAGAGGGTATTTTAAAGAGAAAAAAATTTTTATTTTTAATTATATGATAATGCTGTGCACATTCCCATCGTTTAAAAAATACAACAGAGACAAGCTGAGCTCACAACCCCTGACAGTGCCCCAGCCCCACTTACTCCTCAGGTACAGTCCTGGTTATTGGTTTAGTCTTCATCCAGATGTTTAGATATAGTGAGATATATAGATATAAAAATTAGTTTGTGGTATTTTTTTAAGGACTTAAGTGTCATTTTTTGTTTACTCTGTGGCTTCCTTTTTTTTCCATTTTAAATGGTCTGCTTTTTAGAGCAGTTATAACCCCTGACCCAACACATGCAGAGCCCTGCCCTCCATCCCATCAGCATCCCCTCCAGAGTGATAGCACATTTGTTACAATCAATGAGTCAATACTGACACACCTTTATTACCCAAAGTTCACAGTTTACCTTAGGGTCCCCTCCATGTTATACTTTCTATGGATTCTGACAAATGTATAATGATATGTATCTACCATTGTAGTTATCTTCCAGAATAGTTTGACTGCCCTGAGTATCCTCTATGCTCTGCCTATCCATCCCCCTGCAGTCTGCTAATCCTTGGCAATCAATGATCTTATTACTTTCTCCCTAGTTTTGCCTTCTCCAGAATGCCATGTAGCCTTTTCAGACTTGATTTCTTAGCAGTGTGCACTGAAGTTTCCTCAAGGTCTTTTCATGGCCTTCTTTTTTTAATCACTAGAATAATACTCCATTGTATGGATATACCAAGTTTATTTACCCATGTACCTAATGAAGGATTTGTCTCATTGTTTTAACTGCTGCTTATTATTGCATCGAACAAGTGAGTCGTAATGTCTTCTAACATAGTTCTCTATGGTTTTAACATGATTCTCCACTAAGGGGCATTTTTGTTGTTTCCAATATTTCCCAGTTGCATGACTACCCTCGTGTACCTCCAGAGCAAAGTAGCAAAATAGATGCAAAAAAAAAAAAAAAATGTTTTCAATACTAGTGCGACTAATACTAAAATCCCATTTTGTAGTTCACGTTCTTATACTATTATGTTCTTCTTCCATACATGGACACCAAAGGAGAAAAAAAAAAACTTTTCTAAACAAACTGAAAATTCAAGGTGAGGTGAGGGACAATTCAAGGCAAGAAGTTATTTTGTCTCAATCATGGATGCTTTATTTAAATAAAGATGTGTGCAGTTTTAAAACGTATATATCCTGAAGCATAGTCCTTCTGTGTTTCCATGTACATAAAACAACTATAATTATACATTCAAAGAATAAATTTGTTATATTGACAAAGTTTACATCTCAACTGCCTTCAGAATTAGGGGGTTGATCATTAACTCTATTTTGACTGAGGAAAATTGCAGTAAAAATTATTAGAAAATAATTGTTCAAAACGATTTTTGCTCATTTTCCCCCCAAAATACAGTCTGGGTCTGTTCACCTGAAAATTAGGGAAATATAAATAACCTCGGTGAGCACGTTCTATCCAGGCGTCCGCTATGTAATCACATCGAGCCTTCTCTTTGATCTAGTTAAATATTCCTGATTTCAACAGCAGAAACGATTTCTTTTTTCTGACTTTTCTCCATTGTGTTTGATATCTGTTTTCTGTGAGGTAAAGGTATTGTGTTGACCTTTTTCCCTTGATGTTTACTGTGCATAAACATTTGACATTACTTGATTTATATTTAGATTCTTGGGTAACTTGTGAAAAATGTCCAAAGGATGAAGGATCAGGAGAATTCTCACGGCTTGTTGTCTCCCTCCACCCTGCTGTCTAAGTCACTGCTATGTGATGATTGTATTATGGAGAGAGTGGCCCAGTAGGAACAGGTGTTTTCTGTCAGCAGCGTTCATGGTTTGCATTGACCGTGAAGCATTTGAAACTGAATCATGGGCTCATCTTCAGTGGTCAGAAGGCCAATTGGAAGGTTAACTCCTTAGAAACCCTGCAGAGAACTGAAGACATTTATTGTGCTTCTTTCCTAAGCAGACTGACTTTTTTCCTCCTGGGTCTATAAGTGAGATTTTCTTTACACCCCACACACCTGAAAATAGAAATTTCTTTAATTGGAATCTTCTACTAAACATGAAGATCAGTAAGTCTTAAGTGTTTTGCCTCTACTTGGCAGAGAAAAGTGTTGCTTTTGCTGGCCAGGTCTACAGACATTCCATTCACGGGACTCTTTATCACGATAGCATTAATGAGTTCATTTGTTCACCCTTTAATACGTTAATGGAGTCATTCATGCACAAATTCAATCAACTGAGACTTACTGAGCTCTGCCCTGTGACAGGCACAAGGACGCTAGAAGAGAAACCTAAGATGCACTCATCTGCAGACAAGTGGGAATTGCTTGCCATTTTGTTAAAAGCTCACCAAGCACAGAGTTGCCGCATTTTAGCTGTTCCCAAGATTGGTTTTCTCTTTCAGTAAGGGAGCAATTCTAGGTTGATTGGTTTTTTTGCTATAGATTCTGCTGCTAACATTTTTTGTCCTTAGAGTATCCTTGACCTTTATTTTCTTCTAACTGAGCAACCCAGAGTTGTAACTGGGGAAGAGCTGCCCTTTAGTTTATGCAAAAGCTGACCTCGAGAAATTATACTGTACAGTGGGTAGGCTTTGCACCTGTGCTGTCTGGACAAAAAGGATGTTGGGTTCTGGGAGTGCTGGGTTTCAGAGCAAGATCTCTAGACTTTTTAGACCTCTAAGCAACTTAAGAGATTATCTAGCTGACTATATTTCATTGTGTAGATGTGGCAATCCAGGGAAAACTGAGAATATGAGTCTCGGGACTAACGTTGTAGACTGTACCTTAAAGCCAAGAGATTCTGGCATATGAATTCCACCTCACCACTAGCTGTGTGTCCTTGGAAAATGTATCCAACCTCTCTGTTGGGTTGCCTTGGCTGGAAAATGCAGATGATAACAGCTTTGCTGTAAGTATTTAAGAACATAACGTTGTGTGCAATGCCTGGCACCAGCAAGCACTTACTGTTGATCTGGTAAAATAATCCAGGGACATGGAACAGGACACAGACAGGGATATTGTCTATTTCAGGCACCACTGTCTGCCTGTTGCCCAAGAAAGTACCTGGTATGTATCCAACTCTCAGTCAAGATTTGTTGAACGGATTTTTTCCACATGTAAAACTGGTCACTCTCATAAAAGATAAATGATACCAGGAAGAGAGGAGTAAAGATGATGTTTATGAGTTGTTTAAAATTGGAAGGTGGTGGAGTTTTTGTTAGGGGGAACAAGTTTATTTTTAAATGAACCACTTCGTGAACCACAATAATAATTAATAGGAGCATTTAAGACGGTGCCTCGGCTGTTGATTTCATTCTGCAACGCTTCATGCAGATCCCAGCAGTCTGGATGAGCGAGTGATTGGTTGATAGCTCGCTGTCAGCTCTGCCTTTAAATAGAACCAGAACCACATCATTATTACCTTCTCATGTGGACCCCCTGTTATCAGGCTCCCATCATCTCCAGAGCAGCTGGAAAGTCTAGGGACCTCCCACCTGGTTCCCCTGCTTCTGCCTCTGACCTCCTGTTTCCCACCCTCACAACAGCAGCTAGAGCATTTCTTTTAAACCCCAACCACACACAGTCTCTCTTATGTCTCCCTCCTCACTCCGTGGCCTTGTCACATCCTAGTAACCCGCAGTCAGTCGTATTGGTACATCTGGACCTCGTCACCTGCCAGCCACCCTTATCCATGTGCTCGCCCAGCACGGGCCCTCCTCTTGCTCATCTACACTCATGCCCAGGCCTTGGCAAGGGCTGTCCCTCTCTATGTGGGTGGCTCTTTGGTTACCCCTGTGACTTAGTCTTATTTCCCTTCAGGTATCTGCTCAGGTGTTCTTTTTTCTGATCATTACCCTCAGGCCACCCTCATATTCCCTGCTCATCTTACCCCACCTTATATTTTTTCTTCAGAGGATCATCACCTGCCACGTTATGTGCTTTTTGTTTATGAGTGTCTGTCCACACTGGAGTATAGCTTTGATTTTGTTTACTGTCATATTCCCGTCATCTAGGACGTGTGTGACACAGAGCGCATCCAGTTAACAGTGACAGGCAGATGAACATTTTAAGAATGTCTGTCTTCATCTCTATACATATTTGCATTTCCTCCTTTTTGAAGAAAATCAGTAGAGCAAGAGGCAAAAGCAAGGCCTACCTGAAGACATTTTGTGGTATACAAAGCAAGATAAAGTGCCCACAATGCCGGGGTTTTATGAGCTAATAAAATAAATTAGCGTGAATATAGGAGGATATGAGCCATGTGGAATGTGCTTGTGATTTCTACAGATGTGGACTGTTAATACCAATGCTTTCCCATCTAACTCATTCATGCTGCAGGAATCACTCAGGATCATGGCAGGAACGGAACTTTTCTATTAAAATGAAAAATATTCTCCTTTTGAAGTCTCAGCTCTATTTCCACTTAACTGATGTTCCTTGAGTCCGGAGCGCCTGGTGCCCACCACGTGGTCAGAGAGGGGGCCAGCATGTAAGGGATTGTCAGTCACATTCATCTCAGACTGATCTGAGTTGGTGGAGAGGGCTGCTTCTTGGGTTACTTAAAAATAGTGGACTGCCAGTCCATTGTCCTATCACACCCTGGAATGTTCTGGCAATTACCTTTAAGTGTGAGTGTGTCTCTCATCTTAAAGAAATACTGTGATGCCACTTTGCAGAGTTGCTGCTTTGTAGGAACCAGAAATGTGGCAGATTTTTCCAACTGGTTCCAGGGCAGGAGTCTTCCCGCTCCCCATCTGAGGTTAGTGGAGAGGCCTCACCTGGGCAGGTGACGCCAGGGATGCTGGCCACGCTGACACAGCACCTTTCGATTCCCCTTGACTAACCGTGTGTGTTCAACCTATCTTACTTGGAGAAGGTAAATAGCTTGTGGTTTAAAATGCCTTTTATTGACAGTAGAAAACTAATCAAGAGTTGCTGAATGGACTTGATGCTCTGTTCAGCTTAATGATGCTAAAAGAAAGGTGGGTTTTTTGGGGGTTTTTTTGGTAATTTGCAAATAACTCAAAAGGCAGATGATTCCCCTACAGGCGACTGTACAAGATGTCCAAACTCCCAGATGTCAGTCACCCAGCATGTCATCAAAGCATCAGGAATGGGCTCAATGCCAAGAGGAAATAAGAAAGAAAACCTTCTTTTAACCTGGTTTGGTTTTCACAAATGTGAATATTACGCGTAGCTGGAAAAACCTGGGCCTTAAGAAAATCGTAAATTATCTTCCTCGGTGGTCGATATTTCATGTTGTTTGACCATCCTGTGAACAGAGGCCACCTTGTTGCTGTGACTCTGAAGTGCCCACAATGCCGGGCGCCGTGTTCTCTGCCAGATGGCTCTTTGAATGTGTGCTGTGCCCCTCCATGATGGTCTCTCTCCATAAAACAGCCGTCAGTCGGGGCTGAAATGTAGGTGATGGTCAGACTGTGGGAAGAGGCCTGCCATGTGCCTGCTGCCCCCAGGGGGAAGTGGAAGAGTGTCTGAGTGAGAAATGTCACTGCTGGTGACAGTCATGCAGAATGTGTCTGAAAACAGGGATGGGAGGGAGAGTTATTGCTGTGGTTTATATAATTAAAGGCTTGATTTATGGGATCTCAGGAAACCCCAATCAGAAACAAAATTGCCATTGGGATCCTGGAGGTTTTTGTTTAATTTAGGGGATTATGCTTGATTGAAAGTCTCATGTTGTTGGTAGAAGAGTGACATCCTACTGAGTAGACTTGGAAATACTATTCTGTTTTATGTGAGATGGTCTTGAAGAAGCTCTGAGAGAAGGGTATTGAGTCATTCCTACAAAGATCTGTGTTAAGTGGCTTTGATCACTGACTAGCTTCCTGATGGCTTGGAAAACGTATTTAGACTCTAATGTCCTTGAGGGCCCTTCAGGTGTACTTTAAATTATTCTTCTCACTTACTCTTTTGTTCATACTCACGTTGATTGAGCATCTTCTACACTTACACTGTGTGGCTGGTGACAGGATAAAATAGTGAAGAAGCGAGACTGGTATTCTGGTGACTTTGAGTCCCTTGTAGAAGGCAAATATTACTATATCACAGTAATAAGAATCTTTTGCAAGCAAAAATCAAAATCTTGAAAAGTAAGGGAAACACGTTGCTCTGAAGATATGAAAGGAACTTGATCTGGTCGTGAAAGGACAAGGAAGACTTCGTTGGGAAAGTGAGATCTGAAAGAGAGGAGGGTGTGGCCTAGGTTGAAGGAGAGTGTGACAGAGTTGTAGCACAGGAATAGCCTGTGCAAGGGTCCTGTGGCAGAATGGAGCTTGGTGTATTAAAGGTGAATGTGGCTGGTGTGGTAAGACAAGAACCAGATCATGCAGAGCCTTGAAGAGCACACTCTTCTAACCTGAGAGCACTGGGGAATCACTCACAGGGATCCAGGGGAGGTTAAACAAGAGTATACTTTATGTTTTGAGAACATTCTTCTGACTACTAAGTGGAGAATGACGTAGAGGAGGTGGAGGTTAGGTGTGGACAACCCAGAGGAGGCTGTCTCACTTTCTGGAAGATGCATCCAGAATTTAGCTGGCCCTGGAGCAGATGGGTTTGAGGGACATGTAGAGCTTTGTATCTTTGCTGCCTTGTGTTGGTGGACATCTCTCAGCATGGATTGGAAGACTTATTTTTGACTTCTGTTGTTATATACTATCAGACTTTGTACCTGTTGTTTCCCCTCTCTGGATTTTAATTCTCACATATATAAATTAATGCAGATTATATCCTTTCCAGTGCGAGAATGTCTTAGGTCCCTGATGTTTTGAGTACCAGGGGTTTTTTGGGTAGATGACTAGAGGGCAAATACATTAGTGCTTGACTGAGAATGGGTGACCAGTGTCTGACTTTTCTCATGTAACCACCTTGCTGCAAGTCCTTACCAAGTCCTTGGAGGTGGAAGACGACACAGAGAGGGACCCATGTCATATTATGTTTTTTCTTGTTAGGAAACTGTCTTAGTCAGTCGAGGCTACTATACCAAAATACCATAAACTGAGGGACTTTAACGGCAGACATTTACTTTTTATAGACTGGGAGTCTGGGACGTCTGAGATCTGGATGCCAGCAGATGAAGGTCTTGGTGACAGCTGTCTTTCTGGCTTGCAGATGACCACCTTCTTAGCTGTGTCCTCTCTAGGTGGAAAGGGAAAGCGATTCAGTCTCTCTTCCTCTTCTTATAAAGACATTAATTCCACCAAAGAGCCCCACCCTCATGACCTCACCTGAACCAAATTATTTCCCAAGGCCTCACCTCCAAATATTATTACCTGGAGGGGAAAGGGGTCATCAGGGCTTCAACATTTGAATCTGGGGAGGACACAAACATTCATTTCATGACAGATGCCTTTTTAAAACACACCAGATGTGATTCATTAGGTGAAAAAAAAACCCATAAACCCTTCATGTGAGTAGGAGTGACCATGAGTAGGAGTGAAAGCTGGGATTCTAATGAAGCAGTCCCATGTCCACAGCCTAAATGAAGTGGACACAGCTAGAGGAGTTTTGTGAGGGGGTTACATTTGACTCCTGTGTCCTGTGGTTTGGGAATCCTTTGTCAGCAGTTGTTAATAAGCAAGCTCAACTGTAACCACAAACATTCTCCTGTGGAGGAGTGTTGATAATAATTCTATTGACCTAAAAAAAAAAAAAAAAAAAAAATCTATTGATAGGACCAAAGGAAAGGCGAGAGGTGTCATTTGCTGGTCAGCGCTGGTCAGCTGCCCACAGCAGCCCCGGCTTTGTGAGTCTTTAAAACGAGTGCACATCACCACGGAGACCCCCGGGTCGGGGTGGAGCCCGATTCAACCTTGGCCTCCTACAGAACCACGGATGAACCCAAGAGCACCTCTGCTGACCTTCAGACTGCAAGCAGACTGCTTTCTGTGTGCCATGGCGTTGCCCAGTGAAATAATCCTGATAAAAGCTTTCTGTTTAGCCCTTGGAACAAGTGCAGGGACTTGGCGAGAGATTATGTCCCCAACCCTTTTAGAAAGTGGTTTGATGGTGACTCAACCAGAGCTGTTCAGCAGATCTGATTCAAAGCGGGCATGCTGATGGGGATGTGTGGCGTAGAGAGGGTCTTGCGTGATTCTTAGGTGACTTCAGGGCTTTTGTTGCATTTCTCACATGTCTAGGACAGGTAGCTCCTACCCCTGTCCCCCACCCATGCCAGGCCTTTGCCCTGTGCTGGTCCTTGTCACTCCCTCCACGTGGATGAATAAGGACGATCAGCAACATCCACTTCCTCTTGCTCACCTGTTTCGAGGGTGGATGAGAATCTGTGTTTTTGACTTTGTATCCAATTGGATTCAGAGGAAGCCCCATTTTTAAAGCATGCTCTCTGTGTGGCTTTGGGGGCCATTTGAGAACTAGGAAAAGGTATAGACCTGTGGAGGCAGAGTTGCTGCTTCTACAGCTGGAGACATTTGGAAGAGAACGAATGAAAATAGAACCCAGCAGAAAAACAAAAACAGGTTGGAGGTGTCAGTGATCCTTCGAGGGAGAAAGGAGGATGAGTGTGTGTGTGGGTGCAGGGAGAGAGGGAGCACTTTCTGGAAGAAGAAGCTTCTGGGTCGAGCACAGGACTTGGGGGTGGTGGGTTTGCTCCATCCGAGGCTCCAGGCAGCCTCTTCACCTGAGGGCCCAGCAGGTGTAGGCCTCCCCAGTCCTGTCCCAGCCTTCTGTTACAAACACAGGCCCCTGTAAGAATTGGAGATCCAGCACCCTCTCTGCAAATGCCTCGCGAGGAAACCCAGGTCTGGAAAATTGTGTAGAGCCCTGCTCTAGCCACTGGCCCATCTCCTCTGGTCTCCAACTTCCTGTTTTCCCTGCTCGAAAAGCGATTCTTTTTGCATCTTTTCACCTGGGCGACCTAGGTCTTCCATCTTGAGTATTTGAAGAGCTCACGTGGGTTTTGTTCCAACTCTAGAAGACAGCATTGGGCTTTGTGCCCCTGACTTTTTGGACCATCTGGGGCCATCCTCGAATTCTGCCTGGTGAAGTGACTCCTGAGACTCCTCCAGGTTGCACCCTACCTCGAAGTTGAGGACCAAGGTCCCAGACAGAGGGTGCCCCGAGGGGCCCGCGCCACCACAGCACTGATCGCCAGTCACTGCGAGTGCGCTGGGTCGAGGCCCACAGCTGCTCTTGTCTGCAGAATAAGCCTGGGAGGTATCATCAGACCCATCTTACAGGAAACCGAGATGTGGTTTTTTGCCTCTAAGGCTCTCTGACTTGCTCAGCGGCCTGGCCCTGAGCCTCCCCATCTTTCCCTGAAGCAGAGGGCTGGAGGTGCTTTATTTCTGTGCAGCTGTCTTTTTCGTCATGAGCCCAAGTCTGCTCAACTCCACAGATCGTCTTGTTCCCGAGCAGCCGCTCAGCAAGAGAAGCCATGGTGGGGCCCCTCCCTCCGTCTGGCGGTTCCAGCTTCTGACAGGAAATGAAGGAATGCTGCGTTTATAAATAAAATGGTGCGTTGTTTGTTTGTTTGCCTTACCCCCGCCCGAATCCATTAGGCTGATCATTTGAAACACATAAATCATATTACACCTTACTTACACCCTCCAGTGACTTCCATGGGGTCTGTATATTTGGATTGGGGGGAAAAAAATGACAGCATTGTTTTCACTAACTTCCATCTGAAATGTACATTTTCTTTTGTTAAATGAGGGCAACATACCACAGCCGTACTTCTGTCACTAAAAAGGACACACTGATATCTTCTTTTCACATTGCACTGCTTGCCTGTATCTCAAATATCATGTTTATCAAAGAATCATGCTGATGATTATTCAAAATGCAGTCGCTGCTAGACCCAGCACCAGATCATGTGATTTAAAACAGGAATAAAGAAACTATATGTAATGTATGATAAAGTTAGTTTTTACCGTTAACCACATTTTAATATAATGGGTTTCTTTAATCAGAAGGGACCCAAGGTGTGTTGGGGGTGGGGGTGATTGCAGGCGACAAGGTGATGCACTGGCAAAAGAATTAAAAAACGATTGAAAAATCAGTGTAAGTCTATCTGCTTTTTATTATCACTGTACTCTAGCAATATGAACCATGTTAATGAGAGAATACTCCTTCCTGCCCGCCCCCAGACCCCCCGCTGTGGTCTTTCATAGTCCTAAGCCCTTTTTCTTTCTGTGCGTGGCGTGTGAAAACATCTTATAAGAAGAGATCCATAGGCTTCAACAGGCTGCCTGAGGGGTCCACATAGCAGAAACAATTAAGAACCCCTACATTTGGGGTTAGCTGATTTCTTCATCCTGGTGGCATTCACCTTCTTCCTCTGCTTCCCATATTTCTTGTCAGCGGAATGTTGCATCTGAAGCCTTAATCAGATTCAAAGTCACTTTTTCACCAAGACCCACAGTCTCGCTCTCACCCCGCCCTCACCCACCAGCTCTAATGCAACATGTGAGCACCCCCCATACAGCCTCACTCAATACTGTAAATAAATCTTCAAAGATGGGTTCTTTCTCTTACCCCTGGGCCTTTGCACCTGCTCTTCCTTTTGTCTAAAACACTTCTTCTGGTTCCCTCAGTTCGATTTAGCCAAGCTGGACATAGATTTTCAAAAATGAAAGAGGGGGTGGGGGTGGGGGAAGTATCCCTGACTTAGAACAAAACGCAGATCCACTTGGCCTACAGGACCAACCTCACTGCCTGCACTTTCCCCCTGTCTGCTAACTGCTAGGACGCCATCGCTTCCTGGTGATCCTCAAACACACCAGGTGCATTCCCACCTTACTTCCCCATATTTCGTTCCCATCTTGTTCTGGTCTCAGCTTTCAGGGATACCTCCTTGCAGAGACCATCCCTGATAAACCTAGTCTATTGTGGGGACCTCTCCCACCCCCTGCTGCACCTCTGCAGTTTCCTCTTCAGTGGTATTGCTGTTCCTTCCCTCACCAGCAGGAAATCCACCAGCGGGCATGGGCATTCTGATGATCATAATATCTGCTCTAGCCCCAGCCCCTAGCACCTTGATAGGCACCAGTAAGGCACCAATAAGCATCCTCAGAACTTAGTTTGCTTCTCTTGAACTTCGTGTGGTAGCATCCCCTTGATTGTATATACTAAATCACTAGGCTTAAAGCCATTAAAAGAGTTCCTTCAAAACCTAGTAAAATATATTCAACTAGAAAAACACACGTGGATACAACAAATGCTTCATGCAACTGACGGTGAAGGAAAGAAGAAACCTGTAGAATGTAATTTATAGGACAGGAAATGGTACCAGAGTTCCCCTTCCTGCCTTCTTTGGGGTGTGTGTTTGGAGAAAGCAGAAATCCTGATTCACAGAGCCTTGGACAGTAAGGGTGCTCTTTGTCTCACATCAGAAGCACAGGTAGGTCCGACCCTGATTCACTCATTTATTCTACTCTTACCTAACACCCAGGGTCTTTCCATCGTTTCACGATTTTCAGGCTGGCGCCTCTCAAGGCTGCAAGATGATGCAAATAGCCCTTCGGGATTGAACACATTCGGTCACATGCTCATTCCTGGGCCCCACATGCTTATTCTGTAATAACCCCTGCAGGAATGTCATGCCAAATGTGTCACATTTTGAACTGGGGATGGGATGAATATTTGCAGAAAATAAGGAGGAAGAAGGCAGGACTAGATATTAGGGAGATAACCCATAATCTTTGCTCCTGTAGCTTTTTTTAAAGTCAGATTTCTTTTTGTTTTAGAGTTGAGGAATAGCCACTTAGAGTGGGTTTTTCAAATACATGAGCCTTTTTATCTAGAAAAAAGGATTTAAATAGTGCTTTTATCTTGGACTTGTTATCAGTCATGTGATCTGGCAGCATGAGATAGGCTCAGGGCTGCAGACTTGGATGCTTATATAACAGGCTTTGGTCTCCACAGTTCGTTTTAAAGGGTGAATGTGTGCCAGGGATTTGGAAAAGCTCTAATATAAATTTTCAAAGAAATAACATTGCTTAGACCTTACTTAGATTATGAAGAAGCAAGTCAGTTGATCTTGGGAGGCAGAGCAAAGCCTCTCACCAAGATCTGGAAAGCCTCTAGATTGTTTTTTTTAAATCCTGCTTTATTACAACAGAAATGTCAGTGGCTTTAGCGATGGAGTCCATGAAATAAAAGAAACAATACTCTCAAGGTGGCATAGAATTTGTTCACACTGGGAAAATTATAAAAAGAAAATAGGTCTGTAAAAATGCAGAGCAGTGTCTGGAAAGAAAGCCACTTGTCTTCTGCAGCAGAGAAAGCAGCTGCCCTGGAATGGAGGTGGAGAAGTGGGGTTTGGGACAATAGTCGAGTGGTGGGGAAGCAGGAGGGACCCTTACAGAAATGACTCAAGCCGTATCTGTATGGAAGATGCATATTCATGAATTACTAGTACAATAAGGTATTCATAAAAAGCAGTTTGCTCATCGACAATAAATAGACAAATGAAGAGACAAGTATTAGATTTGATGAGTTAAAAATCCTTCAGTCCCATATTGGGGCATTTGAAGACTCTGGGTAAAGAGCTAGAGAAAAAGGTTGAAATTTCTACAAATGTTGAATCATTGTCCTTACAGAAAATGTTGGACCTAGGTCAACTTCATTCTCTTTACCTCCCTTTCCCCCTTATTCATACCTATGTTTCCTGTTTCTCCCTGATTTTTGTGGTTTCATGTGACTTGGTGCTTTTCAATGGACTGCTTCTTGGAATTGACTGGTTGTGACTTCTTCTCTGATGATGGACTCTGGGCCAGACCCCAGACCCCCACCCCAGTCAGCATCAGGGCCTCTGCTGACCTGCAGGCCCTCTGTTCTTTTGGAAATAAAACAGTGAAATAACATAAGTAACATAACATAAATAACATAGGAAAAGAAGCCCTTTGAAAGACAAATAAAATGTCTCAAAGAATGACTCTCCTGTACTTTGGGGTACTGTTTTAGAAGCTGTTTCATTTTAGGGTTAGGGGTAAATATTTGAAAGGATTTTACTGATACCAACTGTCATCCATCCTCTGCACTGTATAATCACAAGCTGGGGTGAAATGTACTTCACATGTACGTATTTTGGGGGCAGGTGGCCCATAAGACTCTTTTTATCAATAAAGGTTCATTTTCTGCTACCATGATGAGGTGTTTTAAAGAGTCAGAAAACGTGTTGTTCATCCACTTTCTTGGGAAAGTCACTGTCCTTTGGCAGCAATAATATTGTTTGACAACCTCTAGTCTTGCTCATGGCAATGAAAACCCTTTGGTGACCACAGGCACCCTTCCATCCTGCCCTCACCACCCTGCTTTCCTTAGCTCCATCACTCCTGGACCTGTTCCAGTCTGGACTCCTCCTTGACCTCTCCTCTGCCCTTGTTGCCTTACTCCATATGTTGGTGCTGACAAAACCCAATTGCCTTGATCACTGGGTCTTGCACATCTTATGGAACCCTTTGCATCCTGACCTCTGCTGTGTGGTATGATGGAGCACTTCTGATCCAGTTCCGCCTTCCATTAGCCTCTATGACCACATGCTTGCCTGTTTCACTCTTATCCTTTCTGGTCATTCCACGTTGGGTCCCTTTGCAGGTTCCTGTAGCCATCCCTTAAGTGGGATCATCCATCAGGGTCCTGACTGAGGCCTCCTGCACAGCTGTATTTGAGTGTCTCCCCCAAACTCGACAGCTAACACATCCAATATGCAATTCCGCTACTTCTCCCCACTGACCGAACCCACTGCCCTTCAAGATATTCATGTCCTCCTGAATAGAACCTCTCTGTTGCCAAAGCTAGGAACCTGAGTGATATCATGGCCTCTTTCCTTCCCTCATTTCTCACACTGACTCCATCACCACGTCACTACCTACCTATCTTCTAACTTATCTCTGGAATCTTCCATCATGTCTAGCCTCTTCCTTTGCTGAGGCTACTTCATTTTTGGCCTGCATGCCTGCTGCAGATTAGATTATCAGCCTGCTGCCTTCCTTCCCTTGACTCTATTCACTCTAACGCCCGAGGGATCTTCCTAAAACCTAAGTTGGATGGTCACTCCACACTTTCATTGCCTCCTCCTGTTCCCTCTAGATAAAACCTGCTCCTTTTTTATTTGTGTTAAAAAAAAAAGTCCCTTTTTTTTTTTGTATTTTTTCTGCTCTAAAGGAAAGGCTTAGTTTTGACCATTTATAATCGGCACAATTTAGACTAAATGATCATTGGTTTATTTTCCCTCCCCCCACCCTGTTTTGGATCTTGAGGGAATGATGCTAAGTGAAATAAGTCAGACAGAGAAAAATACCTAAATGATTTCACTTATATGTCAAAGATAAAGAAATCAAGCAGATGAACAAACAAAACAAAATCAAAATAAGCAATTAGATTCTGACAACAGAATGGTGGTCACCAGCAGGGAGGGTGGTTGAGAAATGGGTAAAATGAGTACAGGGGGTCGTTCTAGGATAGTGGATGGAAACTGGACTTTTGGTGATGATCCTAGTGTAGTGTATACACTTGTCGAAATAGAATATTGAGCTTCACACCATGGTACAAACGTATGTTACCTCAATTAAAAAAAAATTAAATGTGGCTTTCAAGACTCAGCCCTTGCCTATCTGAGTCTATCTCCATTCTTCTTTCTCTAAAACAACTGAGTGTCTCACAGTCCTTTTCACCCACTACTCTTTCTACCTATAATCTTTCCTCCATCCTCACCCTTGCCTGAGATTTCAGGCCTCAGATTTCTCTGTAGCTTCCACGGAGGAGCTGTCTGACCCTTGTGCAGAGTGAGGTGTCCTTCTGGAGCCTTCCACAGGAACCTGTGTCTGCGCTTGGCTCATAAATGCCTGCAGAGCCTCGTCTGATAATATATAGTGTGTGCTTTACCAACACCAACAGGGAAGAGAGGAGATGAGGACTCATGGTGTGTGAAAAAGGCTTTGTACATTTTAAAGCATTCATTCTTTTTGGTTCTCAGCAGCTAACCACAGTCTGTAATAAACAATTAGCAAGAAAACCTTGAATAACTAGGTTGTTTGTTTGAGGGAGGAAGATGTGTGAGCTGACGCAATCACCAGACCTTTTTGTGAATAGACTTGGAACTTGTCATCATGCCTGAATTTTCCTCTGCTCATGCTGTATTTTCTGTCTTGTTCCCTCTGCACCCCGTGCTCAGGTCCTAGAGAAAAGAAAGAAAAAACAAGGTTCATTGCAGATACAGATTTCCATCTCTGGATCGAATTCAATGTTTAAAAACCTGCTGTTTCTGGGAGGTCTTGTTTTCTTAAACACAAAATCCCTTGAACTTCCAATAGAGACTCTCAACTGAGTGTTCTCTGCTATTTTTAGCCCTTGCTTTCACTATTTTAAATGCAGTTTATGATCTATACATCCACTGAGTCATCCTCTTTGGGAAGCAATAATTCTAGTGAATCAAGGGAATGGTTGAAAGAATCAAGTGGACATGTCAGGTCGGAGTTTGATGAATCAGCCAGCCCAGCCTGAAACTGGAAAGAATACCAGCTACATATTTCACATTTTCTTCTCCAAGTCAACCATTAAGAATGGCATATTATACAAGTGGGTTTTTTACAACATGTGAATCAGCTTATGACAATTCTGTAGGGATTTTTTCCCTTAACCCCATGAAACAAAAATAGAACTGGCCCTGATTTCGATCTCTAGGTGTAGCGAGAAAGAGTCCTAGTTCTGTAGCTTTTTGCGGATACATTTGAGAATTGACTCTTGGGAGTGTGTGTGTGTGTGTGTGTGTGTGTGTGTGTGTGTGTCCCAAAGGTGATATTGACCTGCAGGGGTCAGGTGGCTTTCCTCTTGTGTCTCTTGGATCAGGCCACTGGTGGTCAGTGTGGTGGATCCAAAGGTCACTTTTTTAAGGTCTCTGACGTCTTTGGGCTCTGATTCAACCCAAAGAAACTACAGAAGGAAGAACCTGGAGAGAAGACTTACCCAGATTCTCCCTGCTCTGAGATAAAAAGCATTCCAGATATGAAGAGCAATGAATAATGATATAGGACTAGAACATTCTGGTGTCATGGGAGACCTGCCTCCTGGAGGATGCTCAGGAAAAGCATCTTGTTTTGACATGCTTTGTTGCCATGACCACATCTCTATCGATGATGGGCTTACCTGCACAAGGGGGAACTCCTATAAAGAGTTGGGGTCAGGAGAGGTTAGGTGGGAGCAGAATGGGTCAGATGTATGGGGAGACCCACGGATCTTTGGGTCTGACCATGCCACTCCAGGGCCAGGGTCAGGTGACAGTGGACACAGGGGCCAATTCAGCAAGGCTGGACTTAACCTAGAAACACTGAAAACTTCAGACTTGCCTATGATGTGACCCAAGTTGCTGAACCATATTGAATCCTTGTTTTAAAAAAACAATTTCTGGCATTCCCTGATGGAGTAACGGTTGGACGCAGTGCACATACATCCCCAGGACCTGGGTTCATGTCCTGGGGGCGGGGGAACAACCAGGATGAACAAATCCATAAAATGCTTCTTCCTCTCTCGTCCCTCCTTCATGCCTGTTTACCTTCATCCCTGCTTACACCTTTCCTTTAAAATAAAAAATCCATTTCCTAGGTGGCTAGACTGATGCTGGTGGATACAAAGAGAGACTGGATCTGAAATGATTTGAAGAAAAATTTATCTTGGAGGGTTGGCTATGGGTAGCTTTAGTTTTATTCTAATTGTATATTTTAATTTTTCTGCAAAAATCATGTATTACTTGTACACTAAAATTAATAAAGAACAGTTTGTTTTTGAAAGAAAAGAGAGTATTGAAGGAAAGACTGAGGAGAGGAAACCCATTAGGAAGTTAGGAACATAGACCTGGTGAAGTGACAAGAAGTGACAAGACACACAAGGAGGGCAGGAGAGAGGAAGACTTTAGAGTGGAGTTGGGATGCCAGGAGGGCCTGGCAGATCCCAGAGTGAGAGTTCAGTAGCCTGGTGTCCGATGGAGGAGGAAAGGGGAGGCGTGCCCAGCAGGACAGGGGAGACAGAGTCACCCAGCTCACCACACAGAGTGGTGGTCAGGGGGAAGCCTGGAGCATTTGCCCATCAAAAGGCAACGTGATGAAGGAGCAGAGGTGGGACTGCCTGGCTTCCAGTCTACACTCTACCACGTATAATTGCATGACTTATACCCAGTTGCTAGATCTCTCGTGCCTGTTTCCCTGTCTGTATATTAGGAAAATGATAGTCTCTACTCATAAGGTTGTAATAAGAATTAAGTAAATTTAGGCACGCCCTGGTGAAGTAGTGTTTTGGTCAACTGCCTGCAGCTGAATTGCAGCCCACATACAGCCCAAGACCCGGGGTTCATGTCCAGGGCAGGGGGAGCAACCAAGATGAACAACTAAATAAAAACACAATGCTTCTTCCTCCTCTCTCTTCCTGCCTGCCTACCCACTCACCTTCATTCCTCCTGTACCTTTTCATTAAAATTAAAAAGAAAGAATTAAGTGAATTAGTATTTATATGATGATTAGAATGGTACCTGGTGTTGTAAGCTCTATATAGTGATTGAGAAATAAAGATAGAAATCAGAGCTACACCCCTTGGAGTACTTGAAGTATGTCTTGAATTAAATCAGTCTCTCTCCAAGTGCCTCACACAGTGTGAGGCTGGGCATATTGTAAGTACTATCTATATAGTTGAAGAAATATACCTGGCATTAGCTCTTTTAATCATTTCTTTAGCTACACCAAGAGTTAAATAGACCACAGATAGGTGACTTTGTTTCCTATGAAACCACAACTCATTCGAGTTCTAGATAACCAAATTTGCAAAGAAATTTTGGTACAAAACTATTTCATCAGATGGGGACTTGCCTGTATTTTCAAATATTCCAGGAAATGCAGTGCCTTGTACTTACGTATGATGGAGGATGTGGGGAAGCATCTATTAAACAAATAGGGCTTAAAAACATGGTTGGTAAGTATCTGGCGCTGTATTACTGAACTGGGGAGGGATGGGGGGAGAAACTTCTTCCAACTCACAAAGTGCATAAAGCAACTTAGTTTTGGATCTGGAGCCAAAATTGATAAGATCTAAGGCATGGGACTATATTTTGTAAGGTGTGTTTTCCAAAGGGTCCCTTCAGCTGTCATACCCTGGCTGGAAGGCTAAGGCCACCCTCCGACTGGGGGTCAGGGAGGGAGAGGAGAGTTGCAGGCTCAGTATTTTTAGAGCCCATTGTCCTCTGACTTCTAGAAACAGCCAACCGAGATGAAATGTGTTTTCACACTCTCTTCCACTCTTTGTGCAACTTTAAGCTTGGTATCTAGAAATAGAAAACAAAGTATGTTTTCTTTGTCTGGTAATTAAATTTCTTGTTGTTTCACCCAGAGGCGGGGAATGACCATCTATCCTGGGTCACTAGAGTTGAGGAAACATCACCTTGAAGGCATCGTGGGAGGAAAGTGTGATGCCAGTGTGAGCGCTTTTTGCTTGAGCTCATGCTGCGTGATTAATACAAGCAACTAACACTTATCGAGATTTTACTGTGTGACTTTAACATGTCTTTTCTCCTGTAAGCCTTTCAGCAACCTGAGAAGATGCTACTATTACTGTTTTTATTTTAGAGATGAAAAAAAACAAGAAAAAGAAAAAGAATTCAAAAGAGGTCTAGAAGCTTGATCAAGGCTATAATTCTATATTGTTAGAATGAATCACTAGATGATCACTAACTGCTAGTGTAGGTATGGATAGTAAACCTCCTCCAATATGTCTTAATTTCATTTTAAATGAACCAGAGTTCTCACCTCTCGTGCAAACTTGTAAAGACCAGTTCCTGGTAAGAGACCAGATTCTGTAGGTACAGGACATGGAGTGGCTATTTTATAATCCTCAGGAAGGTAGTAAATGTTGTGAATTTGGCTTTACCAAAGGCTGGCTTTCATAATACAACAAGTGAATGAGCCCTGATTTGCTGCAATTAAAATAAAAATAATGGTCTTTTAGGAGTTTGCTAAATAAAGAACTAGATACCTGCTGATAATGATTCATGTTCAGTTCAGTCTCTTAAAATAGCCAGCTGCACATCAAGTGTATGAAGATGACTTGGTATGAAAATGGAATGGCAATTGTAGAAATTTGTTATCTATCCCCACCCTACCCCCAAATCTTTGATTACATGAGAGCAATCACTAACTACCATTTGTTGAACTCCTACATTTTCTCAGAAATAACATCAGGCCGTATTGTTATTTAAATCTCAAAAAAAAAAAAAAACCAAAAACCCTTCAAGGAAGGAATATCATAGTCTTTTTTACACTTGGGGAGACCACATCTCTGCAGAAATAAGTGACTTTTGCCCCAAGTCACAGACCTAGCAAACAGCACAGCTTAGAGTGAACTCTACAACTATTTTATTTATGTTTATTATAGCAATTCTCACACATGTAAAATTTAAGAGATGGTAATAAGAAAGTCCCTTTACATCAGTTTATCCAGCTCTAACCCAGTCAGCCATTTTTCTTTTACCTATTTTCCCACCCCACACCATTATTATTATTATTATTATTACTAATCTTAAAGAAAATTCCAGGCACCATATCATTTAATCCAGAAATGCGAGTCAAAGGTAGTTTAAATGTCACAGCATTAGTTATTTTACTTTAGAGCTGCTTCCTACTCAGTCAAGTGTTGCTTTACTCCGCGTGAACTTTCTTCTAGTCCATGGTGGTCTTGTCATGGCTGCAGTATCAGTGGTTCTGCGGTGGTTTCTGGTTTCCTGTGCCTCGTGAGCTCCGAGGGGCAGCCACGGCGCCTCTCTCCCCACAACCCCCTCCCCACCCACACCCCTACGCTCTGCACTGAGTCCTGAGACCCAAGTACTGCTTAAAAAATGAAGGGAAATGCTCTTAAAGAATGCCCAGCTTACTGAAAATGGGAAGTTCACTATTTTCAAGCAATCGTAGGAAAATAACAGAATCTTTGAGGAGGTAAGGAAATAGCCCTCTGGAAGCCCAAGCTCACTGCTTTCACCTTGAAAGCATCTCACATGTTTGCACATTTGGCCCATATCTGCCTGGAAATGGGAGTAAAGGTCTAAAATGAGTTCGATTCTTAGAATCATGCCTCAAGTGAGGCTCAGTTGGCTACAGAGCAGAAGTAGCTGTTTTCGTGGAGTAAGTTCTACACCATTAGGAAGACCATTTTCTCTCGAAATTGAAATTCTTCTTGTGCATCTTTCTGTCTGTAGTTTATGACTTGGTGTTCAGAATAGAATGAGCTTATGATGTGGAAACAGAAAACCCGTGTGCTCTCCCCCTTCTGCCTCTAACTCACTGTCTGACTGTAGACAGGTCACATAACCTCCCATGGCCTCTTTATGAATCCTTCCATTCAATAAATACACAGTGCCAACTCAAGTAAGATGGTGCATGGAAAAATAATGATAAAAGTATTCTATAATAATTATTGATGTTTTCCATGTTAAAATGCCAGTGCCTTTGGAAGGGAGCACTTCGTAATCTGCCCTTATGAATGATTCTTTGATCTTTAGAGCTTTGACCAGGAGGAGAGGATGACAAAAAACAAAACAAAACAAAACAAAAATGCAAGGTCCTGTTCTCACTAAAGATATCTTTGGTCAAAGACTGGGTCTGAGTACAAGTGGTTGTATGGGGAACCAGTTGTGAAGTTACTCCATGAGCAAACCTTTTTCTAAAAGTACACCATGTAATTCCTGGTGCACAGAAGAGTGTGCTCCATGCAGCAGAAACAGCCAATCAAACAGCTTACACCAACCTGGAGCCTAGTCACAGCAGTTTCTACAAACATGAACCTTTTGAATAAACAGCACCTGGTCTAGAAGTTCTCCAGTCATTGTTATCCTCATTGTGCCTAAACTGCAACTCTTTCAGTATCAGCTGTTTCCATAAACTGGAGGATCAGTGCCTGCTCTTTGATTCTACCTGTTTCCTCCAGCCCTGATTTCTGTGTCTGTACAATTGTTTGTGTTCTTGTGCTCCTTGAGAAATGAAGTAAGTTATATCAAAAGAAAGAGAGAAATAAGCAAAGAAAGAAGGAAGGGAAGGAAGGAAGGGAGGGAGGAAAGGAGGAAGGAAGAAAGAAAGGAAGGAAGGAAGGGAGGAAAAAAAGAAAGAAAAGTCCCTTGGATTGGAGTGAAGATGGAATTGTTTCGGAACCAAGTGTGTCCAAATAACTCTGTGTGTGTGTATATATATATGCATACATATTGAGGTAACTTTGCTTTATAAAATAATATTTACCCATATATGCAAATTCCCCATTCATTAAGTATATGTCAGTACACACTGCCCACCACCAAATTACTAAGAGTTCTTCACCATTGTCCATTGGACCCCACCACTTGCCTCCCATCCTATTCCCTATTGGTAACCTCAGTTTTAGCGCCTATGTCCAAGGGTTGCTTTATTGTTTATCTGTTCCTTTGCTTTGTCTCTTCTTGTTCCACTTAGAACAATACCATCTGGTATCCCTCTTTCTTCATTTGACTTCTTTCACTCAGCATAATCCCCTCTAGCTCCATCCATGTTGACTCAAATGACAGGGTTTCATCTCTTCTAAGGGCTGTGCAGTATTCCATTGTGTATATGCACCACATTTTCTTTATCCATTCATCTGGGGCTAGGCTATATACGATCTCACCCCTTGATTCAGATGCAAGTTTGGAAGTAAATGTGATGTATTCACTCTGTAACATTTTAACCACAAATTCAGTAATTTAAAACAACACGAATTTATTATCTCAGACATTTTTGGGTTCAGGAGTCTGACATAGCTAAGCTAAGTCCTCTGCTTCTGGGTCTCACAAGGCTATAGTCAAGGTGTTGATCAGAGCTGTGATTTCATCCAAAGTTTGACTGAGGAAGGATCTGCTTCCAAATTCATATGGTTATTGCAACATTTAGTTCTTTGTGGGCTTCAGTTTCTTGTTGGCTATTGGCTAAGGTACCCTCAGCTTCTAAAGACCACCCTCAGCTCATTGCTACGTGGACCTCTCAGCATGGTCTCTTGTTTCTCCGGTGTTGGCAAAGGAAAGAGTTGCCTTGAATATGGATATGATGTAATCATGTACACATGATCTTGTAATCCCGTAACCTTGTCATGTTCTATACAGGGCTAGAAGCAAATGATTAGACCAGCCTACACTCAAGTACAGGGGGTCACTCAAAGACTTGAACACAAGAGACAGAGGTGCTGGGGGGTCACGCTAATAGGTTGTCCTCCACATGCCATGATCAGTGGAGGTGATGAAGCAGATAAAAGGGTGAAGAGATCACAGCCTGTAGGGGTCCTCGAAAACATTGCTCTTGTCATAGAACCACCCTTTGTTTTCTTCTTACTCCATATAATCTTGAGAAATTGACCCAGAGATGGCACCAAATCCTTCAGGCTGCTAACCCTGCCACAAAGTTTAGACAAAACCTGTTCCATTATCTGTGGCTGAAAGTCTGGTGACAGCAGTGATTGGCATTGGTTTATTTTGCTACTCCTAATTTATTTTGTTTTATTAAATTCCACCTTCGGTGCCTTTTAGTTGCTTGTAGTTCTTTTTAACTTTAATTTGTTTAGATCAACTACTCTGAATAATGGTCATTTAAGGAAAATTAAGAGAGGCAGGTAGAAGTCCAAACAACATGCTTGGAAGATTTCAGGTAATCATTTCAAGCATTCTGTTTCTTAATTTAATGATAAAACATAAAAAAAAGGATAATTGGCTCTTAGAAAAGCTAATGTTGGCACTATGATGGATCAGTCTTGCGCATACTCTCTGTTTCAATTTCCCTACCCACAAATCCACAGTGTATTGTATCTATACTAACAAGATATTCCAAGGGAAAATAATAATTTTTAGCATAAACTGGAAATCATACACTATAGAAATTAATTTTCATTCAGCAAATATTCAGCAGAATGGCATCCACAAAACTTTAAATAACTGCTGTGGGCCTACCATTGCTTGTTTTATTCATTTCCTTTCTTTTACAGTTTAGGCAGTGACCTTGAAAGATAGATATCATCACCTTCATTTTGTAAATGATGAGTCTGAGATTCAGAGATGTAGTTTAATAAGTCTCAGGCCACACAGTTATGAATTCTGCTTGACAACATATCTTGTTAACTTGCCATTACACCAAGAGCTGTGGAACTAATGTCCAAAAACTGGAAGTAACATCAGTATATGCCATTCGTGTATTCTTATTATTGAAATCAGTGGTAGTTTTCTAGAAATTCCAAAGGGGCAGAACTTAGAGTTTTCTTCTTGTGTGTCACTGCTCTTTACAAACAGTATTATAGAAAAACCAAAGCTTGAATTGCATGATATATTCACCTTTTGATATATGTAATACATATTCACACTACAGAATATAATATAATAGGAAGAAGGAAGGAAGGAAGGAAAGATGGAAAGAAGGAAGGAAGAAAGAAAAAGAAAGAAAGAGGAGGGAGGGAGGGAGGGAAAAAGAGAGAGGGGAAGGAGAAAGAAAAGGAGGAAGTAAGAAATAAAGAAGAGAGGTTAGTCTAAGATCAAAGGTTTGCCAAGACTTTGTCCAATTTTAAAAGATAAGTTACAGAAATAATGCCACTTTTGTGCTAAACTTAACCACATAAAAATAAATACTATTTTTCAAAGATATATTAATTCATAGAAAGCATTCTGAAGGACTAACAACCAAATTTATTAAAACGATTCCTTCTGAGAATGGACTTATGTTGATGGCAGTCTGGGGGAACTGTAGTCTAATCTTTAATGTTTTAATTTTTTTCAAGGAGAAAGTATTCATATACTACTTACGTAATTTGACTTGATTTTCTTAAAAAGTAAAATATGGAACACAAAATCAGCCCACCTCATGACTAGTCATAGCTAAAACTTGTAGTTATTTATGTCATTTCAGCAATGAATTTAACATACACGTTACCAAGAGAACTCGCCTCATCGCAAGATTTCTGTGTCATCTGGGGGGTTGATGTCTGGTCATTGTCTGAATAAGTCCCTTGCTCAGCGGTCAGCTGTGCCCATCTGAGGGAGACTTCTGGGATGAACCAAGCTGGGGACAGAGGGTTGAGCAGGTCTGTTTCCTTCCAGACACCTCTGCTCTCCATCACTCTACTTTATGTGGGATTATATTCCAGGGATACATAAAGAGGTAGGGGAGTATGGGTTAGTTGATGGAAGAGAAGATTGAGAAAAGAAATTCTTCTTTGAAAGTAAAAGCACTGGATTCTAAGCATCTGCTAGGAGTCATTTACTGCCCCGGTTGATTAACTCAGGTGGGTACTTGCCTTATGGGCCCAGAAGGAACTCAATCCCTTGATGTGCTAGATCACTTAATTCCTAGGAGAAATGGCACAAAATGCTGACTTTTTCCCTAATGCTTGCAATTTATGTAACCGATGCTAAATTAGCCAAGTCCTAAGCAAAAAGATCCAAGTTAGACTTGCTAGCTAAACATTTTTTTCTAATTCATATTAAAATTAACATGTATATAAATGCATATTTATCCACATGCATCTTAAAATCTCACATTCTACTAGTAGGTCATAGGCCATGCTTTGGAGAAAACTGCCAGAAGTATGATAAGCTTGGGATTCGAAAAGGAACAGGCTTCAAGTCTTGCCTTTACAGCTAACTTGGTAACCTGGGGACTTCATCTTCTTAGCTTTCATTTCCTCACCTCAAAATGGGTTTACTAGTAGTTCCTGACTCATCAGGTCATTTTGAAGATTACCTAAAATAATGTCTACAAGGCATCATCTGTAGTGCTTACAAATTATTATCAAAAAAGAAAGATCTGAAAATAATAAATGCCAAGATCTTGCTGAATAGATTTATAAAACATTTGCCATCTTTTTTTCTTTTTTGGGTGATGATTCCAGGCTCAACTTCTCATCTTAGAAATGTGCATGCGTATAGGGTTGGTTTTTCCCCTAAGCTATTTTCTTTGGGTTCTCTTTTTATTATCATTTTGGTTTTAACTAATAGAATTGGCTATTTCAAATCAATCTGATGGCTGTAAAAGGCAGAGCACAGAATCAAAGTGATTACCTAGCTACTCTGAAATGCATAGACTCATACCCAAGAATTTTTCTAATTAAATGGTCTTGGTGGGGGTGAGGTCTCTAGTATGAAACTATGTAACTAAAGCCTTAGAAACATTTTTACCAGATTGTGGGTACTTGTGTTTAAATTTTGTATCAAATACGTCTGCTCTGGCTCTAGTGCTTGCTAGTTAACTACATCGTCAGAAAAGTGAAGTTTACTCAACTACAAGGCTTCAAAGTATCTTCGTTGATGGAGAAAGTAGGTGTGGCAGCTGTGCAGAGTTGATGGCAGCTAACTGGGTGAGTAGTGCCTAAATGAAAGCTTTGGAAGCTCTCAGGTAACACAATTAGGAGTGCACTGTGGCTGAAAGGTGATCCAGTTCAAGAAGCCCTACCCATAGGAAGCACCCAAATTCTCCTTTTTTTGGTCACTTCTTTAGAGATTCTGCTTGGTAAGCTGATGGGGTTGAATGACTTTTATTCCCACCATTGCTACTATAGGCAAAGACTCAAGCCAAGACTGATTCTTCTTGCACTGAAATGTCAGTTGGGTGTATCTAGGAATCTTGATCCCATCTTTTTTACTCCCAACTTGATTAGTACAGATGAAGAGCAGGAGTTACGCAAGCAATGGGGATTAAGAGAAGAGAGTTTCAGCACCCCAGTGTGCTAATATAAGCATTCTTAAGATCAGCAAGATATATTCTGGGGCTAAAGGCTTTCTTTGACGTTGCTTAACTATTAATACCAGGAACCTTTTAAATTTCATCTTATTGTTTTTCCATCTAAGTAAATCTTCCTACCCATGAAATCTAGTAAGGTCTAGAAGGTCTTACCTTAAAAAAAGGAAAGCATTCTAGTCTGTATCCGATTAAATAAAGAGATTTTAAAAAATTCGTTGTATTAGTTTTAATAGTAAATCAGCAAGTGAATCTCCAGTGCACTCCCGGCTGCTGTTTGAATGTTTCAGGAACAGAACTTTTCTTCTTGGTTTTAAAATGAGGTGCAGGGAAGAGTTCCCTGGTAGCATGAGTCAGGGCAAAGATGGGCTTCCATCCTGGTGTCTGCATAAACTTTTATTGACTGCCGATGCTTGCTGTGTGAAGTTCCTCAACAAATACACATCTAGTCTGATGGGGGAGACAAAAATATAAGCAGTGAACTGTGGCTTGGGGAATGTGTGTTGCAATGGAGAGAAGTTTGATGGAAGCATACTTGGTTGGAATTTCAAACTTCTTATCTGTAAAATGTGGGAACTGGATGACATCTCTGCTCCTTTACAGCTTTGAAACTCTCTGAGCCTGGATAAACACACACCAGCTCTTGTCCTAGAACATTTGTTGTTGTTGTTTTTTATCATCATCAATGAGTAAATACACCATTGGACACAGTAAATATTTATAGCCCGCAGCAGAGTATTTTCCTGAAGCAGACTATTTTTTCCTGTTGCTGATCATAGTTGGCTGGCTTTCCTAAGCACAGCGTGGATTTTAAATTAGAGTGTAGCAGAGAAAGCCTCCACCTCTCTCTCTTTTTTTTTTTTTAAATTGAGGTATAATTGACACATAGCATTATATTAGCTTAAGGTAGACAGCATAGGGATTCAATATTTGTATTTATCATGAAATGGTCACCACAATAAATCTAGTTAACATCTATCATCATAGGTAGTTAGAAAGTTTTTTCTTGTGATGAGAACTTCTAAGATCTACTGTTTTCACAGCACAGTATTAGTAATTCCAGTCATTGTGCATACATTACATCCCCATAACTTGTTTATTTATTAACTGGAAGTCTATACCTTTTAAACCCCTTGACCCATTTCACTCATCACCTCTGGCAACTGTGAATCTGATCTTGTCCACATCTTATTTGCAGAACGTCTGGGCTGGTCTTAAAATGTAACCTCTTTGTTTTCAAGTATTCAGAATATCCTCTTGAGAACAAAGTGGGTTGCCGACTCCGCGTCTCATCCCTAGTTGCTCGTAGCAACTTGAGGGAAAACACAGAGGATGACACATGGCCAAGATGAGATAAGGCCTGGGATCTGACGGTAGTTGAAGTCATCCCCTAGGGACTTGCAGTCGGATGACCATCTTCCGGGTCTGTAAGCACCGGAATCCTGTGGGGATGCATCCCTTTCTATCCTATAATTTGTAACCTAGGGCCCAGACTTTTCTTACTGCTCTGATAAGGGAGCTCTTTTTCAGGAGGGTAAAGGGGTAAGTGTGGTTTTGTGCTCTCAGCTGTCAGATTCTAGAAGTAGCAGCCTTTGAGTGTCAAAGGGTTCTTGCAATGGTGAGTTGATGCAAGCAAACCCAATCTGTAAAAATTCAGCTATTGAGCCCTTGAGATTTGGGGAGAGGGTACAGGGTGCAGCAAGTATGTTTAAAGAAGCGAGCCATTCTTATTTGTTTTGTTGTTTTATATTTTGAATATAATTGCATTTTGAAATAATTTTAGATTGATAGAAAAACTGCAAATACAGTACAGAGCATTCCTGCATACCAGTCACTGAGAATCCCTTAGTGTTAATATCATTTTTGAAAAGAAGAAGAGGAGGAGGAGAAGGAGGAAGAAGAAGAAGTAGTTATTTTATTTTTCGTCTTGGTTGTTCTCACCAACCTGGGGATGCATATATAGGACCTTGGGCTGTATGTGGACTCCACCCAACCACTGCTCCACCAGAGTGCATCTCAGTGTTAATATTTTATCTAATGATGGAATATTTGTCAAAATTAAGTAACACTGAGAGAGTGCTACCAGTAAAACTACACACTCTATTTAGATTTCAACACATTCTTTAAATGTTAAAACTAAATCACATGCACGCACACGCACATACCCTAAATACACACACCAACACATAAATCTATATATAATCCTATTTTAAAATGAATATATGCAAATAGACAAATTTAGCTAGTTATAGTTTGTTCTTCTTCCTTTTTTGAAACACCACCAGGTGTGATGTGCTAGATTACATTGACTTGATGTTTTTAGACTGTTTGGCCCCAGGAATTTGTGGTTTTTGAATCATCAGGTCAGCTCATCACACTTTTTCTTAATACCTCCCACATTCCCATGCCAACTGCTTCTTTTCTTGGCCCCCCAGCCCTTTTGTCTGTGGCAGACCTCCTTCTATATCTTACACTTCATCTGATACCCTGTTCCAATTTTATAACCATTATTATGAGGGCTTCTTAAAATTATGGAAAGGAAAACTCCTGTGAATTAGGTAACCAGACTTTACTAGTGGTGGGTTCTATGACAATTTTCAGAAGCCTTTTTGTGATCTTATTTCCCAGTTTCTGACCACATTTTGATAAATAACAATTTTAGTGATCTAGATTTTAATAGCTAAAAATGTGGGTGGGACAATCTATCCTTATTCTAGTAGTATATTCTTCCAATGTACTTATCTGTAAACCTTGATCTAAGCACATTTTATTTAGTCAAAATATATATTTTCTCTCACAAGATTTCCACCTGCTTTACAAAAATACTTCTTATTGTGGAAAAGTTGGGAAATATGTTGGAAAATATAATTTTTGTCTATATCATTACTTTGAAATTCTATATGATTTTTCCTATAATGGCTATTTATCAAAAACAGAATGATTTAAGTCGTTTGTTTGTTCTTAATATAAATACGTCCTGTGGTGAACTTTTAGCTGCTTTGCCTTGCATCCAAGAAGTTGTCTTCCCAGGAATGAAATTATTGCCTAAAACATATATTTTGCCATGTTTTGCTGGCCTTTCTCACTTTTAGCAGAGTTAGCAATATGTGATGTTCTGGCTGCTGAAGGAAACTTTAAGTCTGGTTCTCTTGACTGGAGTTGTCTGAGGAGCTGAGCAGAAGAGCAAAAGAAATAGTTGTGCCTCAACCAGAATTAATGGTCCTGAAATCACACTGGGGTGAATTCAGTCGGAACTAAGCCTTTCAGGTAATGTCCTGTCATCTGGGAGGAAACTGTGAAGACCTGTTGCAATTTGTGGTGAGCTCCCTGCTGGAGGTGAGGGCTTAGAGCCCAGGGTTTATGAGGGGCAGGTTTCTACAGGTTCCCACAACCTTCCAACTTCAAGGAGCTTCACGACGTAGCCTATTTAATGAAGAGTCATCCTCTTCAAGTCCCATTGGTAATTACTATACTATCTTTTATCCTCATGTTTTCTTCCTGATGGTCAACCTGCATGACAAGTTTTCTGACCTATTAAAAATGGAGAACGTATTCCACTGAACAGCCAATTCCAGTTGGCTTGGCTTGACTTGTGGGATCGTGGAACTAATGCTAGACCAGGAGCAACTATTTGACCCCCGCGAACTCAGTTGGCCGTGTAAGTCGGCCATGTCAGTCAGCCATGTTCTTTTCAGAGTATGGCAGCAGAGTATAGATGTCTGGGTTCTTCCTCACTCTCTTCCCTTTAAATAGTCTCTCTGTTTAGACTCTTCTCTGGGATACAGACCTCAGCATTCATTTAAATCAGCAATTTAACACCAGTCTTTTCAAAAGCTAAAAATAAATTGTCTGAACCTTCTCATCTGATCCTGACTCTTCACTTTCTTTAGGAAAGCATTTGTTTATCAAATAAAGCATACTTGCTGCAGGCTCTGCTTCTTTGAAAGAATGAATTTGTGTCAAATATTTAGAGGATAGGTTTTATGAAGACAGTGAAGTAATGGCTACATAATGCAGGCTGTTTCTTTCATATCATCATCTTGCACAGTGTCTCTTGGTTTCTCATCTGGTTGTCTTTTACAAAGTGTCTTCAAATCTGGTGTGGATCATTCAGAATAGGACAAAACAAGAAAAATACTCAGGAGGCTAGGAAATAGCTTGAAATCATGTTCACATTCCCTAGTGAGAGGATTGTTTCATGCCTCTGGAGGGACTCTGGGTGAATGAGTGAGTGACTGAGCCATTCAATAAATGAAACACTGAATGAGTTGAACCAATAAATGAATGTAAGAGACAGTTAATTAGAATAATTACATGGGGAGATTTATAGTGCTTCAGAACTAACTTTTAGTTTAAAATATCAACTATCTCCCATTTCCCAGACATGGAAACAACCTTAAATGCCCATCCACAGATGACTGAATAAAGCAGCTGTGGTGTACACACTCAATGGAATTCTATGCAGCTGCTAAAAAAGATGAAATTGTTCCCTTTGCAACAATCTGGATGGGACTGCAGGAGATCATGTTAAGTGAAATAAGTCATAGAGAAAAACAAGATGCTTCACTCATATGTGGAATATAAAGAAATGAAACAAATGCACATCAAATCCCAGCAAAATTAACAGGACACAGGATTGTGGTTACCAATGGAGTGGGAAGGTGGGGAGGGGAGGAAAAAGGAGGAAATATGGTGGTAAAGGACACTGGAACTCTGGTTGTGGGTGTGATGTAAAATATAGACTGAGATGTAATTTCAGTTTCCTAAAATGAATATAGTATTGTGAGCAAAAGAAATCATAAATATTAGTATTTGAAAAACAACTCAAAACACGGCATGCCCTCATGGAGTTTGGTCAGTTTGCTCCAAAAGAACAAGCCACATACCCCTGGGTTCAAGTCCTAGGTCTGGGGGTAAATAACCAGTATAAACAACTAAATTGAAAAATAAAATAAAAGAACAAAGATACTTTCCTCCTTCTCTTTTATCCTGCCTGCCTGCCTACTCACCTTCATTCCTGCCTGGACCTTTCCTTAAAAAAATGAATAAATAAAACTTAAAAAAAAAAAAAAAAAAATCCTGAAGAAGTCACCCTTCCCTAAAAGGAAGAGATGGGCTTATTCCTTTAGAAGTTTTTCTGCTGTTGCTTAAAAAGAAATTTCTGTTTTTCAGCTTGTTTCTTCCTAAAATTGCTCAGTTGGATTCAATACAATCATTAAGAGTTATCTCTTAAGCACAGAGGATAATGGGGCGAAGCAAAGGAAAAGTTAGGCGATGGGTCGCATTAATCAGATGCAAACATGGTGTCTGCTGAATTGGCCCTAAAGATAGCTTTTGCTGTAGAAACGCTGACACGAAAAACATCAGCATTTTCCCTAATGAATATGATTTTTTTTTTTCCCTTTTGAGAAAACTGGCTTAAGTTATTTCTTGATTCCCTGAGAAATCCTTCTTGCACAGGAAATCCTTGTGAAGGTGCCTAATTCAGTTTCTCCGCTTTTTCCCAGAGGCCAGGAGCGAACTGAGGATGGCTCAGCCACTGGGCCCTTTGTTTATCAGGCCCCATCTTAGCCATTCAGGCTGGGGTGTGAGCGACCTTCTAGGTCATTTTCTATGTGTATTGAAAAGGGGGAGAAGGGTTGTGCCTTTAAGCGTTTGCTGCCAAAGTTAAATATTTCTTCTTCCAAGGGTGCAATCCAGGCCTTCCAGGTGACTTAGACCTTTGGAGGGAGAAGCAGCAATTAAATAAATTAAACCTTACTCCAAACGAATGCTTTTATGTAACACAGCATAAATTGTCATTGCTTTATTTTAATGCATGAAATATGAATATACGTCTGTTTTAAGAAAGCCTAACATTAAAATCATGAACATCAAACCAGAGTTAAACTAAGAAATTAATATTCAGGATACTTTTAGCTAAGACCTCGCCACAGTTAGTCTTTAAATAAGAAGTATTCTAAGGCATTTATGTTTTCCCATTTTTCAAATTTTTACCTCTTTATTTTACTTGCATGACATGGGCATTGTAGGACATTATAAAATCAAGGTAAAGATTGTTTTATCATTGTTTTACTACCTGAAAAGAGCTACTCTGTGGCCTGTAGCTCTGTGGCCTGTAGCTCTGTGGCCTGTATTTCTGTGACCTATAGCTCTGTGGCCTGTAGCTCTGTGGCCTGTAGCTCTGTGTGGCCTGTAGCTCTGTGGCCTGTAGCTCTTCTGAATGTGTAATCGTGTGCACACACAAGTAGAGCGATATAACACAGACCCTGCTTTATGACTTGCTTGTCTTTCTCCATGGTCCATGTGAACATTGTTCCTTCTTCATACACCTTAGAGTATCGAATAGTTCCACTGGATGTCATGTTATTTAATTAATACACTAGTGTTGGTCATATCATCTGCTCCTGGTTTTTCTCACTATCAACTTCAACTTTTGACAATCATGAGAGCTGTTTTCTACGTCAGACTCAGTGCCATGTAGAACATTTTCCATATAATCTCTATTTCATTCAGGTAAAATTCACATAACAAAAATGAACTACTTTAAGATGTGCTGTTCTGCAGCATTTAATGCAGCCATGGTGTTGTGAGGCTATTACCTCAATAGAGTTCCAAAACATGTTCGTCATCCTAAACAAAAGCCCCAGACCCATTAAACCATTACTCTGCCATCTCCCCAGCCCCTGGCTACCCAACCACTAATCTGTGTTCTTTCTACATGTGTTTACCTGGGGCTTTACACAGAATCATTTAACATTATGACCTTTTGCGTAACATCTGTTTTAACTCTCACAAACCCTGTGAGTAAGACTCAGGGAGGTCAGGGTCTTGCCAGGGATTCCCAGAGCTAGTGCCCGCAGGACTCAGTGCCTCATTCTGTCCCATCCCCTGCTCCCTCCCATGGCCTATAGACTCTGGCGTGAAAAAAGAATGCCCACTCCTTTCTTTACCTGTTTACTTTGGCATCATGTATAAGTTATTAGTCCGTCCCCTCTGCTGCTCACTTGAGCAACGGGAAAGTTCTAATACAGCAGTTCTCACAGTTCAACTTCCATCATCATCACCTGGAGGACTTGCATTTTCTGACTCAGGTCTAGGATGAAAATTTGCTTTCCTAACACATTGCCAGGTGGTGCTGATGCTGAAGTCCCAGGCCCACTTTGAGCACCTCTGATCTGACAGATAAAGGGCCAAAGAATAATTTCGTTACATTACTTCCTAGTCAGAATGCTTGCAATGGCACTCAAGAATATTAAACATTTAGAAAAAATAGAATGGTCATGCAGCTTGGCAATTAGTGAGGGTGTGATCTACACTGGAGGCTGAGTGGTCTCCTGAAATGTGATCCAAACTTGAACTTGGTTTTCCAGATATATGTTTAAAAAGAAATTCAGTATCTGGTAATATTGTAAATGTTCATACCCTGTGTTCTTGCCTGATAAATATGTATTTGAACCTTAGAGAACCAATCTCAGGAGTGCAGAAGGTGGGTGTATAGGCAAGTAAATAGCAATACTTTTTACAACAGTAAAAGGAAAAGAGAAAAATCTAACTGTGTAAATAAAAGAACAATAAAATATGGTGTATCGAGGCCAGATACAGTTAAGCTTTGAGCTAGCTCTACATAAAACAACATGGAGGGAGCTCAGAAACAATTCCAAGTGGAGAAAATATTTAGATTTGTGCTCTTTAAACTATACTCTGCATTATTTGTGGGTGCCTGGATTAGATACAGGTAAAAAGTGATAAATGGTCTCCAAAGAAGATAAGCAATAGCCAATAAATAATAAAAAGATGCTCACTGGGCATACCCTTGTGGCTTAGGCAGCTGAGATGCTGGTGTGTGAACCATGTAAAACCCAAGGACCTGAGTTACAACCTGAAACTGAGATGGAAAACCAAAATAAACACATACAAAATAAAGATGCTTTCTTCCTCTTTTTCCTTCCTCATTTTCCTTCCTTAAATGCCTCTTTCTCCCTTCCTCTGCTAAAAAAAGATAGGTTCTCACTATCAATTATCACTAGAGACTTGCAAATCAAAACCACTAATAAACTACTTCATATCCAGTAAGATGACTATCATTAAAAAAAGGAAAAAAGAGTTGGAAAATAGCAAGTGTTGTTGAGAATGTGGAGAAATTTAAACTTTTATGTGAGTGGAAATGTATATCAATGCAGACATTGTGGAAGAGTTTGGCAGTTCGTCAGAAAGTTAGAGTTTCATATGACCCAGCAATTTCACTCCTAGGTATATATTCTCAAAGAACTGAAGACAGATGCTCAAAATAAATACTTAGACATGAGTATTAATAGCATCACTATTATAATCAAAAATATAAACAATTCCAATGTCCAGTGACTGATGAATGGATAAACAAAATGTGGTCTCTCCAGACAATGGAATATTATTCAGCCAGAAAAAGGGAACAAGTACAGATTCATACCATAACATGAATCACACTTAGAGACATTCTAAATGAAAGGAGCCAGATGCGAAAGGTCCCAGATAGTATTTATTTATTCATTCTTATGGAACATCTGGCATAGGCAAATCCATAGAGACAGAAAGTAGATTAGTAGTTTCCAGGGACTGGAGGGAGGGGAGATTTGGAAGGTCTAGGGTTTCTCTTTGAGTGATGAGAAAGTTCTGGAATTAGATAGTAGTTGATGATTGCACAGCATTGAATATACTAATCACTGCCAACTTGTATACTTTTAAATGGTTAGTATGATGAATTGTAGGTTATGTGAATTTTATCTCAATAAAACATTTTTGTAATGATGAATGGGTAGGTAGAATACACACCTAATACATTGCAATAGCTGCCACCAGGGGTGACTAGAGGTGGGGACTGAGGTGGTGGGAAAAGGACCTGTTAGCTCTGCTTTTTTGGTTTTTGTTTTTTTATAGGGTTTTGTTAGTTAGTTTGTTTTAAGGAAAGGTGCAGGCAGGATGAAGATGAGTAGACAGGCAGGCAGGAAGAGAGAGGAGGAAGAAGTGCTTGATGCATTTATTTAATTTAGTTGTTCTCCTTGGTTGCTCCCCTCAGCCCGGATCTCAAACGCAGGTCCCTGGAATGCAGTGGACTGTGTCCGGTAGCCTTATTGGCTAGGTCACTGGGGCACACCACAAGTAATATTTTATTTCTTTTATCTTTTTTTTTTTTTTTTAAAAAAAAAAAAAGCACTGCAAACAAATTTAACGAAAGATTGAGCTCTTCATTCTGGATGATGGGAATGTCCACATTTCTATAACTCATAGCATTTGCTTTGGTTTTAAAATTTTCTTAAAAAAAAATTCTATCAGATATTAAGGGCTGTGGACTCAGCATGAGAAGGGCTCCATTGCTCAGCTCAGACACTGGACCTCAGAATAGCTGATAAGAGGTGAAAATTATACAACTCTTCCTCATGGGTCTAGTGCAGACAGCAAACTATGACCAAATCTGGCCTACTGTCTTTTTCTAAAATAAGTTTTATTGGACAACCACACTTATATTCACTTATTGTCTTTATCTCTGCAGCAGCAGAGTGAGTAGCAGCAACAGACCACACAGCCCACAAAGCCTAAAATAATTATAATATTCCCTTGTCTGGAAAGTTTGCCGACTCCTGGCCTAGTGGTTAGAAAGATGGCCTCTTGAATCAAAAACGGTATCAAAGAGACATGAGAGATCTTCTGATCCTCTCATTCTAAAATTCAGATAACATGGAAATGGGGTGGAAAGTCAGAATCACAGAGCCAGTGACTACACGGGGCTTATGATGTGGCCTCTGGAGTTAAATACCACTTCCGAGATTTAGGGCCTAGGGTGTGTCACTGAAGATTACAGAGCTGTTGCCTCACTTCTCAAACAGTGCTCTTAAGAACACTGAGATAACTCAGTTATTTCATCAGTAAATATTTATTGGGCTCCATTCTGTACCAGACACTGTTTGAGGTGCTGGTGATAAAACAGCAAACATGAGAGATTAGATCTCTGCCTTCACAAGTTGTAGCTTAGACGGGGAGATGGTAAAGCGCAGTAAATCGACAGTGTGGGATCTTGAGGTGGCGGACGTGGGAGCATCGGGAGGTTCAGGAAGTCCTTTCTGAGGTGCCCATTAAATGGAGTTGGTCCTGCAGAAGTTTGGGGGCAGAAGAAATAGTATAAATGTCCTGGCCTGGTGATGAGGCTGCTGTGGTTAGAAAGAAGGAAGGCTGCGCTGGAGCCCCCTGGGTGAGCAGACGGAAGCAGAAGATGGGGTCTGACAGGTGGACAGGGCCAGATCCCATAGGGCCTCATCTGTTGTGGCCAAGTATTGGGATGTCATTATAAGTGGGGCGGGGGATGACCACTGGAGGATTGAGGCAAGAGGGTAGATGATATGATTTGAGAGAGGTCTTCAAATGATCCTTCTGGCGGCTGTAAAATGATTATACAGACAAGGTTTGCAGCAGGGCAAACACTCGGTGGGCTAGTGCACTCATCCAGGTGAGAGCTGATGGCATCTTGGGCTGGGATAGCGGCACGTGAAGTGGAGAGTAGTAGATGGGTCAGGTGAAATCTCAGGACCTTGCTAGAGAACTAGAATCTTTATGATAAAGTATGAGAAATAATTGGCACGGGGCCTGGGATTTAGTATCATCCTCATCTTAAGAGCCTTGTAGCCCGTGGTTAGGAGTGTAGACTCAAGCCACACTGCTTGGATGCACATCCTTGCTCTGCCACGTAGAAGCTCTGTGACTGTGGGCAAAGCACACTTGCTCCCGGTAAAATGGCGGCCATAGCACCTTCCATGCGAAGTGCCATGACATCCTTGTCAGAGAGTAAACCCTAAACACTGGCGCTGTGCTGTCATTTGGGGGCTGTTGATGGCTCTGTAAGTGAAGGTATGGTGGATATTGCCAAAATCCCAGCCGCCTGTGGATCTCCTCCTTTGAGGTCAAAACCGAATCCCTCTTTATCTAATGTGAAGTGGTCCCACTGATCAATGAATGGGGACCGTCTCCTTAACCCCTGAATCCTGAGTTCCAGAGAAACAAGACAACCCACTGTTGGTGAGAACATTTTAGCTGCAAGCATTTAAATTGACATTCTAAAGATGTAAAGGCAGCAAAGGTATGCATTAGGACCTACAGTAGAGTCACAGGGCTCTGAGCCCGTTGTGAAGAGCCATGTCTGCACAGAGTCTGGCAGGATTGTCATTTGGGAGGCACTGCCCATTACAGGGAGCCTGTGAGGGCAGCTCACTGCTCCGTCGTACACACACCCTCATTTCAGCTGTTGGGCCTCACGGATAGCTTAGAGCTCCCCACGCATTCTGGCTGTGGCTTTGAACAACCTGACCAAACAGGGCATTGTTATCCCTGTCATGCCTTGGACTGGCAGACTGCTTCAGAGAGGTGAGAACAGCCCTGAGCCCGGACAGCTTGCCTGAGAGCCCATGTTCCCTGCTGGCTGCCGACACTCATGTGCTCAGCAGCGCTGGGCAGATGGCACTTTCGTCGTGTTAAAACCTATCTCGAAGAAGCAGCGGTGTGCTCCCTGCAGCCACAACCGCAGACGGGCTCACTTTAACTTTTCTGTCCCCTGAGCGATAGCAAGGAAGACCTGTAGCAACATGTGGTGCAGAGCTGCTAAACCCCAGCACAGCCCCTCTTCCTCCCACAAACAACAGCTTTTACTCTGGGTCAGAGATCTTTCCTACATCTGGGAACTGAGACTTTTTGAACTTTGTGGGCTCTGGCTCTCTTTTCCTACAACCATTTAGTGAATAACTTGTGACTTAGCTTTTACATTAGAGAGACACAAAATGGCAAAACAAAACACACACCCCACTTTTGAAGCCTGTTACAGCCAGTGGGAGTGCAATCTCAGTTTTACTGCCTGTTAGCAGGTCCTTCCTTCCAAGTCCTTTAACCCTGGGCAGTGTCAGTTTCATCATCTTTAAAAGGGAAATCATATGTCAGGATAGTTGTCAGTACAACCATGTGTGTAAGATGGGTTGGAGCAGGACCGTAAGCTGTGATTATGAAATGTTTATTTTGTTCATTATACTTTACATGGACTTTATATTCTGCATATTGACAAGATCTCGAGGTTAAATTTTATTCTTTTTTTTTTTTTTTAAAGGAAAAGTACAGGCAGGAGTGAAGGCGAGTAGTCGAGCAGCAGCAAGAGAAAGGAGAAAGAAATAATTGTATTTATTTTTATTTAGTTTTTCACATTGGCAGTTCCCCCCCAGACCTGGGACTTGAAACAGGATCCTTGAAATGTATGTGTGCTGTGCTCCTTGCAGCCCATGGAGCTGACCGCTACTCCACCAGGGCGCACAGTTGATTTTAGAGCCCCTCGTTGAATACTAACAGCAAACTTACTGAGCATTTGTGATGTAGTCATTGAGCACTTTCACGTGTGTTTAATCCTCTGGATGTCACTGCAGGATAGATCCTGTTGTAATCCTCATTTACAGATGAGAAAACGTGGCATACACCGGTGAAATAGCTCGCCCAAGTCTCAAACTCGAAAATGGCAGAGCTGGGGTTTGCGCCTGAACTGCGAAGCCCGCACCCCTCACGCACTCGAGAGTCTTCAAAACACTTGTGCATAATAACTGGCTTGGCATCTTGTGACTGTTTCCATACTAACCAAAGTCATACAGAGCTTTCTGATAAGAGTTGCAAATATGTTGTCCCAGTCTTTGGCTTGTCTTTTGACTTTGCTTATGATGGGTTTCTTATTTGTTATGTTGAAGGGTTTTTCAATGAAAAATGTTTATACTTAAATGTCTGTTAATGTTTTCTTTCCTTCTGGAATTTTATTCATAGTTAGTTTGCCCATTTTCTTGTAGTACTTTTATGATTTTACGTTTATGTGTAGATCTTTGGTTCATGTGAAGATTTTCCTGAAACACAATGTGAAATATGAGTCAAGAAAACTTTAAAAAAAAGTTCAAAATAAACTACCCTATTCAAAAGTGGTCAGGATATTTGGGGGAGTGAATCTTACTTTAAGAATAAAAACCTGTTTACACATGTCACAAATGATGAGCAGAGTATTGGTCACAGTTCTAATTTGATCTCTAACCTGAAGCTTTGGTGGAGTTTTCCTGTCTGCTGAGCTGGTCAAATTCAGGTGGTGGGAGACTCAGGAAGGGGCAGCCAGACAAATGAAGCTTTTGGAGGTCAGACCCCCGACCTACAAGACCCCTGACTCCTCACATCATCCGCCTCCAAATGCTCACACATGGAACATCATTAATGTATCCCTGCTTTCTTCTCTTCAACATTGTTATAAAATTATCCCTCGGCCATCCTCCATTTGGTTTTGGTGAAAAGTCTTCCTTTGTCACTAGGTTATTACATGTATTTTCTAGTTTCAAGGAACATGCAATCTTGCTGAGGGAAGCAAGACCTAGGATGTAATATAAATACTGAACAGTAAAGGAAGGGATATTCTCATTTATATGGTAGAGACACTTTTGTATGCATTCAAGTCAAAACTCTTCCACTTGCAATTACCAGCGTACAAATTGAATTCCTTCATGCATATACCCAAGTGACCAGGAATCAGGCATGGCAGGATCCAGGTACTCACTATTCTCAGGAATTTCTCTTTCTCTTCTCTCAGCTTCTATTTCTCATCATTGCTTCCATTCTCAGATATGTTCTCCCTCCTGGTAGAAAGATGGCTGCCAGCAGCTCCAACTCACTCCCTTCTAAACTAGAGGTGGTTTCTTGCTCTATTCTTGGCTGACCATATGTACCATTTTATAGGGATGGTACTTCTCCCTCCCCACATTTCCCAACTATCCTGTCATTTTCATGTAAATGTCAGTTTTGTACCATTTTTAATAAACCAGGGCCATCTTTAATATGGGACAAAAGGGACACTTGAGTTCCCCATGCCCACTATGTGGAGGGGGCCTCAAAGCAGCTGCCCCTTTTGCCCTGCATTAAAGATGGTCCTTGACTGTGTAGACTCGGGTGGACCACTACTGCGTTCCCATCCCCTGTGAAGAAACAGGAGCGACATGGGAAGAGGATTCTGCCTCACCCCACACACCTGTTTCTTCAAAGGGAGCGGAATACCACAGTGTGGTCAAGCCTCAGGGAAGAACTATGGGATTTATCTCTGGCACTGTGTGGGTAATTGGGCATTTCTGGCACTAGGATGGTTAAAACAGTATATGTTTTAGGCAGGGCATTTAGAGCCCACTTATAGGGGCACCAAATTTGGTTTTCACCAAAAGGTGTCAAAATTTCTTGCATGATTCCTGGCTGTTTGAACCACACCATTACTACCACACGATTGCCTGTCAGCTTTGCATGGTACTGGACTTGTTGCTGGCCTGGCTGCTCTGCTCCTGCTCAGATTCTTCCCCCTTCTTCCATCCCCTTAGTCACCACTGCATAATCCACATTCCGTTTTTGCCATCCCAATGTCCCATTTTTGTCTCAAGGAAATATGGTCAGCCTGCCTATTCTTCCTGCAGAAATCCCCAGCCTGGTTCTCATGTCCCTTCTTGAACTAACCACTGTGGCCTGAAGGAGGGGGCTGCTGCTTAACCAGTCCCAAGATACCTGTGGCTCTTCCCAGGGGACTGACAGAGGACTCAATGCTATTGAAACCAAAGCATGGAGAGAATAGTTTCCCAAAAGGAATGAAAGAATTATTATTCGAAGCTGGAGGAGCTGATGCTGAGTAAGTCACTGCCCCAGAGTGGCCTGTTTCATGAGCTTGTCCTCAACTCTTACAGAACTGACTGGGTGCCAGCGACTTGAGAAATGAGTCTTGAATGGAGCCGCTGGACTGGGCTACACCTCTAAACATGTGGATCACTGAGTTGCGATCAAGAGCCATGGTTTTGTCAGTTCTCACCACCATTACAACATTAAACAAAACAACTTTGTTTGTTTCGGTGCCTCTTACTGAGGATGGGCTTTCAGAATTTGTTGGGGAAATGGCCATAATGTCATCAGCATTTTTCAAATACCAAAACCCAGAAGAAAAAAACCAGGCAGAGATATTGTCTGTCTTCTCAACTACTGACAACAGTTTGGGAAAAGAATATTGGGAATGGGGTAAGAGATTTAATTTGCACATGTCTTTTATTCATTCCAACACCTGATTATCGTATAGCTTGTAAAGAATGCGCAGGAAGTGCGAGGGTCTTTGTAAATGAAATGGTCTGGCTACATGGGCAGCTCTGCTGGGAGTAGTAGCTAACGTTACATCAGCCATCAGTCCTTCAGTTCTCATAATCACCCTTTGTACTGTTTGCACCCCCATTTTATAGATGAGGAGACCGTGGCTCAGAAGGTTCACTCACCAGGGATCTCAAAGCAAAGGTGTGACAGAGTCAGATTTCAGATTCCGAGTTCGTAACAGTGCTCAGTCGTTTGCGGGCTGTGTAACCCTGACCTCGTCACCTCACAGGGTTTCCTCATTCCTTTTTACAGTTATATACTTGGGTTGTTAGAAGAACCTTAACACAGGGGTGCCACTAAAGTGTTTGTTCTGAGAATCCTGGTGTATAATAAGGATGAACGTCCAACAAAAGAAAAATTCCCCAGATCTTTTCATCAGTTTCCTCCTACCTTTTCCAGAAAAAGCCCAGAATTGCCAAATCAACCTAGGTAGCATTTCATTCTCTTCATTTTATCTTTAGGAAGGAAAGCAAGAAACCAGGCTGGTGACCAAACTGATCATTCGAACTGAACTTTATGATTGTCAATAATCTTCAAAAATTGTATGCTCTCTGACCTCTGGCATTCTTTTTTTTTTTTAAGATCTAGTAATTATATACCTTGTGTAATTCAAAGAGTGGGCTTTTAAGCAAATCTGGGTTTGAATCATCGTCCTGTCAATGTGACCTCAGGGAAGTTGTGGGACCTGTCTGAGCCTCAGGTGCCTGACCTAGAAAGGGGCAGGTCTGAGCTTGGGGGTAAAAGGAGATGATACAAAGTGCTCAGCATAGCTAGCCCAAATGAGCCATCCTTCCTAGAAGGCCGGCTGCCAGTAATAACAATCATCCATCATTCCCCTCACTGTTATTTTGTTTCCTTCCCCCTCCAAAATAGACTGGACACAACAAGATCTCCATTTGTATCCTTGACATGCAATAGTTAAACATTCTTTCTTTGCAGTGGTTCACAAAGCACCTTGCAATTTCCTCTCTTCCTAATTCCTGGAATTCTGTTTGTTTGAACTTGAATTGTTGAAAGCTCTGTTGTCTGTCTTGTTTTTTCCTCTGATGTTCAGACTTTGAAACAGTAGCTTTTCCATAATCTCCCATAAAATTTGCACCATCTCCCTGAAGGGCTGGTGACTTTAACTCAGTCTTCTTTTCCAGTGAGTAGTCTGGCTCTTTCTGTTTTCATTTTTTCCCCCAAGATCTATTCTCTTTATTTAATTTTTTAAAGGAGAATCTCTGGCAGGACTTCCTTTAAAATATTCTTGCCTCCTCCATTCCAGATGACACTGTTACCTTGGTGGTGGGTACTGAAGAATACCACACAGACTCACAGGTGGTCATGTGCCTTAGCTCACAATAAGTACCTTTTTCAGGTGATAATGATCCCCTTGGCAGTTACAAAAGCTTTGTCATAAAATATTGATAATTGATGGCAACCTTGGTTCTGGCAGTTAAACTAACCTGAGCTCCAGTGAGGAGTTGTTTTTTTTTTTCCTCTCCCCAAAGAATGTCTCTGGAACTCACTTATGGCCAAAGAAATACAGAAGGGCATGTATCAGGTTTTTAATCAGAGTAACTACCCATCTGTAAAGCATTTTATAGGTTACAAGCACTTCCATGTACCCAGTCTCCCAGTGACTTTGTCCCTGGGAGCTGGATGTGTCTTTCCAGGGAAAGGATGGAGAGGTGAGGGTGCGGGGAGAGCATAAAGAGCATGAGTATAAGATTCTGAGCTCTGTGGGGTGGGATTTTGAGATGAGATGGAGGAGTAGGAGGAGTGTGAGTATAGGATGCTCAGCTGTGGGGTGGGATTTTGAGGTGATCGCAATCTAGTAGGCATAATGAGGATATGCCTGGGCTGGATAGCCTAACCATGGAGATAGATGATAAGATGGGGAACTAGATTTCTTGCTTTCTAGAATGTTTCTTAGTTGCGCTGATAACAAATGGCCTGTGAGAGGATTCCACAAGACTCGGAGTGAACCTCAATCATAAAACAATCCTTTGTAGATTCATATAAACTTTTGTCTCTCTTTCTCTGGTGTTATGTTTAAGACAACCACTTTCTACTGTAATAACATTTTACTCTGCATCTGCTGCAAGAAGAAACTACAGGATAATTCTTTGTTCCTGATCAAAGCAGGGGAATTCCTAGTAGAGTAAGAAAGCTATTTGGGGGAGGAGAAGAGGAATATTTCTTCTTTTAGTTTTGGTAGGCTTCCAAAGAAGAAGACAACTAAAATTATTTGAAGGAACTAATGGTTTACAATATTTATGGGAACACCTTCACCAAAATGCCTGGGTTCCATCAGTAGTCAATGCACCCCTCCATTCAGTTACCTCCCTCTTTAACTTTTTGATTATAAAAATAACATAACCACATGGTCCATAATTAGGAGGCCTTCCTTCCGACGTAGCCATGATTTTCATTTGTGCATTTCCCCTGCTGAGCTTTCCCACACATGTTCATATTTCATAGATGCTCTTATATTTCCTAGGTGCCCTCATAAACACTTTCAGCTTTCTTTTTTGACTTAGCATTTTTCATGTGCTTGACTTTGTAAGTTCACCAGTAATGCTTCCACAATGTTCAGACAGTAGCTGTTCTGTCATTTAATTAAATGTCCGCCATTGTTCCAGATTAGATATTTATGCATCTTAGTGCAGGGCCGGGAGGCTCAACATGGATTTTTTGCTCTGCCACTTCCTTGCTGTGCCCTCTCAGGGACTTCTAGGAGAATGGTAACAGTTTCCCCAAAGGGTGTTCCAGGGAGAATACTGTACATAAAACATTTAAGAGCGTTCCTGGCACACAGTGTCTTCTTCATCGTTAGGAGCTCATTGGTGATTATTTTTAATTCATCACTATTAAATGACCAGGCACTAAAAATCTTTTCTTCTCTTGGAATTGGTTTTGTTTTTTTGTTTTTTTGTTTTTTTGAGGAGGAGAAAGTAATTCTCATGTGTAGGAATACTGTACCGTGACATTTTCGTATTTACATAACTCTTGGTATGTGTTGACATCTCTTGATATTACTGTTATTAACAATTCTAAATGTGTCATTTTCACTGTACCCTCACCAGCACTAGAAATGGTGATTTTCTAAGTTGAAAAATTTAGCATGTTAATCAGGATACCTGTGATCTGCCACATTAGAAAAGTAGGGAGAATAGTGCAATGGGTACTCTACCCACCAGGCATCAAGCACCAAGAGTCAGTCTCTTCTAAGTCTCAACACACAGTGTTTTAGGAATGCTTTAAGCAAACCTCAGTCATCATATCATTTCACCCATCAGTACATATCTCTATCAGGTAAGAACCTTTATTTTTCTAACAGAGCCATCATGACTACTCATACTTAGCAAAACTAACAAGAAATTCTTAATATTCACTCCAAAGTCACATTTCCCCCAAATCAAATTTTCCATTAGACTGTGTTTTAAGTAACGTTAAAATATTCTTGTTCATTTGTCTCAAAGTGAATCAACATGGTTCACCTATTTCTTCCAGTTGCTATTAAAACCACTCCTTCCTGCCTTTCCCCCACTGTGTTATTGATTTGCTGGAGACACCAGGTCATTTGTCTTGTGACTCGTTTCTATCTTGGATGTGGGGATTTCCCATATGGCTAACTTTCCTTCTATCTTCCTGTTTTCTGTAAACTGGTAGGTAGATCTGCAAGCTTGCTAAGTATCTTCCCTAATTTTATGGGATTGATTGATTGATTTTTAAAGGAAAGGTACAGGTAGGAATGAAGGCGAGTGGGCAGGCAGGCAGGGACGGAGACGAGGAAGTAGCAGTTTATGTTTATTTCGTTTTTCACCCTGGTTGTTCCCCTGCTCCCCAGACCCGGGACTCAAACCCAGAGGTACGTGGCCTTGCAATCTTTCGGAAGTGATTGACCTAACCCCTATTCCACCAAAGCATGCCTTCACAGGGTATTTTAAAGGAAAAATACATCCTACAGTCCTGAGTAGGGTCTTATGCAGTTGACTGGATACCAGTTGTTCCTGGCCTCCTCTCAGTAGGAAAACAGTGCCAAGATTGTGCTGAACATTAAACTAGCGGGGAGAAGTTGAATATATAGTAATAAGTGATAATATTAGCTTACAAATCTTCCAGCTATAGTTAGTCATCGCTCTGGAAGTCATTCTCTCTTTGTGCCCTGCGAACAGGTGAGAGGTAGGTAGGGCTTGCCTTCCAGGAGTTCCAGGTGTGCGTGTATTCAGAAAAGTTACCTGTAGATGGCTAAGAACGTTCAAAACTTGTCAGCTGGTCGAGCATGGCTAGTGAGCGGTACTAATATGAATTGTTAGAACTCAGAAGAAGGAGTCATCTCCTATGGGCTACTTGATAGGAAAACTTGGTCTTGGATCTGAGCATTGGGTGATATTTGAAAAGGCAAGGAAGGTGGAGGGAAAAGCTGTTCTGGACATGAAATCAAAGGTATGCACGACTTTTTAAATGTCAGTCAACTGATCCACTCATGCTGACAGCCTTTGGTACCTATCTTTGAATCTTTTTCTTTCTTTTGTTTTTTCATGTATTCAATAAGTATTTATGGAACATTGAAGTAATAATTTTTTTGTGGCATGGGAATATGGATCATGAAGCAACATGGAAGAAACATCAGCCAGGAGCCAGAAGACCTGAGATTACTCTTAAATCCTGTTTCTAGAATAAAAGTACAAACATACTCCTTGAGGTTATTGCTACCCCAGGTATCTCCAGAGGGAGGCTTTTGCATGTCTGACTGAGGCTGTAGAACACGGTTACCTTCCCTAGAAAGAAAAGATTGATATTTGAATGGTGGGAAAATCATACATACATATATACACATGTGTGTGGACATATACACATACGTGTGTATATGTACACATATATGCATTTTCCCCCATTCAGTAGATACATAATATGGCATAATTTTTTTTGTTGTTATTCTCTTACCTCCTTTCCTTTATCCTTTCTTTCTTGGGAAGGCACTTGATGCGTTAAGCTTTAAAGCTAAGCTGCAATATTCATCACTACCCTGGGCAAAGATACAAATGAAAACAAGAATTCTTTAGCTCCCAGACAGCTTACCTTTGTTCCAGTTCCAAGCCTGTGAGATGGAGTCTAGGGAAAGATTCACCTGTAGTTATCCACTGGATGAGGTGCGCTCATTCACATAAAAAGAATTGATCTTGGGATTGAACATGGCTTATGGTGAAGTGGGTGGCTGGGGGAAAAAGAAAGACGTTGTTAGCATTTTTAACATATCCATACATCTGCAGCAGCTCGACTTCTATCAAGTTGATCTGATTTGTTTTCCTTTGAATTGAATCCTATCTGCATCTTTTGAATGTTTGACTGCTGGTTTGCTGTGTGCAATATTAGAAAACAGACTTCAAGAGGAAGTCTGTCCTCATTATCTCCTCCAGCTCCCCCCACCCCGAAGCACCTTAAATAAGCCTGTTAGCTAAGTGTGTCTGTTCTGTGGTTGCTACACAAACACAGTTTCAAGATGAGTCCCTCCACCTCTCCCGTGACTCCTGTAAGTTCTCTCTTTCCCTTTCTCTTTCCCTATTATATAACATTCAGTAGGATTTCAGAAGTTTCAAGACTAAAGATAATTGAGGCGTCATTCAGTTTGGGGTTTGCCAACAGATGTCATCCAGTCCTTCCCTCAACCAGGGCAGGAGGAGAGATGGTCAAATCGTGGCTTAGCAACTTTATTATCCTGAACCTTCTTGGTAGAAAATGGAGGTGGTCAATATTCCACAAGACTGGGATTGAAGAACGCTGAGACAGTGCCTCTGTTTAATCTGAGTAGATCCACAAAAGTTAAATGATGTGTCCTCCACTTTTGAGAGTCTGTGGGAAAACTGGAACTAAAACCCAAGGCCACTTAAGTCCATTCGCCTGTGCTTCTATAGAAAGCCACCTGTCCACATTGCAGGCAATGATGGCTGTGACTCTGGGGCACATTGAGGCCACCATTCTATCCTGGGAGAGGGCTGCATCCGTGTGGTGGAGATTGTCAGTGTTCTGGGCAGGCCAAGTTCTAGTGTGAATATTTAGCAGCTGTGTGACCTTGAGCCAAGTTACTTAACCTTCCTGAGCTTCTGTGCTGTCCTCGATAAAGCAGGGAAAGTACTCTCTGCAGCAGACTGTGAAGACTCAGTAAGATAAGTGAGGGCACAAGCTTGTCAGAGCCCTGGCATAAAGCAAATAACACCCAACACCATTTTCTAGTCTTTCGGCATTCACATGTCAGCTCCCCAAATCACAATGGTTCCTTGTTGTTCTTCCAAAGTTAACTCAAATCCGTCTGTATGACTCCACTTTTTGAAAGAGAATACAACATGAAACTTTTGCTCTGGGGATGTGGCAAGTGTGTACTTTTCTCTTAGGAGTGATGTAAACATCTAGATTTCAGTGCTATCTTTGGTTCCTATCCTTTGGGAGAGATGCTTCCCTCTACCAGGCTTACTTCCCCGTTCTTTTGGGCGAACCATCATAAGCCTACCTATTGTTTATGAAATTACTGCTGTGTGTCAGTGCCTCACCTGGATTCTCTCTAATCTTCCCCTCCGCCCTTTGAAGTAGGTGTTCTTATGTCCTAATTGCAGTTGAAGGCAGTGAGGCTCCAGGGGTTGAGTAAACTTGCGTGGTTGCTTAAGATGTTTTAGTGGCTCTCCCCCATGGAAGACAGGGGCGCACACTGTGGGACCTACAGCTGTCTGGATGTAAGATGATATCCAGGGAGACGCTGGCACTTGATATGTACAGCTGTCAGGGACCTGAGTGACCATCTGCCCCTGACTGACCAGCAGAGGCAACTAGTGAACAAAGAGATTGCAGGACTTGACTAAATTTCTGTCAGGGTCCACGGTAAGAGTTAACCCAGTTCTCCAGACTCTGATTTGCTGTTCTTTCGATTATATAGGCCCAAATCCTTGACCTTCAGCATCAGAGTCTCTGGGATCAGGACGCCCACTCCATCCCAAATGGCCTGCAAGAATTTCATGCTCCACTTCATCATTGGAATTGTAGGTTCTAGAAGCAAAGTATTTGCATTTGAATCCCACTCTGCCACTTACCAGCTCTGTGACTTTGAGTGAGTTGCTTGAACTCCCTGTGCCTCAATTTCCCCTTAATAGAAGTATCCACCTCAGCACACCCGTGGAATAGAGGTTTGGTCAGCCACCTTTGGCTGGTGCAATTCACATACATCCCAAGGACTGAGGTTCACATCCTGGGGCTGGGGAAACAACCAACATGAACAACTAAAAATGAATGAAGTGCTTTTTTCTCTCTCTTCTGCCTGCCTGCTTCTGCTCGCTTTCACTCCTACCTGCACCTCTCCTTTTATTAAAAAAAAAGTACCCACTGCATCAAATCATCATGAAGACTACCTGAGAGACATCACGTAAAGTCGAAGAACAGTGCCTGGCAGACAGCAAGCCCTCCTCAGTCAGCATCAGCTGCAGTCACCATTTGGTGAGCCCCTGTCACTGGCCAGGAACCTTTGGCACTGAGGATACAACCCTGGACAGGAGAGTCATGCACTTACTCTTACAGAGCCCTTAGTCAAGGGGACATGCAGAAACTAATGGGGCTTTTAATTTGTTGAGTAATTCTTCTAGTTCTGTTGGTTATTTATAGGACACTGTGAAGACATTATGGCAATATATCTTTGTCTTTAGTTCTGATTTTTATAAATGTGAGCCATCGATGTAAATATTTTGTGTTGCAAGTTTGGCCTGAGGGTGCACAGAACCTCAGCCTTGAGGAGCCCTCAGCACTCAGCCTCATGTGTCGGCAGCCATCTGTGTGTCACTTCCAGAACAGAACTGGCTCCGGTCCTGCCACTTGGATGACAGCAGCCTACCCAGAGGGCAGAAAGGAAATTATGACTGGGGAAAATCCACAAGGCAGCAAGACATGGTCATGAAAGAACAGACAGCTCCCGTAGTCATACCAGGCCTGTAGGAAGAGGACACAGTAGGACCTAAATGTTGCCACACAGTTAACACAGGCACCATGTGGCCAACGGCCTGTTTTTAAGCAACAGCGGTGTATTTTAGGTCGGTTCTGTCCCACTTGTCGTATGGCTCCATTTCCCATTAGAGTGTCTCTGCTCACAGCTGATCATACCTCGGTTTTGACCTCCATTTGCTTGGCCATTTGACATGAAAGGTTCTGTGTGCCTGTGTGTTTCTAGACAAAGGAGGACACTGAGCTAAACTTTCTGATGAGCACTTTCAAATATTATCATACCGAGCCCAAAATGTGGACTGGCTATACCAAACATGCTTATTTTAGACAAGAATGCTCCTGTCAGTAAGTGATATTATCCTTCTTAATTTTCTTTTTTGAAGTAAGATAGTATGAAATGGAGACAATACTCCATACAAACTTCAACCTGAGCTATTGTATAGAGTCACAGAAGATAAGCACTCTTGTTTTCACTAAACTTTTTTTTTTTTTTTTTTTTTTCAAAGAAAGGTGAAGCAGGAATCAAGGTAAATAGGCAGGCAGGCAGGAAGAGAGAGGAGAAAGAAGCACTGTATTTATTTTATTTAGTTGTACATCCTGGTTGTTCCCTGCCTGTCCTGCGTCTCGAACCAGGGTCCTTGGGATGTATGGGGACTGCGTCTGGTGGCCTTATCCAATAGACCACCAGGGAACTAACCTATTTCTACAGCTCAGGTTACTGCTCCTTAGAGAGTTTAACTGACTTGCCCAAGGTCACACAGCAAACTTAGTGGTAGAGGCAAGATTGAACCCTGTGTCTTTCAATTTCGGTCAGTTTACTTCTTTACTGAGCTGCTCCTATTATGTATGACCAATATTCAAACCAATATTAGAAATTACAGGTTTAAATCAAAGAATTAACTTCTTTGGAAGGAAGCAAAGTAGAAATGATCCTTAAAACCCATACTTCCCTCTCTCATCATTGAGAAAAAGGGGGTAGAATGATTTCTATGCCAGAGAGGTTAATAACAAGATGGATTGTGAACTTTCCTTGTGTTTAGAATGTTGACATGTGTAATATCTCATTCAACTATTCCTATGTTTTATCTTTTTAAAGTCTTGAAGCTCTCATATCCCCATTTTGCAGAGGATTAAACTAAGGTGAGGCATTGTTAAATATATTGTCCAAAGTTATAAATAGTTAACAAGTGGAAACTTGGCATTTGAATTCAGGCTTCTCATTCTAGAATGTGTATTCTCCTAAGTTCCACCAGGAATTGAAGGATGGGTGTTGACTATTTCACAAAGTTTTACTGTAGACCTAGGGTAGAAGGGAAATCTTGTGTTCTCTAAAAGTTAATGTCATGAAGCAATGCCTTTATAATTATTTTCAGCTCACTGGAGCAGTCTGTAAGTAATTTTTTCCCACATTGCACCTTTCATATTAAAAGTTTCTCTAGGAAGTGAACATTAATTGGAGGGAAGGAAGCCTCCATTATTCCTGCTTCCAGCTGGCACAGATGCTTGGCCTCTTCTGAGCAGGTAGGAGGGAGAGGGCTGTTCTCTCTCTGCTGAGCTCATAAACTGGAGAAGTGTCTAAATTCAGGAATGGTGCCAGTTGGGGGTGGAGGGGAGGAAAGGGATGTGGGATTTGGAGCCCATTACTCAGGAAACGTGATGGCACCTAATTTCAGAGTGGCATAAAGCAAGTGTGCAGGAAAAGAATAATGAGCTATTGTTGTGTGCTTTTTTTTTTTTCTCCTGGGTAGATTGTTTTTATAAAGTTTTATGAACGGGAAACTGAAGCAAAATGCTGATCCCTTTGGTTTTTGAGTTCTGCCAGCATCATTTTCATTTTTATTTTTGAAAGTTGGTGACAGGCACTTCCTTGAAAACTTTATGGGGATAAAATGTAACAAGACACCTCGAACTGCATTTCCTAACAAGGGCAGAATCCAAATGAAGAGTTGTAGGTTCAGATCTGTTTGATAATGCCACAATACACACTGAGATCCTTGCCTGGGTGGGGGAGAAAGATAATTCTTTGAGTAACCAAAGTCATCTGCAAAATGTTCTAGAAATTTTGTTGAACATCTGAAAACCCGTAACATACATTAAAGTGGGTCTTGTGTCAAAGAAAAGGCTGACCAAATTCTCTTCTTTCCCTGACCCATAAGAACCTAACCTCCCCAGCTGTTGTTTGCTCTGGAAGACGACTTCATCTCGAAAAAGGTGATCCAATCTGCTGTGCATTTTGGCTGCATTAAGCCAATGTTTCAGGTATCTGGCTGCCTACTTTTGGAGATATTAAAAACTGTTTTGTTCCTGCGGGGCATTTATTCACTGCTTACCTTGTAAAAGTTATGTCTTACTGCATTTTCCTGGCACCAGAGCAAGCCTTGTACCTACCCATTGCATTTTGTTTTTCTGAGCCTGCAGGCAGACTGGGTTATTAAAGTTCAAGGAGGAAGCCACGTGATCTTGGCTTTACAATTTTAATTCTCTCTTACCTTCCTCCTTCCCCTCCTCCCACTAACTGACAGAAGAGCTGTTCCCCATATACTGTGTCTAAACCAAAATGAGCTCTCAAAGCATCTCTTATAAAACTCCAAGTGAGGACACCAAGCTGAGAGAGCATGCCAGCAGAGAACTTTGCTTCTCTCATTGGTTTCCTTGGATTAAAAAAATAACAAACCCTTGAGTCCCTAATTTCACATCAGTTTGGGAACTTCAGATTAGCAACATGTCTAATCTTGCAGAAACACCAGGAAAAAAAATTTATCTGCCTTAAGAGTCAACCCCTTGGGACCCAACTCAAGAGAAAAAAGTTTCAGTACAAGTAGCATGAGGAGTAAACGTGGCAAATGAAAAAAAAAAAAAAATTATTGAATTTAACCCAGAGTCAAAACCCCAGAGAAGACAAGGGAAGCAACTGCTTTGGAGGGAAGAAAAGGACAGGTGAGCAGTTACTAGGCAGCTCTGAAAGCAAACTATTTGACATTTCTTTACTACCAGAGTTCCAACATCCTTGGCAAATTCATCTAGTCGGGAATTGCCAGGAGTGTGTGTGTGTGTGTGTGTGTGTGTGTGTGTGTGTGCACGCACACACGTGTAAAAACCTGGAAGGAACCAAAAGCACTCAGTAATATTTGAGAGGGCCCTGTAGCCTAACACTACAGGAGCCACCTCTCAAAGGGCTGTCTGTGAGTTTCAGGCCCTTCGAGAAGCAAAATATTAGGGACTCATGTCTACTTTTCCATTTCTTTCAACAGCCCACCACTGTAGTCTGCATTTGAGTTTTGGGTCCCACTTCAGAAACTTCAACTATGCTACCTACCTATTTCACTGTTGCAAAAAGTCTTCTCTCCACAACATGCTCTTTGATGAGCACCGTTTCCATTTAATTTTCATTCAACAAATAGATGCTTCCACAGGGTACTGGCATGACAGCACCACTGGGTAAATGAAACAGAGACAGTCCCTGTCTCCCTGTATCTTTCTAGCAAGGTGGCAAGGCTGCGTCGAATCTGTCAGTAGGAATCTATGAGTGGAATGAGTATTAGGGACAAGAGAAACAGTGCTGTGGGGACACAAGACCTGAGCTCCCATAGGCCAGGGGTCAAGGACAGTCTTGGAGAGAGGAATTAATTGGGAAGCCATCTGTGTTGTCTTTATTCTTATGCCAAAGAACTAAACAGTAATGCAATGATAAAGTTGGTGCAATAGAAGCTGGTACTTTTCTTCAGTCTTCTGTTGTCCCGACTTTGTACTCAGTCAGAATTGTGAGGCCGTGAGACCTATGCTGACTGAGCTTTGTTTCACATGTGAGATGGAAAACATTCAAACACAAAGCTCCTGTAACTCAGCTTCCATGGAACCAAAGCTCTCGGTGAATCTACCCACTACACCCTCTTACCCTCTGTAGTGTTGCCTGAGGCCCATGACACGCTGTCTGTGGGACACTTTGGGCCCATGGGCTGCTCTCTGGCACACAACAGCCTACTTTCCTCCCACCAGATGAGAGGCTCATGCTTGCCAAGAGCCACTGAGCCTGTTGCTGCTGCTTGAACTCATTCTGTAATTAAAGTCTTCTCCACAGTGTGCTCCATCTATCCCCCCAGCCCCAGGCCTTTTACAAGTGCACTTCTCTTGCCAACTACCCTCCTCCCATTCTCTGCTGCTTTACAGCTAATTTTTTAAAAAACTAAATGCAGTCATGTCCCCTGGCTATGAAGATAAACATGTCTTTATATTGGAATTCTGGACACTCGTTGTAAATCAAGTCCCAAGAGCCAGAACACATCCCCCGGTGGGTGGTTTAGTTGGAAGTTTTTCTCAGTGTGAACTTGCATATTTTTCCTTGTATCTCCTAGGCACCCATATGTATGTTAGCAGGCTGTCTAGCACATAATAGTTCCTTGGTGCTGGATAAGCAAATGGCGGCTTTCCGTGTGCCCATTCTGGATTTCAGTGCTTTAGCCACTGGACTGATTATCCCTGGGCACCTCTGGCCTAAAGATCAGTACTCAGAGTGTTTCTGGGGTGAAGGGACCCAGATTCATCACTGGACTTGACCATAGTTCTTACTCAAAACACTGTGTTTCTCAAACAATGCTCTTTGAGAGTGTTTATCAAAACTCCACCTTTCTGGAGTCTTCTGCTAAGGATTCCCAACCAGTGGACCCAGCGTGGGTCCCAAAGATATGAATTTCATGAACTTCTCAGCTGATATCACTGCAAGTGGTCTCTGGAATTATTGTGCCTGAATTCCCAGGAACATGTTTCCATAAAGGTGTAGATTTTCAAATCCCAGCCAGTTGACATGAATACTGTTACATTTCATTGTGATACACCTTTTGCCTACAATTTAACTTCTCTGGAATAGCGATGCATGTTAATGATTATAATATAAGATGTATCTTAAATATAATAATTTGATAGCATTTTTATTTCTTGGGAGTACATAAAATAATAGTATATATTACGATCTATGGCATCTTAGATTTGGTGAAATATAGTACTTTGTTTGCTGAGTTTGTAGTTGATGGAGAGATAATACTTCCACTGCCCAAAGCCAGCATTTACACATTTGTATACCCACTAAATGTGGGTATACAAAACCCACATCGTTTGTACATTAGCTGTAGTCTGAAGGGAATAAATAGTTCTGGAGAATAACACATTTATTGAGTTCTTGACCAAAAAAATATACAAACAAATACAGACTATCCATACAGGTGCAAAAACCCTCTAGAAGATACAGAAAATATTCTAAGGGCCGGCTTATTCTATATGCAAAACATGCCTGCTGATACTAAACAGCTCAAATTGGAGAAGGTCAGGATTCTTTTTGCAAGATCTTGAGTCAGTTTTCCAATAGCACATGCAATTCAGCCAAAAATACCACATATCTAAAAGACAGTAAATTAAGTTTTTATGCGACATGACATTGTGGCTCAGGCAGCTGAGATGCTGGCACACAGACCTTATAAAATGCAAGGATGTGGGTTTGAGACCCGAGGCCAAAGCCAGGATGAAAAATCAAAATCGACAACTCCATAAAGATGTTTTCTTTTTCTTTCCTTCAAATGCTTCTTCCTCCTCTCCCTTCCTTCCTTCTCTTTAAAAAAAAAAGTTGAATTTTTATTTCATTACTGAGTTTCCAATCTGCCCCCCAAAACAATTTGGTAGCAAATAAATAAGGTGAATGTAAATATCCTGGGAAAGGTCAAGTTTTGAAACATTTCTTCCCCCTTCCCAATTTCTTTTTAAAGTATTCGCTTTCATTGAAACTTTAATCTTCATTGTCTTGAAGTTCATTTTCATTTCTGAAACACTTTAAGCCAATTTTCTGTCCCCCCTCCCCATATTCATTATTATCTTGTCTTTTCCATGTTGTATGAAATGTGTTATTCAGTTAAGGGTCAGGTTCAGACAAAAAAGGAAGATTCTAGGCATGTCAGTATACTCAGGGGCTTCCTCGCATGCCGGCCTTTTTCCTTTTGCTCCACCAGGTACAAAATGACATTGGACACCAATCAGTGAACCAAGTCTAAAATGAAGCTATCCCTGAGGTCAAAACCGACAGTCTCCTGACTCTGATGTCTTATGTCAGTTCTCTCTTTAATGCAGGGTTTCTCAGCAATGGCATCATTGACATTTCAAACTGCCAATTCTTTGTTATGGGGGTCTTCCTGTGCACAATGGGATGCTGACCAGCATCCCTGATCTCTACCCATCAGATGCCAGTGGCAGCACCCCTCCCCCCACCACGCACACTGGCAATCAAAAATGTACCCTGATATTGCCAAATGTCCCCTGGGAAGCAAACCATCCCCCATACAGAATCATGGCTCTAACGAACCAGAGACTAGGGACTGTACCTGTCTGAGGTATATCAAGGCAAGACAGTTATTCATTCATTTCTTTTTTAAGCATGAAGTCTTGATTATTTTTGCATTAAAGCTAATAATCCACAGGATTAGGTCAATTTTGGAAGAGAGAGAGATTCTATCATTGAACCAGTTTTTCAGACTTGTTTCAGAAAATGAGATCTTTAAGAGAATACAAGAGTGAAATCTTCCAGTGTTAGTATAACCAGGGATATATTTTCATAAATCTTGCCTGGAGTTAGTGCACATATCCCCAGGCAGGAGAAGAATAGTAACACTGGTAAAATTTTAGATATTATCAGCATTCCATTTGTGCCATTTTTAACCTGTCTGGCAGTAAACCACAGTCCCCATCTCTCATAATTCATTGCCAAAAACTTATTCAGGCTTTTAACTTCCCTCTCCCATCAACATCTAAATTGCAGAGAGGAGAGGGAGCTCAATTATTAACTGGGAATGTCGCCCAAATGGAAGGGAAGGGAGGAGGTATTAGTACACATGTGTGTCCAACATGTAACTGCACGCCCATGTCAGGTGAGCAGCAGTCAAAGAAATGGCTCCAGAAGAAGCAGGTAGAGGGACATGTATTCCAAGGCTGGGCTTTGGGGGATCAGCTACTGCCACCAGAGCCCCTTCTGGCAAATGCACATCTTACTGCAGAAGTTATAGCTGAAAAGTCCTGTTTTAAAGTCAACCACATTTCTTGAATTACACACCTTCCTGGCAGAGAGGTTGGGGAATGGGTGGAGAAGGGGAGAGCAATATAGCTAACCGAGCACCTGGTCTATAATCAGCATCTTCCATATTTGATGAATGAAAGAGTGAATGAATGAACAAAGAGCCTTTAAGAAAAAGAACCTGCTAACCCTGATGTCAAGCACAATGCTGCAGGACAAAGCATCATCTCTTTGGCAGAGAAGATGGTCACATTTGAAGTTGGAGCCTCATGCTGGGCTGGTTCTGCTCACAGTCATGGTAGTGTGATTTGAGGGGTTGATGGCTGGTCTCCTAGCCAGGAGGGCTGTCTGCTTGTCTAAAAGGAGCTCAGAACCAGTGGTAGGCATGTGTGGGCCCACCACTCCACCAGGGGCACAAGTGAGCTCGGCTCAACACAGGGATGAACACCGGCCCTGCATTTGGCACCGTTCCTGGAAACACAGACCAGGCTTCTTTATTGCAGGCTCCAGGCTTCTGGCTTGTGAGGAACACTGCCTGGCTGTGAAGCGTTTTATAGGATTATAACGGGTTGTGCTGAAGGCGAGTTCTGAAAGGCACTTTGTGCCGTAGCTTAGAGAAGAGCAGATTGTTCGGGCAGTGCTGTTCCTGAGCCCATAAACACACGTGTGTGCGTGCGCACACACACACACGCACACACACACGCGCGCGCGCGCGAACATGGGCTCCGGGAGCCGCTCAGCTGGGTAACATTGCAGAGTTGGACAACTTCCTTCAACAGTGACACCAGCCTCAAGGTGTTCTTGGGAGCCCTCCTGCAGAACAGCCTGCCCTCTGACAAAGTCTTGGGTCACAGACATCTCTGGTTGGGATCCTGGACCAGTCGCCCAAACCCCAAATCTGCTAATGGTGGAGCAGCTCATCACATGTGGGAGGCTCTGAAATTAGGGCACAAGGTGGAATTGCCTGGAGCCAAAAATATCCTTGAAAATCCTTTAAGTGTTTCATGGATCACATACATGGCTTGTGTATACCCCAAATTGCTAACTTTCATTTACAGGCCTTATTGTACCAAAAATATATGTCTTTAAACACCAGAGTCCTATTCATGATGGGGAGACATTAATGTTATGAGAAGCTGGGAAGCATCAGACCACCCAAGGGAAAACTTTAGTCTCATCTTTCCTTTCATACTCATTTTGGGGCTTGTGTTTTCTTTTTTCCTTTTAAGCATTGTTTAAATTCTTACTGGCCTTTCTCTCTCTGTCTCTCTCTCTCTCTCTGTCTCTCTCTCTCTGTCTCTCTCTCTCTCTCTCTCCCCCGCCCCCAGCGCCCCCGCATGAATAGTGGAAAAATGTAGGTTTGCTGCACATATGCTATGTGGTTTTGTATACTGATTGATATTTATACCTACAAATCTTTTGAGAGGGGCAAAAAGTATTTTAAGAGAAAGTGGATATGACAGCCTTCCCATCCACCAGTAGAACTATATCCTTTGCTCTATGACAGCTGTATTTAAATTTGAAGCTAAAGTCCCCTCCCTTCCTTCGGGTTTATTGTGCATCAGACTTCCTGCTCAGCCTTGAGGATCCTGCAGTGAGTAGCCCAGTCCCCAGGCTCCTAGAGTGTGCCAGTGTCAGTCTTTCCTTTACCACATGCTAAAATGACACATCTCAATGGGGAGAGAAGCCCAGGTGGCTCCACTGGGAATCAGAGCTCATTCCCAAAGGAGCCATGGATGGTCAGAGTCATCTAGTTGAGATGGTGGACCTGTGACGGCAGGTGTCTGTGTAGATTCCCTTTCAGCACCGCTCAGGCTAACGGGACAAATTGTGTTCAGGAATGCAGTGGGTATTATTAGTGGTCCCCAGGCACTCTTTCCCATCCCAAGCAGCTTCTTTGACCATTTCTTTCCTGTTACTCTAGGATGTGTCTTTGAGGGAGAGAAAGGCAGGTGTCTCTTCGATCTCAATTGTAGGGTTGGAAAAATGGAACCATTTTCTCCCTGCTTCTGGAGACAGCTCGTCTATGCTAACTGGGCAGGAATATGGGTGAATTTAGTGCCAGGATGTGGGTTCTGTGCCCGGGACAGATGAGCAGGTTTCCCGCCTAGAAAGTGGGAACTGTAGGATTCTGGCTAGAAGCCGAAGACACTTCAAGGGGGACTAGTTATCCCCATTCCCACTACCTGCTACAAATGTCAGAAGTCAAAACAAAAGACACCAGCTCCCTAGGGCCCTCCCTGTTATTGCCACAACTTTGATATGAGGAAGAAAAATATACAGTGGTGCAGTCTACAAAATAACTTTTCAGGTAATGATAATTTTAATATAAAAATTAATTTATAATTTCCCAAGATCCACATGCATATATTTTTTATTATCAAAGAAAGTCTGACCCTCAGGCATGACCTTGGGGCTCAGGTAGCTGAGACAACTGGGACGTGGACCATGTAAATCACAAGAATGCGGGTTCTCAAGGGGCAGGGATGGGTGGGAGTGGGACCAAAATAAACAACTAAACAAAAATGTGTCTTCCTCCTCTACTTCTCTCTTTAAACTCTTTCAAAAATTTTAAGAACATTAACTATACATTTGAAGTCTTCTTTGTCCTTTAATCCTTTAATCCCAGGAACCCCCGAGTACAGATTGCCTCCTCTCAGTCCCAAGGGAACTCAGGAGTTGGCATACACGCTACCAGATGGTTTTGAATATTATTCAACTACCTATGTCTCTAAAGAAAATATGCTATTCTTTTATAGATGTGTGTTTTGTTTTTTAAAGAAAAGGTGCATGCAGGGGAGTAGGCGGACAGGGAGAGAAGGGAGAAGCATTTTTTTTTTTTTTTTAAATTTTTTTTTTTTTAGTTGCTCTCACTGGCAGTTACCCCCTCACCCCACCCCAGTGCAGAGCTGTGCTGCTTTGGAGGCAGTTAACCCAACCGCTACTCCACCAGGGCATGCCTATAGATGAGTTTTTTAATACAAATAGTATCATGCCCTGCTTTCTCTGTAATTTTAACTGAATCTACTGCACTGGCGATCTTTCCATGCCACATCCATAGACGCAGCTTCATCTTGAGTGTTACTGAATGGAAGGGTTTTCTTAAGCATTCCATACGGGTGGATATTACCGTTCTTTCCAGTTGTTTTATTGTTTACCGTCCCGGGCAGAGCTGCCCTGTAACTGCCATTTGGGCTTTTACAAAAAGGCATAGTAGAGCGGCTCAGAACGGTACCACTTTATACTGAACAGGTCCTGTCGCATCCCCCTTCCAAGAGGCTGGCAGCCACTTACCACCCGTCTCACGTTTCAAAATGGGTGCAGGGGAAAGGACTCCAGGAAGCTCTCCGGAAGTGGTGGAAATCTTTTGTCTCCTGATTGTGGAGGTGGTTACATGAGTGTATTTGTCGCACTCAATGAGCTGCATACATTTTAAATGGGCACATTTTACTGTGTGTCCATTATATTCCGATAACATTCGTTAAAAAAATAACAAGTGTGAGGGGAGAATGGCCTGGGAATAAGGTAACAAAGAAAACCGCCCCTTCCTAACGTGGGCTTTTAAAATGCTCGTTTTCCTCCCAGGCTCCTACGCCCCGCCTGGCTTGTGCCCAGGGGCCTGCTCGCTACCCGCTGGCGAGCTTCGCCTCCGCCTCCGCCTCTTGCCAGCCCCGCAGGGCCGGGAGCCCGAACCGAGCCGCCGCGGGGTCGGGCCGCCCTGCAGCCGCTAGCTCCTCGCCCCGGGCCAGGGCTTTCCCCGGGAAAGGTCCGGCTCAGGGATCGCCCCGCGCCGCCTCTCGTCGCCCCAGGGGGTTTCCGCCCGGCTGCCTCTGGGAGCTCCCGAGACGCGCCCGGCCGGGTGAGCCGGAGCCACGCCCACTCCCGCGACGCCCCGCCCCGCCACGCCCTTGGTGGGCCGTCCCGGTCGCGGCTCCGCCCCCCTTTCTGCCGGAGCGCAGCAGTGGGTCCCGCCTAGCGAGGAGCTGACTGTCAGTGTCAGTGTCGCCGCCCGGCACCGTGGAGCTGGGGCCCCCTTTCTCCAGGGAGTTTTGTGGTCGCCTCGGGTCAGCGGTGACATCCCAAAGGGCAGGCCCAGCAGCCGCCATGGTGGCCAAGGATTACCCCTTTTACCTTACCGTCAAGAGGGCGAACTGCAGCCCGGAGGTACCGACCGCCAGCAGTCCGGCCAAGGACGCCGAGGTATGGCCCCCCACCTGGACCTCTCCGGGTGGTCTGGCTCTCTTTCTCCCTCCGTCTCCTACAATGTGTTCCCTCCCTAGGTCACTGGCGATCTGTTTCCTCTTCTCACATCCTCTCTGTGTCTCCCTGTCTCTCTCCCCGTCTGTCTTTCTGCCTCCCTCCCAACCTCTTCTCCGTGGATCATGCAATGAGCCACCTTAATTGTTCTTCCTCCAGGTCAGAGAGGCCCCTGCCTCTCGTCCTGCAGGTCTCTAAGACTCTCTGTCTTCTGTCCAGAGCCGGCAAAGGGACTTTCTCCGGCTGTATCAGCAAGTCCAGATGTCAGAAAAGATACCCTGTAAGTGGGTGGAGGGGTCTTTTTGCCTGGGTTATGGGGTAGAGGGAGGGTTTGCGGACCCCTATGGACATCTCACCTGTCAAGCTTGACCTTGCAGCTGTTTGGCAGCAGATACCTCTGCTTGTCACTGTGGCTGGTGGGGATCCTTCAACTGAAGTTCTGGGGTTAAATAAGTAATTTGAGTGTCTCCCACATGAATCCTGAAAATGAATTAAACATGGGGCAGTGGGAAGCTGCCTCGGAACATTGGAAACATTTCTCTTTCTGGGAACTTCCCAGTGTCTTGAGGGATTCCTCCTGGCTTATGTTTAGTCTGCCTTTCCCTCCTGTGTGTTATATCTTTGGCAAAGAGCTCATTGACCTTAAAGGTTGGGTTCAACTGGAGAAGAAAGCATCCCTCTTTCTCTCTGAGGGTCTTAGGGAATAACTCAGCTTTACTGTGGCCAAGCTGTAATGGAACTCACACTACCTAGCTCATCATTGCTGCTCTCCCCAGGCACAACCTGGGAAAGTCTGTAGGAAGGTGTGCATCTGGCCTGGTGAAGCATTCTGGGAGCCTCCACCCTTGGGTCTGCTCCGCTGTGTGCACTTGACTCACTTGAATTATGTTATGAGGAAGGACAGCATCGAAGATTCATTGCCTCTAACAAGAGTTACTTCAAACTGACAAGACTCCAAACAGTCTCTGGTTGTAATCTGCTTTATGTAAGCTGAGCACAAACTAATTTCTCACCCTCACCCCAAATGCTAGCTCAGTTGTGTATTTTCACAAAGAGTTTTTGTTCCAGCAGCTGTGGAAGTGTGACGGCCCTAGTGGTACTTGGACTCTTATTTAAGTTTTGACAGGACAGCGTCTGCCTAGAATTCAGGTTGTTCGGGTTTGGAATGGATATAATGACTTTTCAGTGGGAACCTCACAATTTCATGAATGTAGAGGAGTGAAGCCAATGCTCCCTCAAACTCCTCTGGAAGGAAGCAAAGCATAAACAATCTTAATACATTGAAGTGAGTCAAAGAAAAGAATCGTGAGACTGCTTCTGAACTTCAACCAGTCCTTTCTTGCTATCAGTTCTGTGTTTTTGAGTAGTTTGGCTAAAGGCTTAGGTAAAATGCATCTGGTTAAACTTATTCCTCTATTTATAATAGAGATATATCCTTGTATCACAAATGTGATGAAAGAAATATATAATCGAATGTGAACTGTTTATTTTCTTCATTAGTAGCTGGATTCATATGTTAAATGTGACTTATTTCCTTTTATGGGGATTTCTTGGTGTGGAAGTAAGGATCAGAAAGGGATTATTTTGAAAATAGTTCATAAATATTTTTCAGGTATCACCTGTGTGTGTGTGTGTGTGTGTGTGTGTGTGTGTGTGTGTTTAAAATCAGCATACATGCATCTCTGATGTTCTGTATACCTCAAAGCAACGGTGTCTATCCTAGTACATATCCTAGTTTCGTTGATCTGGGATATCACTTCCTGATAATGGCAACAGACAAAGTTGGAAAAATAAACCTAAATGAGTTTCAGTGGTAATTTTCTGGTTTTATTATCAGCTCAAAGGCAGCGGGCCCTGTTAGGCATCCCTTTCCATAAGCGATTAACTAAATATATTTTCTACCACCAGGTGTCATCAGTATTTGTAAGTGCTTAAAAAACAGCACACGCTATTTGGCCTTTTGAAAAACATGATTATGTACTTCTTTGTAACGTAGATATTCACTGTTACGTCCTATGAAAGTAATTTTTTAAGGTTGATTCTTTGCAGAAAGGATGTAACTATAATAAAAGGAAGAACTGGCTTATCCAAAGTCATTTTTGACCTTCAAAGTCAAAACAGTCACAACAAAGCACCTGTGCTCTTTAGACCTATAATGACCCCTCCTTCGGAATTAGCTATAAAGGATGGTAGGAACAACATGGCACAGGCAGGTGCCTCCTGGCATTTATTTTAATCTTGGCAGCAAGAGTGCTGGGAAGGCTGCTTAGGGGAAGGTTATGGTGGGGGCAGGTGTGCCCAGATGTGCATCTGATAGCATACGCTTGAGTGAAAATGTACAACAAGAAACAGGTTTTTAAAAGCAAATGCTATGACAAAATTTTCCTGGAGACTTAGGTACATTTAAATTCTTTTAATTTCAATGGTAGCATCCAGTAAAAGGAGAAAAAGTATGTTTTTGAAATGTATTGTCTGTAAATGTTTTAAACCTCATAAAACAGTACATGGATTATGATATTAATATAATACTACTTCTTAATCTGTAATCTCTTATGACATGAGCATAGGAGTTGGGTTGCAAATGTTTAATTTTAAGACCTACAACTGGCTAGAGCTTCCAACTCTAATCATTAACCATGAAATCTAAGGGGCTTAGTTCAACTTAGTACATAGCTCTAGCCTTTTACAGAAAAACATGCTAACAGAAAAACATCATTAAGCTTATTTATTTTGATCATTGATTTAGCTTTGCTTAATTTGTATCTATTTTCTTGTTTATTGGGTGCTTACTTACCATACCAGGAGGGACTGGGTCCTTCTAAGGGCATGTTAGGTGCTCTGAACATAACTCAGCAAGTCACTAAAAGGAAAGCTGTTGATCTAATGAATTATTCTGATTGTTAAGTCAAAAGTCAGTTTTGCCCCATGATGAGGTTTGCTTTTAAAGAAAGGAGGCTCAAATGAGTGGATATGTTGGCCAAGGAGGCTAGAGCCTGGTAAGATCGTTTTAAGAGTTTGGGGTCTGTTTTATTTTATTTTTTAAGGAAAGGTGCAAGCAGTAATGAAGGTGAGCAGGAAGGCAGGAAGAGGAAGCAGGAAGAAACATTTTTATTTTGTTTTTATTTAGTTTTTCATACTGGTTGTTTCCCTCAGACCTGAGACTCAAACCCAGGGGTATGTGGCCTGCTCCTTCAGAGGCGTTTATCCTAACCTCTACTCCACCAGGGTGCACCTCCATTTCATTTTCAATGAAATTATAAAGAAGTGTTTCTATTTTATTTCTAAGATTATAGCTGACAATTTGATGGATAGCTTGCTTTTGGTTTTAAGGTTCACTGTCTCAGATGTTGATCAGGGCTAGGCCAAATTTAATGAGTGGTATTTATAGTCATTGCTTTTGTCTCTCATAAGTGTATGTTCAGCTAGTAGTCTTGTATGGGCCTGGAACACACCTAGATATGATGGAGTCCTATTCCTGTTCTACGTACCGCATCTAGCTTTCTGATGTCACATGCCATGTTGTAAGGTTAGCATAAAGACATATTATTCTCTCCACTTTATGAATAAAGACATCACGAGGAAGTGACTTACAGAAAGCCTTGAAGAAAACCAGTCACTGAGCCAAGATCCAATGCCAGGTTTCCTGATGGATTTAGTCCAGAATTTAATATCGGACATGCTTTGTGACGTCTGAGGGTGCCTACCTCTGTGACGAAAAGGGGACAGGGGATGCAAAACTTAGTTTTAAAATGCTTTAAAACATTTTCTTTTAAATATGTATTCCTGAGCACTTTCTGTAACTGAGGAGTTTCTATAACCTCCCAGTTTCAGCTGTCATGGGCAAGGTGAGCCCTATGCCCCCTTGTGATTTATGACCCAGTCAGTTCATACTTGTATTTGAAACGTGTATGTTCCGGGGGGCTGCCAATTGGAATGCTGACAGGGTCAACTGGTTTCCAGTCATTAATACATTTCTTGGAATCTGTATCATTATAGTGTTGAACTGACAACATATATAACCGTGTGGAAATAGTTTTGAGGAATTGTTGCAGTTGGACTCCTGGGATTTCTTCAGATGATTAAACAGACTTCATGAATCATGTGACCTCACCTCTTGTTGAGTGGGGAGTCACACGGAGTTACATCATTTGCTAGTCAAATCTGGTTATGGTCATCCAGCCATGATTCTAAGGCTTGTTCAAATGGGAGTAGCTTGGGGTGAGGGTAGAGGCGTTGGGTCTTGGGTTCCAGGATGCCTATGAACTAGAAATAGGTTTATTAGAGGAAAATGTGCTAAGTAACTTTGAGGCTGTTCAGGATTATCAGCTCTGGAATAAGACTGCCTAGCTCTCCATAACATCACTGCCACCTGCTAATGGTGTGGCCTTGGGCAAGTTTTTATGCCTCACTAAGCCCTGGTTTCCTCACAGGGATGAGGACCATTCGACCTCCTAAGATTGCAGTGAGAGTCGGTGAGATCCTTTGTGCACAGCGCTTAGTAGATAGTGGCACTCAATGAATATCACTATCATCAAGACCTCCGCATCTACACTAGTTCAGTTTTAAGAAATATGATTAGCATCCTATTTCCTGAATGCTATTTCATGCATAGTAGTACATTAGGGGACTTACTGTAACTTCATTAGTCATCCTTACAACAAACCCTCAAGGTTGATATAATTTTTTCCTTTTTCTGGAAGAACAAAACCAAGGCTCAGAGCTGGATAGCGGCCTTTCTAGGATGGCTGGACTACTAGGTAGAAGAGCCAAGGCTCACACCCCAGTCTGACCTGGAAGTCTCTACTTTCCCAACCACATCACATTGCCTCTAAACAACTAAATCACTGGTCTCCTCACCACATAACACATGAGGAATGAGCCCGCTGCCAGAGCCAATTGCCTCATGGTCAGAGGCTCATCTTTTCCTGAGTGTCTGTGTGTGAGATCCTGCTGTTAGTCAATGTTTCTGGCAGCCCACCTCGTAGAATGGCTGTGACCCACAGGAGTGGGGGGTGCAGGCCTCCCTTTGGGAAGGGTTTGGTAACTTCCGTTCTGTGTTTCTCAAGATCAAGAAGCTGGTCTTTGGCAGAATTCCGCCTGCTCAGCTCTATGGAGGTGACACTGTTAGTTCTGCAATTAGTCATTTTGCTTATCTGCATTAACCACCAGACTTACACGTAAACCAATAACTGGAAGGCTCTCACTGCCATCTGGATACTTGTAAATTGTATCATTTTTCTCAAGACGCTCTGCAATTGCTTGTAAAATTCTGGACCGGTGCCACTGTTTTTATAACAACTGAATGAAAATAAATTACTGATCATATCCTAATTGTGCAAAGCCCTGTGCACATGTAATTATTATTAATGGCATATGCGTATGTGGAAGGGCTACTTCATTGGCGATATATGCACGCAGTTGCCTTCCACAATTTGTCAGCCCTGGTAATGGTACAGGTCACACATGAAATGAGGAAATTGCTGTGATTGCATCGTTGTTTATTTTTGTTGTGTTGGCTCATAGACCCATCAGGAGTGGAGGCCCCTGGTTCCTAATGGCTTTCATTTTTTATGAATTGACACGGGTTATTAGCTTAGAAAGACTGTATCACAAATTAACCAAGAAAGCCTTCTGAACTTTCCTGGGCGGGCTAAGAAAGGGGTGGTACTTTTTAGGTCTAAAAACACTTGCGTCTGTACCTTGCATGTTTGAGCCATTGTGTCCTTTGGCGAGAAGGCCACCCTGATTACTAGTAAACTTCAATTAATTGGAGCTGAACCAGAACGCTTAACAGTAAATTCACAGGACTTTTTGTTTCTTTCTGGCTCTTAAGATGAAGAGGAAAGGAGTAGCAAAACAGACTTATTTTTCCACCCTCTGGGAGTTATGAAACAAACAAACAAACCTCCAGGAAATGACCTGGGTTGCCGTTCATTTATTAGAGGATCTCAGAGTGGGAAAGACCTATTGAAAACATGTAGCCCTGCTCACTCTGCTGCTGCATCCATTTGATCTCTGCTTAAACATCTCCAGGGTCAAAGAGCTCACTACCTTCTGAGGCTGGACGCTCTGTTCTGTTCAGCATGGATTACTGAGAGAAAACTCCATAATTGTAGCATTGCTTTCTGGAGCTGAATATGATAGTTATGTTTTCCCTTGTGTGAGTCCCCTAAATCTATGAAAACTGCTTTTTGTCTCTCCCCATTTCCTCCTCCTCTGTACACACGTGTGTGTGCACAGGCACTTCCCCGAGGTGCTTGTCTTCTGACTAAATGTTCTTAGTTCCTCTGACTTCCAAATGGGGCACACTGTCTAATCGCTTTCTCTTCCTTGTTTGTTTCCATTGGACATCCTCCATGTGCCTGGAAATCTTGAGTGGTGATCATCCCGATGACCCTGTACAATGAGACCTCAATAAACAAGGTTTCTTTCATGTTTGATATGCTTCCTTAGGCAAAAGAAATAAACTATAAATTGAAAAAGATTTCTGAACTAGAGACAACAGGCCAAAGATTAATATTTCTGTCATATAAATAATTTCTATAGGTAGACCTTGGCAGAGTAGCGGTTTTGGTCCCCTGCCTCTGGCCAAGCATAGTCCACATACAAAACCAAGGACCTGGTTTTGCATCCCAGGGCTGGGGACCAATCAGTGTGAACAATTCAACTGAAATAAAATGAGATGTTTCTTCCTCCTCTCTTTTCCTGCCTGTTTGCCTGCTCACTTTCATCATTCCTGCCCGAACTTCTCCCTTAAAAAAAATTGGATAAGATATAAAAGAATACTGAAAGATGTCTATTGACAAATGGATGTAAAGACAATAATAGGTAGTTTTACACAGGGGATTATGAAAGTAAACTCAATGTTCACCTAATAGAAATTATAGACATGGAAAAGGCAAATAATAATAAAGTGCTCTTCATGTTTAATTGATGTCACAAATATCATAAAGATATGATAAAACAGTGCTGGGGATGTTGCATGAGACTAGTGCACTTCTTTGTGGAGTGAGGTGCCTTGTCCATACATACTGAAAGACAAAAATGGTTCTTGGGAGAAAAATATGTGTCCAAGTTTTTCATAATGATATTATTTGCATTAATGCTCATCTTTTATTTTTGTGAATGTTATATAGATTTTAAAGAACTTGTATCTTCTTTGCCTTATCTGAGTATAAAGATCTCATTAAAAGTGAAGTTCCTGGCAATCCTGTTGACTTAGGAATTAAGTCCAAGTTTAGGGTGTAGCCCATGAAAGGAGCTAAGGACCTGGGTTCTAGACCTGGGGCTGAGACCTGGGGCCAGAGGGAATAACAATCAAAATGAATGAATGCATAAATAAATAATAAGTAAATAAAGATGAAGTTACTAAGAGTCAGAGTTTCAATCATTTCCTAGCTGGGAAGTGCAGAACAAAAGCTTTCAGTTTGATTATGTGATTCCAGTCTAGCAATCTTCCCTACTCATTTATAGCAGCCAGAAAACCCAACAAGTGCTCTGACCTCTAATGAGACAGTGACTCCATGCACCATGGCCTCTGACACAAGGGCCAGTGGCATCACCATTATACTGGCAATCAGAAATACCCTAGTGTTGCTAGAAAAAATAAAGAGGAAAAAAGTTGTGCATAATTTCATGCTCACTGTAATCAATTTTAAAATGCAGGTGGGATATGGAGACATGGGGAGATGGGTGGGGCAGGGGAGAGGGGTGTTTCAGTCAGAGCACCTCTTCCTTGTTCATCTCGCTCACAAAATTCACAGCAATTTCACCTAGTGTTCAAGTAGCAGTTGTTTCCTCGTGCAGTATCTCCTTTGAACCTTGCACCAGAGGACCAGAGGAGGGGGATGAGCAAGTCAAGGACTGTCCTCTTTGTCAACTGAGGAAACATTCTGAGAGATTGAGAGGCCCGGCTAGCATGTGGGTCCCTCCTTGCCCAGCCTTGACCTTTTGGCGCACTGCAATGTTTTCCTCACATCATGTTCCCAAGTGAAGTCTGTTGTAAGAAGCACTATTTTGGTTCTTCAAAGTGAATCTCATTCCACTCAGAACCCTTCACGCTGTGACCTTGCCTGGGAGCCAGTGGGCCACTGGGTACTACTATCTTGGCCAGCTCTCCAGCAGATCCCACTGCAAGGTCTCACTTGTATGTGATGTGTGATCACTGTTAGAGTAAACAAAGAGCCCACAAAGAATGGGTAAACATGAATTTCTATGCCTATAGACAACATCTCTTAAGTAATGTCTTTCTGAGCTCTTCAGTTCTAAGCTTCATGGGAGCAGTGATGTTAAATGTTTTGGAGGAATAGAGCATTTCCCACAAGTATTGTTTCCATGGCGATCTCTAGACATTGGAAACCTGAATGAATTAAAGAAAACTGAAAGCCTGTGTCAGAACCTGGAGAAAAATAGAAAGTCATATAGTTAGAAGTGCCAACAGTTGTCAGATTTGGAAGTCTGGAGTCTTCCTGGAGGAAGAGGCTACAGAAGGGAAAAGGGGACTAGCCAGTGAGTGGGTACAGAGAGTGGAGTTGGGTCTGATGGCCCAGGAGGGTAAGTGATAGATAGGGCTTCTCTCCATGTGCTTTCTGGTCCTGACACAGGCCAGTGCAAGCTCCCTTCTCTAGAGTGATCTTATATGGAAGTGCTCACACTTCATAATCCCCCCGTGAGAAGGTCTCTCAAGAAGAACCCCAGGCAAATGCAGAGTTGATAATTAAAGGTCACCCAGGAAGATTCTTCTTCTTCTTGACTTCACACAGATGGGGGAGGGACGGGCGGTTCATAAAATACCCTGTTAGGTTTGGGTGCCCTGGGTGTTTTCACACTCCTCATCAGCCACTTACTTTCTCGCTGGTTGGTGATTGCCGTGGGTGCTTTTGGGTGTGGTCTTGCAGAAAAGCCTGAAACCATTGTGACAAAGGAAAGAGGGAAAAAATGATGGTAGCTTAAATGTCTGCCACAGACACACAGTGAAGTGTGCGCCTTCCGCCTCAGCTGTTGGATGGTAACTTACTGGAGAGCTTTGAAGGAGAGAACATCAGAAAAGACACCTGTTTCCTCTTGTTAATCTCTGAATGCTTTACGCCCAGGCTCTGAAAGTCGAGAGCATAAACTTTGTTCTGGCTCAACTGCGAGGAATAGAACTTTAAATGGGAGGAAAGACTCTCAAATGCTCATCTGAAGATCCACAGGGTATTTATTTCTAAGCAGCTTCTTACAAGAATTTCCCTCCTAACTGGGGTATGCTAAGCTTATCTTGGGACCTTGGAGTCTTTGATTCTGGAATGAGAGGCCTGGGTTGGATCATTATTTCCCAGAAGGAAATAGCATGGTAGCTCAAACGGTGGGGGAACACAAAAAGATACAGAAACGAAACACAAAATAATTTTGAAATACTTTCCCTTTTCAATTCTCTTCTGATCCTTCTGATTTTGTCAAGGAGAATGTCTCAGTTTGGGACTAATGTATTGCTAACACCTCCGTCTCTCGCTAATTGTCCCTTTTAACAAAGCCCAGGCTCAGGTATAGAATTCAGGCCGGCAAGAGTAATAAGATTTTAACAATAATAAAGTTTAACACTTTTTAAAAGTTAGTTTCTATTTATGGCAAGGGATAGTAGATATATTTATAATACATTTCTGTAAAAAGTGAGTGCTTTTAGAAAATCTTAAGTACGTAATAGCTCTGATGACATGTGCATATGGTACTAAAAATTGTCATAAGCACCAAGAGTGTGGAAACGGTGCATCAGGAATGTTCTCCACCATTTCTTCTGGGATTAGAGCTCTGTCACAATAAGCTTCCAAGTTTGGGCACAACCACTTAGAGTCTAAATTTGCAATTTGACTTTGTTCACAGGATCTGTGTTTTAGATATCAAGATTGCTAAATAGATAAAAATTGGCTTTAATGTATCATAGAAAATTATTCTGGATTAGATGTTGACCAATTTAAAAACAACTGGGTTTCTGTTCTAGGAATAAAAATCGTAAAAAAAAAATGTTATTGAAGGAACACTGCATCAGTACATTATATGTTTAAGATGTGCATCATTGTAAGTTGACATCTTTATATAATACTACATAATCTTCAAAGAAAGTTCCAGTGTTATAGCTAAAATCATTGAATGCATTCTCTTCCTCTCCCCCTTCACCCTGAGGGAAGAATCGAGCAAAATTTCATTTTAATTGATGGTCGCTTTTCAGGATAGTAGTTAGGAACTTGGACTTGGGGGTCATTCTGAGCTGAATTGGAATCCCAATTTGACCACTTGTGAACCAAGAGACCTTGGCTGGACCAGTAACTTATCCTCTAAGCCTCAGCTCCCTTATCTGTAAAATGAGCATTTTAATGGGAATCATGGAGACGGAATGGACATACAGAGACCTTCCACAGAGCCAGTGCTCAGCAGATCTTTATCAGAGCATCTGTTGTATGTGCATCACTTCAGTGGAAGCTGGGGTCATGCCTATCAAGGGTTTTGCTGGGAGGTCATTCTTTGCTTTCAGGAAACACTCACCCAGTTTCCCAAGGATCTGAGTTGGCACTGGGCATTATTTTAAAAAAAACAACAAAAGATGTTCCAGCATATTGGCAAGCTTCACAATCATTCCTGTTGGACAAAAAAAATCTAGTGTGGTTTTCTAGTGTTCCCATAATGACTTTCCAGAGAGGGTGGTTTGTCAGTCCTAGATAGAAAGGCACCTTGGTCCCAGGAGACGAGCATGTCATTTGTCCTGAGGGCCAGGTGCCACCTGAAACACAACATCTGGGAGTCTTAACCAAGCACAGAAGCAGAACTGGGGTAAGTAGGTGAGGTGGAAGTTGTGGGAGTTCTTCCTGCACTCTTCAGTAGCACGAAGCGTTAATTTTAAAGAGGCCCTTTGTTAGCAACATGGGGAAACTCCAAAGCATGATGGATGCAAGTTGGTAAAAAGTTGTACGACTAAAAATGAACCTTAATGCTATTTGTCAGTAAATAGTTTTTGAGACCAGACTCTACTTATCATTTTTCCCTGGGTTTAGAAAAGAGAAAGGAGGCGTCCCCCATGGTGTGGCAGTTTGGTCCACCATTCCAACTGGTGCAGTCCACACACCTGTGTAGGGGCCGGGGACCAAGATGAACAACTAAATAAAACAAAATGCTTCCTTCTGTCTCTTTCTACCTGCCTACTGCCTGCTTGCCTTCACTCCTGCCTGCACCTTTCCAGAGAGAGAGAGAGAGAGAGAGAGAGAGAGATGCTTTCTGCTCTCAAGGAACTTCTACTTGAGTTGACCAGGTTATCTACAATCCTAACACACAGGCCTGGGTTGTCAATCAACAAAAAGGTAACCAGGGAAATAGGCAATATTGGGGAGTTTGGCAGACTGAGGGGTGGTCATCCGCTGAGTTCCTGAAGCTGAGTGCTAACACTCCAGTCCCCAGCTATGCCTCTGACAGAGGGCAGGGTCTGCTTTGGGAACAGGAGCAGGACACTTGCCGGGGCACTTAGATGCTGGGGAAGGAACTAGGAGAAGCTGCTGATTTCAGAGAGATAGGACTTGGATGCTGAATGAATTAGCTTCTACTTTTCCACTCCCTGCTTCAGTCTCTGCCCTTCTGCTTCCATAGTCTTTGTTTCACCCTGGCTCCCATCTGGCTTAGGAAGCAACGCTATGATTAAGAACTTTGCTGAGGTACGCCCTGGTGGAGTAGTAGTTTGATCATCTGTCTCTAACTGAAGCACAGTCCACATGCATCCCAAGAACACGGGTTCATATACTGGACCTGGGGGAATAACCAAGACGTACAACTAAATAAAATAAAGTGCTTCTTCCTCCTCTGCCTGCCTGCCTGCCTGCTCACCTTATTCCTGCCTGCACCTTTCCTTTTGAAAAAAAAAAAAAAAAAAGATTGCTGAGTAGCAGCCTTGTATTGATTCCTAGTCCTGCCAAGAACTACTGGCTGTGTGAGTTCTTCTGAGTCTCAGTTTTGTGAAATGCATGTATCAATACTATTAACTTAAGAGAGGTCAAGAATATCATGCACAGAGAGCATTTTGACAGAGCCTGGCTGAAGTTGTCCTCAGTATTTTGCTATTTTGCTGTAAGAGGAAGTTGTGTATCCTGGGACACCATGTGGGGATGTGGGGAAAGCTTTCATGTCAGGGAGATTTGAGTTCAAATTTCGGCTCAGCCAGTTCTTTGCTGGGTATGACTTGGTTGCAGATCATTTCACCTCTCTCCACGCCTGCTTCCTCCTCTGTAGTATGGGTGGTAGGGTCACTACGTGGAACAGATGAGTGTGTGTGCCAGCATGTGGCACCGATTGCCTCCATGACTCCTCCCTCCCACCCAGGGGTCCCCTGTTATCTCAGAGTGCTTCCTTCTCTTCTGGAAGAAAAGAGTCACATTTGGGTCAGGTGTGGGACGACTTCTCTGTTTCTAGAAAATTGCTAGAATCTGTGTAGGTGTGTGCCCTGACAGCATGTAATTTAATAGCAATTCAGGAGCCTTTGCCATGTCAGGTGCCCCCCTGCTACCCCTCTGCACAGCCTGGCTTGGGAAATGCAGGTGTCCCAGAAACTGACTCCTAAATGGTGGGAAAGACAAGGGAGCGCCTGACCAGTAAGTGAGTCCTTTCCTCCATATCAGGGTGTTTGGGGAACCTTTTTCAGGGAAAGTGCTTTGCCACAGTAGACCCCCAGGAATCTTCCAAAGAAATCTACTGGAGAAGGCATGGGAACATTACCCCTTTCTGCCACAGGAGTAGCTTACCTTAGAAATAAATGACATTTTTCTTTTACCACAAAACTGCCTTTGTCTTTTCTGAAAACTTTTCTTGGCACCTCTTCCTACTGAATCTCCAATGGCTAATTTTTTTCAAAATCAAACAGCCAAATGACAGTTTATATTTACTTCCTTTAGTTTCACGTCAACTGCCATTGTCTATTCATTTTCCCTCTGTGTCTTTGTAACGGAGATGAGCGACAGTGGCTTGGAGAACAGAGGTGAGTGCTGGAAAGGGCTGCTTCTCGCCTCCTTGGTCACGTGATGTGTCCTTTTTCAAATGTGCAGTCTTCCGAATTTTAATAGACTGTAGATAATGATACATCTGGTTGCATATTAATTGCTGAGAGTTAGGAATAACCCATAATCACTATGTTTCAAGGTTGCAAGTGTTCTGTGTTGAGAGTCAGTATTTGTTATGAGCCTTTGGAAAAATCCATTGTTAGTGGGCATTTTTTAATTCCTGTCATTAAAACTGTCTCAGATAAAGTCAGTCTTGTTTCTGCATGTGACACACACCCCTCCCAAGAAATAGCATTTTGAGCCTATTTATCTGCTCAGAAAGCCATCTGAATCCATTATAGATCACCTGCCTCATAGTTTCCTGAACAGCATGCTTTATACCTTATTTTTCTACATACTGGTTGCTCATTGGGTGGTAAGATGTCAGCTGAAAGCTGAAAACAGGAAAGTTGTAAAAAATAATTTATTTTATTCCTTATTCAATCAATTCCTTGTGACTATGTGCCTGGTAGTATTTTCCATTTTGAATATTTTTATTTCAGTGTATTCTGTTCTCAGCTGAGAGCACACTGTTTTGAACAAACGCCCAAGTGCCGTGTTCCCTGGTTCCACGGTTAGGCACATGCAGAGGCGAGTCGTGGGCCAAATGATTTGAAGGCTTAAATTAAATTGTGCAAGGAAGGATAGCCGAGGGCTGCCAGGGAGTGTGGCAAGTGTACTTTGTTTCTGGGTGACAGTCACATCACTGCAAGGCTTGTCCGCTCAAAATTATTGTCCTTGTCAAAACCAGGAACCTCTGGGCAGCAAGAGAAGGGTCCATGTTCCCCTGCAGACCCAGGGGTCGAAGCTCCCTGTAGGCTGAATGTGAGACGACCCCTGGTGCCAGCATAGTCTTTAGACAGATGGCAGTCTGCTTGTAAGCTTTGCTTGTCTGTGATGTGTTTGGTCACCTGGCTTCAGCTGGAACAGCCTGTTCTTCTTTTGGAATGTTGAGATTAAGATCTGCACAGCCTTTTTCATCTCTGCTTCTTTTTGCCTCTCCTGGGAAGCTAAGATAATGCTGAGCTTCAAGGAATGGCAAATGGACGAGAGAGAGAGAGAGGACATGTCAGTGGGTCTGTGGTCCTTTCTGGAAGTCAAAGGGAACTTGTTTTTGGGGGGGAGAAATTCCATTGTGCCCATCTGGCCTGGCTTGGACACTTGTGGTCCCTGTCATGGCCTAGTCCCAGATAGTGTTGGTGTCTGGCAGGTTTGGAGACTAGCTTCCTAGCTTTTCTAGTCTGTAACTTAGCAATGGTGGAGTGGAGCGGGAGGCTTTCCATGAAGACTTCAAGACCCACCTGCTTGTTCCCTCCTGCCCGTCCTCAGGTTCTTCTCTTGGGATGAACTGACATTTTCCTCTTCTCTGACTGCCTCGGATCCTGCCAAACTGCTCCATTTTGCTCTATCCTTCTAGAGTTTAACTAAACAGATGATAAAACTGCAGGAAGAGAGGGAAGACAGGAATGTGGAATCAAAATACATAGCAGCCCAAGGCTTCTGGCCAGAGCATGTCATTGGTGACATTATGGCAGGTGGCATGGAGCTCCAACTTGTCCCCGAGTGGTCCAGGGCCAAATCCAGTACTTCAGGAAATAGACTAGGATGGGAGGGCACACTGGGAGAGGCAGACATCAGAAGAGTAGGGCTATAATCTCATGTTTATTGGGGGCTTCCTAGGGTGAGGCTGGCATTAAGCACATCATGCACATGTCATGTCATATTCTGTTCGGTGGGAGAGGCATCCCCACTTGCGAAGAGAGGGGACCAAGTGGGCAGGTCGTCGTACCCTATGTGCACAGTACCTTGAGGTCATAGGGCACTGAGTTCTAACCAGAAAAGTTAGCTTATATTTTATCTGTAGATCTTCTGCAAAGACTCCATACATTCTTTAGGCCTGAGTGATAAGAAGTTTTGTTACCATGGCTGAGGCCTTCAGCTCATTCCTAAACAGGGGAAACCTCAGCAAAAGGACTTCATTTAAGGTACTTTATTCACAATGCTGTGCATACCAGTTTTGAGCCCTGAAGCAGGAGTGGAATCCCCAGTGACATTCTTCTCTCCCTTCCCCCTCCAGCCCTGCCCAAGGAGCAGCCAGGGGATCCCTTTTACGGAAATAAATAGATGCAGAACTTAAATCCCATCCCAGGGTTTCCAAGAAGCACATAGGAAATGACTGACGTGAAACCCCAGAGCACAGGGGCCTTCCTCTGGGCCCTGTAGACTGAATGGGCCTCCACTGCCACTTCTGGGTGCTCCAACCAGGGGTATACACTTCAGTCCCATTTTCCAGACCTGGGAATGGGTGCAGCATGATGGACACATCACTTCCGTGGCATGCTTGCCCCCAAATGGATAAGCTGAAAGTATTCATGAGAAAACATCTTCTGGACCCCAGCCCGGCAAGGGCCTCGGGGGCAGGGTTCTCACACTTTTCCAGGAGGTCAAACTCTTGAAGTGTTCCAGCTTCAGCATCTGGCCCCTTCTGCCTTGACAGAGTCAGAACTTTGCTTGACAAGTTCGGCAAGCCGATGTGGAGCCAGGGACTGCAGAAAGAGCTCAACATTTGGCTTCCTCTTTCTCTGAAAGCCTGTAGTGCCATGTCTGGGCATGAGCAGAATGAGTCTCAGTCCCTGGGTTGGCGTGTGCTAAAAGGAACTTATTGGGGTGTGGGTGTACGTTTCTCCTCCTGCCCAAGGTTAAGTAATAGTAACATCCTGTGTAAGAGAACTTGAATGTGGTTTTCTACTAAACTCCAATATTTTAGGGCTATTTATTAGACGTGTTTAATCTTGGGCCAATTTAACCAGTAGCAGACTAATAAAATAACAAATTTGGGCTGACTGCCAGAACAAATGTTGACTTACCCTTATAATGTTGACTGAAATGAATAACTTTGAAAGTAATTGAGGAGTGAAACTTTAGCCAAAAATACAGTGTCTGAAACAGTGGTTCTGTTTTATTTTACTGGCACTGCTAGGAGATTATGTCTGTAACCTAGGCTGCTGCTGGCCTGCTTCAGCTCTTGAAGAGTCCCTCCCGCATTTTACTGAATTATTTCCCAAGGTTCTTTTTTTTTTTTTTCCAGCCTATAAACCATCATTCAGCAAACATGAATTTCTACATGGCAGGCAAGTTGGACAGGCTTCTTTTCCTATGTGGGGACAAACATTCAAAGATAATGAGAAGAATAAAGATAATGACTTGCTTGAGGTCTTCCCTCAGAAACAAAATAATGTACTATGAACATTAGCCCTCTCAGAGTTGGTAGTAAAATTAATTGCTCCTCCGGGGGATACTGGATGAAATCCATCTCCTTCGCCCACTCCCACCTTTCCTTTATTCATTCAGTTTATGTGAACATTAGAAAACTAGAGTATTTCGCCAGCTTGCATTTTGGACTTGAAGGCAAGGGCGATCTGAAGGAAATGAAGCCAGGAGGACCACAGAAATGGTCAAGTGTGATTTCTTTCTACCTCGTCTTGTATTTGTATTTTATGAGAAGCTGTGTTTGGAACAGGAATTGAGCATACTTCCGGAGGCTCATGCCAGCTTTGTCTGAACTCAGTTAAATCTCACCTCTCCCTCAACCCAGGCGCTCCCAAGAGCAGCCAGCTCACGGGCCGACTTTGGCCAGAGGCCATAGGTGCCGACTGGTTCAGTCAAAGGCAGTCTTGATATACTGGGAATAAAAATGATCTCTCTGACCTTAAAGGGTTCAGTGTTACACCCCTGAGAGTTGATGGTTTCACATGTGGATTTGCCCAGACCGTCTTGGGTCGTCTCCATCATCTGCTGTTTAGCATTTCCATAAGGGGAGAAAGGAGAAAGTGTCAGATTCTCAACACAGCCATCCAGCACCCTAACTGCTGCTTGGCCATGAGACTGTACTAACAGAATGTTCCATGGCTTTTATTTATCCAGGCTCTCCTTATTCCCCATCAGTAAAACAACGACGACAAAACACACACACACACGTTTTTTTCTTCTAGAGAAGGAAATTAGGATGCTTTCCTTATAGCATCTGACAGAGAGAGCTGGGCCTTTTCATCATAGAGGAAATTAAGTCTCCCTTGGATGCAGAGGGCCTGGCAACCACACTCAGCTGGGGGAAATAAAACACTAGGGTGTGGCCTCCTTTAAGATTAGCCAAGATGAAAGTATCAGGATGCCTTTGGTAGCTGCTCCAGGGGGTTTGTCAAAGTCCACAAGACAGATAGTTCCCTTTGTTGGAATCACTGATGAGTATCTCCAGAGGAAATACTTCTGAGTTTAAAAGTCTTTTGCTCATCTTGTGCATTAGAAACCAATCATTGTAATATGTGCTTGACCTAATCAACGAAGTCCTGTTTCCTGTGGAATCTGGGTCTTAACAATTTGCCATTCAGTTCTGGTAGTAGATGAATGATAACAGGTCAGTTAGCTCTGTGCAGGGAAAAGAGAACTGGAAAAAAAAATTTAATGGAGATGTTAAAGTTGAGAACCATTATTTCATTATTGTATTTTTATATTTTAAAAAAAGACAAAAGAGTCATTTGTAGGCTCCAAAGAAACTCCCCTTTCTATTCCTGCAGCCCAAACAGCTCTATGATGCCTGGGTGCCATCCACCCCACCCCGGGTTCTGATAACCCCGCCTGCCCACTCCTTGCCCTCGCCAGCCAATGCTGGCTGTCTTGGGGACTCTGCCTGGGTCAGCCCTCTGGTTCTCAATTTTCAGAATTTTCATGCTTGTGTATTTCCCCCAAGCATGACACCTGTACAGGGAAGCCCACTTTGCAGATGTTGGGTAAACACTTGGCAGACTTGGGCTTAAAGGGGTGCACATAGTCGCAAAGTGTCTGGAGACAGGAAGGCCATCCTCCCTCTCAAACCTGCAGGGGTCTTTCCTTGCCTCTTCCTAGTCTTTGCTGTTTGCTGTCCATCTCTGCTGTTCTTTGATGTGTAGATGCACCATTCCAATGGCTGCCTGGGTCATCACAGAGCATTCTCCCTGCCTGCTTGTCTAAATAAATTCTCCTCGTATAAGGAGCCCAGTGATTGATTTTAGGGCCCACTCTAATCTACTACTACCTCATCTTCTCTTGATGACTTCTGCAAAGATCCTAATACCAAATAATGTCACATGCACAGGTTTCAGAGTAGAATGTTAACATGAATAGACAAAATTCAACTCATAACATTACCTTAACCAACTGGTTAGGACTAACATCACCAGTAACAAGATATCATGTACCCTTGGTATGATCTACCCAGAAAGGCACATCACTTCTGTAGCCTTCTTGCCAAAAATACATAATCTGAAAATAATCGTGAGAAAACAGACAAATTATGAGACATTCTGTAGAATCACCTACCAGTACCTTTTATGTGTCACTATCATGAAAAATGAAGACTGAGGAATTGTCACAGATTGGAGGAAACTGGAGATATCACAACAAAATATAATGTGGGATTCTGGATTGGATCGTAGAATAGGAAAAGGATGTGAGTAGGAAACCTGGTGAAACCCCAGTAACTCCTATAATAAATAATCATATAGCAGTGTTAATGTCTTAGCTTTGTTTTGCTTTTAAAAGCAAGGAAGGAAGAGGAAGAAAAAAATATCCTTATTTTAGTTAGTTGTTCACTTTTGGTTTTTCACCCCAACCTGGAACCCAGGTCCTTGGACTGTATGCGGTCCACTTGCCAGTGTTTCAGCCCCTTGAGCCACAAGGATGTGCCCAGTATCTTGGTTTTGATATACAGATCATGGGTAGATAAGATGTGACATTCGGGGAAGCGTAGTAAAGTGTGCACAAGAACACACTGTACTATTTTCGCAGTTCCTCTGCAAATCTAAAGTAATTTCAAAAGCAAATTTTTTTAAAAGATAATGTAAATTCAATGATTAAATAAGTTCATGTATTATTAGAGGCAAAGGGAAGAAATAGAAAGAATAATCCAGTTAAAAAAAAAAAAAAAGAAAATTTGTAAGTCCTTTTCTAGGCTCTATAATTAAGAAGCACTGTGCTCTGTTTATCAGCATGATCTGGGCAGAGGTATAAGAGGTGTATGGTCTAGTATATGATTCACGTTTTACCTCTACAACCTGAGATGTATAACCTCTAAGTACTCATTGACCCTCAACTTACCTATCTGTAAAATGGGGATAATGATATGCACCTGCTCACAGGATGTTCTCAAGTTGCCATGAGCAAATCCATATAAAACACATAGCCCACTGTCTAGATAAATTTTAAACTTCCAATACACGATAGCTCTTACCATAGAATTCTCACTACTGCATTATGAGATTATTTCCACATTTTTTGGCTGAAGAAATGCTGGACAAGTAACTAACCTTATATCACCCAACTAGTAAATATGAGAGCTACGCTAAGATAGACTTATTTTAATATATTTTTATTGTAGTAGTTATTCTACATATTAAAATAATTTCCTATGTATAGGTTCCCCATTTCTTAGATATGTTTCAACCCACCATGCCCTCCACCAAATCACCCAGTGTTCTTTCCTAATGTCCAGTGGGCTCCACCACCATTTTCCCCTGCCCACCCCATTCCCTTTTGGTAACCTCAGTTCTGTTGCAAAAGTTTCAGGGTTGGTTATGTTTCATCTGTTCCTCTGTTTTGTATATTCACATTCCATCTATGAGTGAGGTCATCTGGTATCTATCTTTCTTTTGACTTCTTTCACTTAGCATAATCCCCTCTAGTTCCATCCATATTGATTCAAATGACAGGGTTTCATCTCTTCTAAGGGCTGTGTAGTATTCCATTGTGTATATGTACCGCATCTTCTTTGTCCGTTCATCTGATGTTGGGCACTTAGGTAATTACCAGTTTCTTAGCGAAAAGACTTATTTTTTATATGGGGCTCATTCTCAGCCATTTAGAAAAACATTAAGAAGGAGAATCTGCAGGGATTTTTTGAGGGGCAAGATGTAAAGCAAGCTGTTGGGTCCTTCAAAGGGGACAGGGAGAACCATTTGACATAAAACCAGCTTGGAAGGAGGCAAAGGCAGGAGTAAGGGAATTGGCCTCTGAGAGACCCTGAAAGGGTGGGAAGACCTTGAAAATCAGAGGTGTCAGTGGCTGTGAGAACGTGAGAATTTCTGTGGTGACTCACAAGTTCTGAAGTGTGAAAATTTGGGGCATTAACTGTAAAAGAATGTGAACCACCCTTTGGCCCTAAAAAAGGGAGCGGTAAAGTGGAGACACATGTAGAGTAATGAATTTCTGTTTGCCTGGGGAGAGGAGCAGGGCTTAGCAAGAATGGGTGGTCTTAACCTCCTTCATAGAAAATGGTGCCATGGTAGGAATGGCGTGAAAAGCGTGCAGTTGGGGAAACAGAACTCAAAAATGAAAATAAATACAGTGGAGAAGAGGACCGCTGTTGTTGGGCAGCCTGATCGCGAATGAGTCCTACTTTTTCTTGTTGTTTCTAAAGTGAACAGGTGTGGACCTTTACCAGATTGTCTTGTCACGAAGTTCAGTGCCTGGGAATCTGTTGACAGGTTTCTTCATGAGAGCAAAGAAAAGAAATAGTCAAAAGAATAAAATAGACATCAGGGATTCTGGCAGCCAAGTTGGCATTTCTCCATGGGGTTTAAATTTAAATGTTTTGCAGTAGGTCTCCCTGTTTTCAATCCCAGCCCCATGAACCGTTCTTTTTATTGGCCTATATTAGTTGAGAATTATGGAAATTTGGTAGTGGAATTTTTTTTTTCATTTGACCAGGTTTCTCCTAATTATGCTTGATTCTAGATGACTCTGTCTCTTTAGTATCCTTTCTCACTAGGCCCTCACTAACAACTGAAGTAAAAATCTCAGGTTATCTTTTACTGATACATTTGTAAAACAGTGTTATGTTCATTATTATGGAGGCCAACAGTAGCACAGAGCAACAAACTATTGCCTTATACCAAATACAATTCATTTCTGTTGGCCCTAAGTTGTGTGTGTGTGTGTGTGTGTGTGTGTGTGTGTATACATATATATATATATATATATATACATAACACTTGTTTCTAGTCTTCTTGCTATAGGCCATTCTCACAGGTGTGAGGTGATATTATGGTTTTGGTTTGCATTTCCCTAATCACAAATAATGATGTGCATTTTTTTCATATGCCTATTCTGGTCACCTTTTTTTAGCTGAGTAACTAAGCAAGTATCATACCTTATGCCTCAATTTCCTCATCTTTTAAATTTTTTAGGAACATTTAGACGGATCCCAATAGTGGCTGTCTTGCAGATATGTTAGGGGAATAAATTAATAAGTATGTATAAAGAAGTAAGAAAAATTCCTACAATAAATATTAGCTCATTATTTACTACTGCTAGAGCTCCTCAATTATTCTGAGATTGCTGTTTCATGGGAGGAGGATGGGAGTGGGTCACTGAGCGGGTTAAGCTCACCCTCGAGTGTGCAGTTCTCAGCACACTTCCTATCACACAGATGGAGCCCTGCATTAGACTTCCTGGTATTTTCAAATGTTTGAAAGACTTTTATTATAACTCCACCAACTCAAAGGCAAAAACAACTGCTGGCACAGTTGATTCTCACCTCTCCCTTGTTCCTTGCCAAAAACAGAGTGCTCAAGAGCCGTGCTGCTCTGCAGGAGCAAGCAGTCTCAGTCCTGTGGCCAAAAAAGTTGGCTCCTTTTCTGGCTCCTCCTGCAGCTATGTTTGTGCCCCCACAAAGGTGGTCTCATAGCACCTTAGACACAATGTTGAAGGCCCTAACCCACAGAGTGATTTACTTCCTTTTGTTTGTAATTCAGGCACAAGTGATGTTTTAACTTGCTGAATCAATTCTTTGATGGAAAAAGCAAGACCTCCATGCTTATCTTTCTTCATTCTCTCATCCCTTCTTCCCACTTCTCTTGTATTTTTGTTCCTCTTTTTTCTTGTCTCTCCCTTTCTTGTCTTCTAGAAATCTGGAAAGAAAGCATTTTATAAAACTCATTAGATGTCATTAAAAGATTTTTGGTGTGCCCTGGCGGAGTGGTGGTTAGGTCTGCAGCCTCCAGTAGAGCGCAGTCCACATATATCACAAGGACCCAGGTTTGTGTCCCACAGCCAGAGGGAACAACCAAGATGAATAACAAAATGAAGATAAATAAAATGCTTTTTCCTCTTCACTCTTCCTGCCTGCTTGTCTACTTGCCTTCAGTCCTACCTACACCTTTCCTTTAGAAAAAAAGAAGTCGGGGGAACCTATACATAGGAAATTATTTTAATGTGTAGAATAATGACTACAATAAAAATAAATTAAAAAAGAAGTCAATGTTCATTCATAATAAAAATTCAGAGCAAACTTAGTAGAGAAGACACCTTTCCTCCATTTTTAAGGGTGTCTCCATACTTCAGTAAACATTATATTTAATGATGAAATTTTCATAATAATCATTTGCCAGTCATGAATTAGTCCCCCCACTCTCTAGCTGATAACCAAATATCTATAGGTGGTCCTATCCAGTGTAATAAGACAAGATAAAACATGCTATCAGGCCCAGAAAAGATAAAACTATTGCTGTTTAGATATTACTGTGTACACAGAATACTAAGTGCCTTTTTCCCCTCCTTTAAAAAAAAAAAAAAAAACTTTCAGCGAATTGCCCTCCTGCCCTGTCTTAAAATTCCATAGGTGGGTGTCGTGTCTCCACATGAAACAGGACATGCTTTTCTGGAGTATAGCATTGACCTTTCCCATTGTGGTTTGCAAGTTGAGTCAGACTGGGAAGCCTCTACAGGTTCTATTCTGTCATCTTCCTGTAAAACCCCAAAGCATCCCTGTATTGCATATGAAATTTCTCTAGTAGAGCTCTTTAACTAGAATCTGAAAACGTTTTCCCTGGGACCTTTTTTTAGACAACAGTAAAATGTTGTAGGAGACATACTCAGTAAAGGGAAAAGAAAATTCAAATGAGGCCAAAACATTTTCTAGTCTCCTATTCTCACTGAAGCCTTCCAAGAGAACACTATACTTCATGATTTGCTCATATGGACTGGGCAGAAAACCTCCTCAATAGATCAGTAACTTATGAATGTTCTGGTTTTGAAATATCACCTGTGCGCTTTTCTGAATCACAGCTCTGAATCATGCAGCAATTGTTTCTGTTTCGATTGTTCATTTCTTAGGAATGCCAGATTGCCAGAGAACAGCCCAACATTTACTTCTAAATGGGCAATGCCTCAGGAAAGGAGTTTCCATTTCAATCTCACATAAAAGCACTGCCCTGGACCTGCAGAGTAACAAGCGTCCGCGTTGTGCATTTGTTGGGTCGCTGTGCAGAAAATGCCCATCTGACGGAATGTTGTGAAATAGGCAGCAGTCAGCAGAATCTTAGAAAAGATGACACAGCAAGTAGACTAGAGCTGACGCTTCCCCCAGCCGGCCACACGTGCAATTCTCCCTAACCTCCCCCCCACCCCACACCCTTTAAAATAAAACAACCCTTTGCCTTTCAGTCTCCGCATTCTGATACAGAATCTGTGACCCAGCTGTTTCAGCCACACAAACACAGAGACCCTGGAGTGTCTGGGCTCTGAAATGCATGCCGGATTTTCTGAGACCAAGTCTTGTTCCCCCAGGAAATCTCTTGCTGCAATGCAGTTTTTGTCACCAAAAGTGGTTATGTCTCATCTCTGGCATTTCTAGCCCAAAGCATGAGCTGTTTAGAGAAATTCAGGGGATGCTCAAGAGGCTCTGTGTGTGTGTGTGTGTGTGTGTGTGTGTGTGTGTATGTATAGATTCAGTATACTGATGGTGTAGTTCTGACGTAAAAAATATTTTTAAAATCCTCATCTGAGCACAGATGCTCAGGAGCCAGGCACTGGACAGGGAGCACCCTGAAGGGCATTGTCACCTGGAAGCAGAAGGACTTGGAGCGATCTCCTCATCATTTAAATAACTGTAACTTGATGTCTCTTGGGTTGAGAGATGCACCCTTTGCATTTTGGAACTGAAACAGCATTCGGAGAGTTTCCTGCTGTCTGCTCAGTTCAGTATATGCCAGAAAGCTGGAGCGGTCCCCGGCAGCCCAGATTCATTCTGCGTCTTGGAAAAGTTATTTCACTGCTTCGAGAAATCGTGAAGTCACTCTTGGCCATATTGTGGAATTACTTTGCTAGGGTTTTTTTTTTTTTTTTTTTTAATTTTTCTATTTTAAATGCCAGAAACATTGAGTCTGTTTCAAAGAAGGCTTCTGATTTCTGAGGCTGACAAGGGCATAAAATGACATGGGAGTTTCTCAGCAGAATTCCAAATTCAGGAAAGATTTTCCCAAGCACCTAGTATGTTCAGAGGAGGACCCTGCAGGAATATCCTGGGGAATCTGAAGTTCTGGCTTAACCCTCAAAACTTTGAAAACAATGGCTGAGAAAGAAAGATGAGCACCTTGGGGTTTCCTCTGGAAATGATTGAAGTTCGCTGCAAGCATTGGCAAGTTTGGCTTTTTCCATCAAAATCTGGTGTCTTCATGTGCTGTCCAGCATCTACTGCAGGTCAGATGGAGCTTAGGAAAACAAGGGTAACTGTTCTCTTTGTCTTTGTAAACTGTTCTGCCTTTCATTTCTCTTTCTTAACAGCCTGTTGTTTTTATTTATGTAATTCTCATCTGCAAAGTCATTGGAGTTGGTAGGCTTCCTGTCCCCCATTTGTTTGGTTTGGGGTAACTTGCAATTTTGCAAATAATGTTGGATATGTGGTGATTTTCAACACTTAGGACTACATAGTAGAAAAATCGGTGCCTGTAGGCTTTTCTCTCTGTACGTTATTTTTGGTTTGTTTCTTGTAAGAATTAACATGTGCATTTCAGACAGACTGTAGATATATGAAGCTTTTCTAAGAGCCCAGTAAGAGAAAACTTTCTTTAAAAAAAAAAAGATTTTTAATTTAGTAAACTAAAACAAAAATATTCTCTGTGCTTTAGAAAAACCATTGCCTAAAATAAATTGGAGATCAGCTTCATACAAAGCAAGGAAAAGATTTTTAAATCAATGAAGCCAGTAGCATCAAAAGACAACTGCCTGACAAGGTCATTGGAGGAAATCAGGAAAAGTTGGGGAGAATGATTCTGTGCTGAGTGGGAGCTTCCGAATTAAAAGTGGGCAGACATGGAGGGTGAGGTTTGATAAGGAGCATGTCACTGCCATTTACTGTCCATTCAGAGACTGCTTCTGTTGTCCCCCTGCCTCCATTTTTCCTTCCGTGCTGCTAAGGCCGGTATCTCTGCACAGCTGGAATGAGACAGGCCCTGTTTATGGGCCACAGATCTGCGAGCAACCAATAGCTGGTGATGGGGCACCTGGTTGTGTGGGGGACTTCTGATGTCTTTGTAACTGACTGTGACATTTTCCTCTCTCTCTCTTAACTCTACAGGAACCTAGTAATAAACGGGTCAAACCCCTTTCCAGGGTCACATCACTAGCAAATCTCATCCCTCCTGTGAAGGCTACACCGTTAAAGCGCTTCAGTCAAACCCTGCAGGTAAGAGGACACGTGGGCCTGCGTTTGCAGAAAGCCATGTTGTGTATGAGGGGACATCCCCATCTTATTCTCCTTTTAGATTGACCTGAATCAACATTTATTTCCATAGAAGTGAGCATATAAGGACATGTAAAGGCAGAAAGAGGTGTTTTCAAGTTATCAGCTAAGGTTAGGGAGAGTCCTTCAAAGGGTAACTCAAGGAATCATTTCTGTTACGTCTTTCCTCACATTGTGTTTCAGAATCATGTGCCCCATTCAGACACACGCCCATGAATTTTGTCCTGAAATGTCTGCAGGCCTCCTAAGGAAACCAGCAGCACATGGCACGAGCCGAGGGCAGCAGAGCCTAGAGACTTACATTAGGGGCTGCAAACTACAGTATGTGTGAAACAATTCAGCCCAGCCTGGTTGCTTAGATCCCATGATTTTTCCTTTTTAGGTGAATGGGGGAAAAACAAAAACAAAAGAAAATTATGTCAAATTCAGATCTCAGTGTCCAGTAAAATAGTTTTGTTGGAACACAGTCATGCCCAAATGTCCGTCTCTGGCTGCTTTTGCACTTTAGTGGCAGAGTTGAGTAATTGTAACAGAGAAAACAGCATACTGACAAGGGCAAAAATCTTTATTATCTGGCCCTTTATAGAAAGTACGTGCTGACCCTTAACTTAGAACAAGGGCCCTGGAGAGACGTGTCTCAGTTCTGACCTCAGCTCTGCCACTCAAAGACTTTATCACCTTGAGCAGGTGACTTAATATCTCTAGGTCTTGCTTTCATAAAGGGTAAACTGAGGGTGATACCAGCAGCTCCTTTTACAGAACTATTGTAAAGATTTGCAAGATAATGCATTTAAAGGACTTAGCATAGTGCCTGGACCCCTGAGTTAGCAGTCACTCATTTACTAATCAGTTAGCCAAGAAGTAGATGGGAGCTATTAAAATAATTATTTTGTTAACAAGTGGTTGTAATTGGTTTTGTTCCTATATCCTGATAATGTTTAGCTTTTAAAATGAAAGCTGAAACTTGTCCAAGGCCTTGGATCCATTTGATCACCATAAAAATCCCCATATAGACAAGTCCACAAAAGTCATGCCATTAAAAGACTCATTTTATTTAGCTGAAATATAGTCTTGAGCTTGCATTCTTACTGGTTCCTGAATGTTTTTACTTAGCAGTATTTTTGTCTTGACTTTCTGAGTCATTAAGAAAAGTGTGGACTAGAACCCATGTCCCAAACTCTGAAATCCTTGACTGGCATCCCACTAGGAACTGTGAGCGTCACTCTCACCCTCTCCTGTCCTGGCTTCTTTCAGTCAATATGCCGTGTATCCTCTGTTAACTCTAACAATTTCTCCTGAATGAATATACCCCATCACCTAGTTAGTATAGATTTGGCTCTGTTTCTCAGTGCTTGGGCCTCAGCTCCTCTGGGCCTCTTGTTATCCCCTGGTCCCCTTTGTGGGAAAACAGAAGAGGGGAAAAAACCCAGATTGTCTGGGGTTGCCAGATGAAGGGCTTTGAAGCTAGAGAAGAAAGATGTGTTTACCTTCTCTCTCCAGTGACCAGTCCCTGAGCCCTTTGGCCAAGTTCATCGCAGGCTTTCCCTGGAAGATTCATCACCGCCCTAGTCCTGCACATCTGGTCATTCGCTGAGTTCTGCTTTTTGAAAATTCCACAGCCTTTCTACTGCCATTTCACTCCTTCATTTCTAGCCCAGCAGCTATGGCTCAAGTTTCCTTTGTAGGTATCGCCTCCCTTGATCACAAGACCCTCATGGTGCCAGCCATCTTGTCCCATTGTCTAGAACAGCCCCGCTTCTGCCCCCAGGAAAGCCCGCACTCCTTCCCCCAGGAAAGCCCGCACTCCTTCCACAAACGTGGAGTGGGTCTTCATCCTGCACCAGCCACCACTTCCTGCCTTCATGTTGTGCACATCTGGATAGAGTTGCCTTCTAGCAGATTCATGGCCACATCTGGCCCTCAAGTGGTGTTTTGTTTGACTGCACAGTGTTTTTAGCTAACATTTTAAAATCTGAACAGACCAGAATCTTGGAGTGCTAGCTTTCTTGAGGAATTCAAAGACCTGACAGTGCTGGGCCTGTGCTCCCACGTGGCAGAAATGAGCTGGACCTGAGTAGGCAACCAGCTGTCACCTGTAAGTGTCCCCACCTCTTTTAATTGTCCTCCCAACATTTGGTCCCGTTGTTCACTGCATCACCTTGCCTGGCCTGCTGACTTCGTGTGGCTCCTGGGTCTCGAGAGCACTGTCTGTGCCTCCTGCTACAACCCAGCTCTTAACTACATGTCACTTTAAGATCCTCCATGGTCAGACCTTCAAAATCTCTCCTCTGATTTCCAGGAACCTTTATTTCTTTGTTCCTGCTTCTGTCCTACACAAATCCTGCACAGGGAACAGGGCAGGAAATATTTGATCGCCTTGAACATTTGCCTTGACCTGGAGAACTGGGACAGAAAGAAATCAAGCCCTGTCTGAAATCCAACAGACTGAGGCCAACCAAGGATGAGAAGGCCAGACCCCAAAGGGCGGGCCAGGGGGCCGGGGGCTGACACATGAAAATTGGTTTCTTAAAACCTCAAAGACTAGTTTTTGGCAACACAGTTTTTTCGTTTGCTTTTTAAAATATCATGATACATTTATAATTCCAGCCTCCATTTATTAGACAGATATCACCCAGCAGAAACAGAATGGTTATTCATAATGGTTATACACAGAGACAACTTGAGCAACGTGATCATATTTTGAGGGGATGAGCAAAAGGAAATATGCCCCTGAGGTTGTAGGCAGAGTTAGAAAGCCATATTTTCAAGTTGATCTGCAAACCACAGAGAATGCCATCTCCCCAGCCCCACCTTCTGCTCCCCAAATACTACCCTTCAGTCACAGTGGTTTGTGCAGAACACATTCTGCAGGGTTATTTTCCAGTCCTGGCATCCTAATAATTGCCTCGTGATTTAATGATTCCCTCACTAAAGCTAATGAGGAGTAGGGAAGATGGGACTGGGGGGTGTGCTCCAAAGACTCAGGGGACCAACTTCAGTTTTCCTCTTTTTGCCTACAGTGGTCTAGATGCCCATTCTTTTTTTTTCTTTTTTTTTTTAAGGAGAGGGGCAGGCAGGCAGGAAGGCAATTAGGCAGGCAGGCAGGAAGAGAAAGGAGGAAGCAGCATTCCACTTACTTAGTTGCTCTTGGTTGTTCCCACAGTCTGAGGGCACAAACCCAGGATCTTGGGATGTATTATGTGAATTGCAGCCCATCCCTACTCCACCAGGGGACACCTAGAGTCCAGTTTGGGCAGGGCAGACAGAAAACAGGTTGTATGGAGTTTACCCCAAACATCTCAGCCTGATCCAGATGTCTGTATTGTTAGTGCCTTTTCTACTTGCGAACACCACCCGAGTCTGTAACTGAGCAGTGTGGTTCTGAGCAGCAGGCACATCTTCATCCCTTTGGACATCCAGCTGTGTCTCCAGGCTGGGTTCCATTTATTAGGAGAAGACATGACTTGGGCCCAGATACCCAAACATGGTGCTTTCATCAATCATGAAACACTTATCAGTCCTTTCTCAACTCTTCAGAGACCACAGGTTAGCCCAGGAGGCTATCAGGACAGCCTGGGGCTGGGGGGCCTCTTCCAAAACCGTGAAAAGCCCAGTCACCAGTGAGCGGGTCTTGCCGCAGCAGTCTAACAAGACACCGCAGGACTTGTTCATTCTTTCCTCCCCTGTGTCCCACATGGGCTGGGGGCCGGGCCCCAGCACAAAGGTGGCATTTGTGGAAGTCGGAGAGGGACAGCCGACGGCATGGCGCTCCGTCTGCTTCTGACGGGGAGGTTAGTGCTGCTGGGAGACGGGAACACAGATGTCTGGATCCCTCTGGGCCTATAAATCCCCTCGCTGGCCTGCGTGAGAGGAAAACCTGGCCCAGCTCTGGAAGGGGCCTGCGTGTGCTCCCGCTCCTTGTGTGAGCGCGGAAGGCCCACTGGCCGAGCCCGGCCTCCCGCCGCAGCTGTACACGGCTGGTGGGCTCATTTGGGCGGCATCCAGTGTGTGCTATGGAATGCTGTGTTCATTACACTGGGGGTGAACCCTGCCTCTTCTCTGAATAACAACTTTATTCCTTTTCCATGATAAAACTATATGTTCATTATGGAAAAATATAGAAAAGGAAAAAGAGGAACGAACGCTTAGAGACTTCCACACCAAAACACCTCCAGTTAAGATTTTAATAATTTCCCTCCAGTGTGCTAGGTATAAGTATGTAATGTACACAGGCTGAGCCGAATCGGGGCTTATTCACTGGCCTGTCCAGCCTTATCTCTGAGAGCTCTGTGCACTCTTGGATTAGACCTCCCTAGGCACCTTGCATGACCAGTTTCTCTCATGTCTCTGTTGGTCTGTGGCCTCACATTTCCAAGTTATGCAGTTAGGGGTGTAAAGGTTCCTCTTCTTCATTGTTACAGCCTCTTGGGGGAATGTATTAAAGTTTAATTGCTGTTTATTTTCATGCCTTTTGTCGTGGGTTTTATTTTTGTCTTTTTTTTTTTTTTTTTTGGTATTCTGCCCCATGTTTTTGTTCCATTCTTTTATTTCCATCCTCCCTTTGTCATATAGCTGGATAAGAATTTTGTTTAATGGAAGTATTATATCACAGTTATTCTTGGAGAATATGATCTTAATGGACTGAGTAGATATTATTCCAACATGTTGATGTGATTTATTTTACATAACCAGTCTTCTATTAATGGATATGTAGGCTGTGAATATTTTTATGTTCTTAAATAACTGTTTCCTTTTAAATAACTTCTACATTAATAGTGGACTATTGTAATAGTTAAATATTGTAATAACTTTTTTTTCCAAAAAGAGGAAGGAAGAGAGCAAAGGAAGAAGCATTGAAGGAAGGGGAGGAAGGAGGCTAGAAAGAAAGGAGAAAAACATCTTCAGTTGTTCATTTTTGGTTTTTCACCTTCACCCCGAGTTATGAACCTGGGTCCTTGAGTTACAAATGTGGTCTGCACACAGCATCTCAGCCACCTAAGCCACAAGGGCGTGCTAACTGTTATAATTTAGAGCTTGCCATTCCTTATTTAGTAGTAACGTCCATTTGTTGAATATTTGCCAAGAGCCATCTTCCCCGCAAAGAGATTTGTTCATGGCCTCATTTCATCTACTCCGCAATTCTACAAGGTAGGATTCATCACCAGTTTATGGGGAAGAAACCTAAAGGTCTGAAAATGTGTCCAGGGTCACACAGCCAGTAAGTGCTGGAGCTGGGATGCTGTAGGATTTTCATTGTCTCTCCTGTTGTAGGTTTTCACAAAAAAGTCACTTTGGTCATAGTAAATCCTGCAGTTATCACAATCTAAAAATAATGGCCTGGATTTGGGTCTGGAGCATCCCACCGTACTGCTGCTCCTTGCTCCTCGTTTACCATTTCAGCTCATGGAATTATTTTGTCATTAACACTATTGTACTAATGCCATTTTATGTTGCCCAGTGAAGGCTTAGCTGCCCTAAGCTTCTGGAAGGCTCATTAACTTCTGGCTTGCGATAGAATATTTCTGCCACACCAGTACCAGATATTTTCTTCAGTTTTTCATTTATTCTTCTCAAAATCTGTCCCAGCTACAGAAAGGTTTCTCTTTGTACCCAGTCTTTGGAGTTTGACATTTATTGATTGTGACTTGAGTCGGTCCCTTTTTACCATGTTTTTAACATGCATGAATCTGAACCAGAGTCTATAGTTGTGACTGTTTATAGCATGATTCTACCGATGTTTATGGTCTTGCACATTTGTCCACTAATTCTGTCTTCTCTTAGTGAATGTCTCTGAATTAGGGAAAATAAGTGTAGGGAAGTATGAAGATGAACATAAAAATCATCTATAGGCCCAGCACCTAGGGTTAGCCCATGCTAACATTTGTATATGAAATAGGGATCTTCCTTCTTTTACTTGCCTCTGCATGTGAGTCTTTACTATTATCATTAAGCTTTCCTCAAAAAGAGTGCTTTTTTCAGTTTTGAGATATAATTGATACATAGCTCTGTGTAAGTTTTAAGTGTTCAGCATAATAACTTGACTTACCTATGTGCGAAATGACTATCACAATAAGTGTAGTTAACATACATCATCTCCTACCGATACCAAAAGAAGACAAAAAATTCTCCTTTAAAAAGAACTCTTCATAAATTTTTGCACAGGGGCCATGCTAACCATGGAATAATGTTCTGTGTTGTTTTTATATTGTAATTTATTCAACTAATCCCTATTGTTGGACATTTTAGACCATTTTCAGAGCCTTTGCTGCCTTTTTTTTTTTTTTTTTCCCCTCCAAGGAAAGGTGCTGGCAAGAATAAGGCCAATAGTTAGGCAGGCAGGAAGAGAAGGAAGAAGCACTCTTTACTTTATTTAATTGTTCATCCTGGCCGCCCCGCCAGTCCTGAAACACAAACCCGGGACCTCAGCCTGCCTGCGGACTGCACTCAACCTCTACTCCTCCGAGTGTGCACAGATCCTTTGCTTTTATAAACAACACTGGGCTGCTCAGGGCTTTTCTCCTATAATAGCTTCTTGCTACTAAGAAAGCTTTAGTCTAAGTAGTTCAGTCTCCTGCTTGCTAGTGAATGAAAACATCCATAAACAGACACTTCTGGAGGTCATAGATACAGTCAGGTGTCGTTACAGTGGTACGTAACATCCATTTACCACTGACCACACACCAAGGACTTGGTTAAGCCCTTGATATACTTGACCTTATCTAGGCTCACTCCTGCTTTGTAATGTGCTTTTCATTGTGCCCCTCCTACAGATAAAGAAACTGAGACCCAGAAAGATGAACTTTTCCAAGGTCCCACAGCCTGGTTTGTTTTACTCCATAGCCTGTGTTCTTAATCCAAATCCATGTTGTATTGTTGGAACACTGGACTTAGTTCCTATGCCAACATTTACTTTGTGCCCAGCTCTTCAGTCTCTGGTACTCAGATTTCTCATCTGTTAAAGGAGGGACCAAACACAAGAACCTGCCCAGCGCCTCCCCTAGGGTTAGCGTGGGGTCACTGTGATGGGAGCCACACAGCTGGGAAGGCCTATGTCCATCGAAGTCAGTTGCTGTCATCAAGCCTCACGTGAGCAACTGCTCCAGGGTGCTGCTCACCAGCATTTTCCAGTCCGGACTAGAATGACTGCAGAGTTTGGTTTTGCAGATTGGAGTAGCAACATAGAAACCAATTTTCCTCTTATAGTCCCACCCTAACCTCCAGCCCATTTAATAATAAGCCATCTGCTACACAATAGCAGTGATAAGTATAGAGAATCTCCCTGGCTTGGATTTTTTTTTTTAATCAGAACATGTTTTCTTTGGCAGTGGAGACCTTCTGTTTTTGGAAAAGGAGGAGGGAGCACCCTGCTGAACAGGTGGCATTAACAAATCAAATGTGTTCCATCATGTCTAACCTGCTGGGTTTACATTTCCCCTGACAGATGTAAAGGGGCCCCCTTTCCCACCTGACAGTCCCCTTTGCACCTGTGGCATCTTTTCCATGCACCCAGCTCAGGCATAATCTCGAACACCCGTTTCCTAAATCTCCATTATCTGTGCCTAGTATGGTCATTGTTATTTTAGCTGCCAGCAACTATGTGCTTTGGGCTTCCAACTCATTTGCTGGGACAGGTTCCCTCATGGAAATTTGTGCTTATCCTGGAATATTTTTCATTCCAGACCCAGAACCCCCATCCCTGAGGGCTCCATGTCTATGTTTTTGTTTTGATGCAGTTCCTCCCAAAGCGGAGCCTCACTCTGAGAAGAGTCTCTCCTAGTCTCTGTGAGCCCATGTTTTCCAGCACAGGGACATTTGGCAGTGTCTGGAGATGTCCAGACATTAGTGGTGGCAAGGTTGAGACACCCCGCCATCAACTGAGAAGCAGTCAGAATTTGTCTGTTTCAGCTCATGCCCCCACCACCCTTTCTTACCTCTGGGAAAGCAGGTAGGGTTTTGGGTAAACATTAGAGAATGAGGGGGACTAACATAGAGCAGACTTGGATTGTCACTCTGGGGGTAAGTTCTGGAGCACCATTCATTAGCAGCAAAAATGTCACTTTTTCTGAGCCTCCAGTGTCTGTAAAACTGGATTAGGATTCTTACCTTTTAGGTATCAGAGGGCCCGAAATCTCCCTTCCCAGTGCACATACAAGCAGGGTATTCACTCAGTGAGCAAGATCGTTGACATCGTACTGTGTACCAACTGCTGGTAAAACTATCAGTGAACAGAGCAGATAAATATCCTTGCCTTCAAGGAGCTTACTTTCTATTGGGGGGAAGAATGTCAGCAACAAACAAGCCAGTAAATAATGTCATATGGCACATAGTAGAAATAGAGAAAACTCACTCAGGGCAGTGTGGGGCACTGGAAGGGACATGGTTCTCCTTTCTCAAGAGGCATCTTCTTCGGGTTTCTCGCCGAATAGTAGTCACACGTGCCTCCCGCAGCTCCAGCCCTTTTTTCTGATTGTGGCAGTGGTGCTGATGACGGATAGGGCTGTGAGTCGTGGTGTGCACTCAGCACCATCATGAACACCTGCCCAAAGCTTGGACCTCATTGGCCCTGAGCTGTCCCCGGGGCCAGCTAGCTGCTGACTCCACACCTGACTGTGATTATCTCTTCTTGGGGATTTTTTCACCTTTCTCCCTCCTGAGTAGAAGTTTAAAAAGACAAACTTTTAATGCAGTCTAACTAAAGGTGTAAGTCTGAAGTTTGGTCAGAGAATCACTCTGGCGTTATTCCTCAAACCGAGACAATGTATCCCTCTCCTTAACTAAATGTAAACCCCTAGAAGCGACCCATCTCATTGAAACCTCTCCCACCAGTTATGACCTCCAGGTAAACCATAGAAAGAGGTCAAATTTTGGAGCCAAAAGATCTGGTTTGAATCCTATCTGGGCAGTGCCTTATTCTCCCTTAGTCTCCGTTTCCCCATTGGTCAGATGGGAATAAACTGCCACCTTGCCCTTTGTTGTGAGGATCAGAGAGAAGACGCCAGAAGTGCTGAGTGTGGGCAGACACAGTTGCCCCTCTGTGAGATACCAAATGAACGTGCCCGCTCCCTCCCCTCTCAGTATCCCAAGCCCAGCAATCACTAAGGAAACAAAAATCAGGAATTTTCCTGACAGAACACACCTCTCTTTTCCCCAGGCTCTACAACAAAAGAAAAGTCTCCAACTCTCTGGAGATTTTTTCAGTAAGTAAAATATGCTCAGTCTTACATTCAAAACATGAAACTGAAATTAAGGGTAGAGTTGTTTTCCCTAACAGATTGATAGTCATAGCCTATGGATGAGAGTGTGGGGAAGTATTTTCTCATCTACCTTTTTGGAGAATGTTGAACAGATTGTTTAGAGGTCAATTTGGCAGGTCATGCCACACATTAAAATATTGATACTTCTTAGACCAAAATATTCTACTTAAGGCTCCTGCCTTAAAGGAATACCAGCACAAACACAAAAAAAGATGTTCTCTGGGGCACTTTTTTATAATAGCCAGACACAGGAAATTAATGTCCATCAGTTGAGGTTGATTGAATCAATGTGGTCCAGTCAGACTGTGGGATACTGACTTTGCAGCTTTAAAGAGTGACTTTGAGCTGATGAGAATGTCTTGGAACTTGATAAAGGTGGTGACCACCCAACCTTGCAAATGTTCTAAGGGTAACTGAAAGAACTATTCACTTTACAAGTGGTCAAATTTATGTTATATAAATTTCACCTTAATATATTTTATCTTACATACTAACATGGAAAGAGACAAATTGTTGAGTTGGAAGAGAAAATAGTCTATTGTCTGTGAATGTTAGCAAATGCATCAAGTTTGGAAATTTAGCGGCAGTTACTTCTGGGATGTGGACTTGGGAAAATGAGGGAATTTGTATTTAATTTTACATGCTCTCATAACGTATGACTGTAAAGATAGCACAAATGACTCTCACACTTGGAATGAGGGGCCATTTTAAAGTTGATCGAGGACTGAAAATGTAATGAGGTTGGCGTTGATTCTCTCAAGTGAAAGTGAGAAATGTCTTTCATTTTGTATCTTCTTTTTGTTTTCCTCTTTTTCTGCCCTTAAACTCCCACCACACTGTCTTCAGGACCACAAACTGAGATAATGTGGTGACTTAATGACTCACTTTGCTTGTTTTGACCTTTCTGTGACTGTGGCTAATTGATTCTCAGTGCAGGGGATAGTCAGGCATTAATCGGGTCACTGTTTACAAGGACTGGTTTTCAAGGATCACAAGGATTTTCGAGATGCCATTATTCAACTGTGTATGCAAGGCCTTTCCTGGCCAGCACAGAGCACAGAGCCGGTCCAGTAATCATGAGCTCATGAACAAGCCAGCAGCTCAGGGATGCCAATGCCAGCCTGAGCTGCTGTGTTACTACTTACAGACAGAGCTAGCTGCTTGCGTCCAGATGGTGATGGTAATCTCCTGAAGCCTTTGAGAAGTTTCTTTTCACATTTTTCATTGATTTTTTTTTCTTGAACTATAAAAATGTGCAAACCAGCCCACCCCTGTGGCTCAGTGGCTAATGTGCAGACCATGTTAAAGCCCAAGGACCAGGGTCTGAGACCCAGGGCCAGAGTGAAAAACCAAAGTGAAACAAGTAAGTATGCTTCTTCCTCCTCTCTCTTCCTGCCTGCTTGCTTTCATTCCTGCCTGACTTCCTTCCTCTCTTTAAAAAATAAAAATTGTAAACCAAGATTAAAATTATCTCTGTCATCAGGCAAAAACAATACATTTTGTGGCATCCGTCTTATATCTTTGCTCATGTGCATTGTTTTCATAATTATAAAAGTGTTCGTCTGCAGATCTTAATTCTGACTTTGTTAACTTGCATAGAAGGGATTTTTAACTGTTCAAGTTTTCTCACAATGATGTAAATGCCTAGATAAGATTCCATCAAGCCAATGACTTATTACTATTTAACAATGTTCTTATGTTGAATAGTTTTCTTAAGGTTTCTTTACTTTCTTAAATGTTCTGTTGAATCGCGCACTATTTGGGAGCTATCTTATGCTACTTTAGTGATGATGATGATGATGATGAAGATGATGACTCATATGTCACATGTAAATCAGTTCCTGTCTCAGGAAATTTATAGTTCAGAGCAGATAACTGCTAAGTGTAATATGTATAAAATGTGATCATTGCTATGTCAGAGATGTGTTCAAATTGCCATGGGAGAGGGTGGGAAAACATTGGTTAAAAACTTCCTAGAGGAGAGATTTGAGTTATATTCTGAGGAAAGTCTAAAGTTAACCAACTATAAAATGAATGAAAAGCACTCCAGGGAGAGATGATTGCTTGAAGGAAGCACAGAGAGGGCAGCAAAGCCTGATGCATTAGGGAATGGCATTAAGTAGCCTACTAGGGCTAGAAAATAGAGGGGTCACAGGTAAATAGCACAACTTGATCTTAAGTATACAGACTGTGGTCACATCATAAGAGATCTTCTCTACCAAAATAAGGAGTTGAAACATCAACTGAAGAACATAACACTTGGCAAGGGAACACTTGCTAATTAATGTTTTATTGTTTGTTTTTTTAAGTACAACACCTCATTGCTTTGGCAGTGTTTCCAAAAAGTGAGTGGAAAACTTCTACCATGCAGGCTAAAGATGAGGCACTCAACTTTCTTCTTGAGCCTTTGTATTTTTAATGATAAAGCAACATGGTAGCATCTTTCAGCCACAAGAATCGATTTTGCGTGGTAAGACCGCTGCAAAGTCTGCTGAGCCTTCTTTGAAAAATAAGAGAATACCTCAGGAACAGGCATCATTTGCTGCCAAGATGGTGTTTAATATGTATATTAGTTGGTACTTTTTAAGTTGACAGAACTTTATCTGAGATTAAGGTAAACAAAAAGCCCCTTAGTCTAAGAGGGCTCTTCCTGACTTCAAGCACAAGAGGATCTAGGGGCTTAAAAGGTGTTGCTAAAGCTCCCTCCCTCCTGCAGACTCATCCCGGTGTCCAGAGAGAGTTGCTGCATGAAATTCCTGCTCACGCTCTCTCTTGAACTCACAATCCCAAATGAATAAAGACACTACCACTTTCTCATGAATCTGGCAGCAAATATGTGCAGGGAATCATGTACCCTCCCTGAACCAGGGTGGAGGATGACTCTGGTCAGGTCTGGGGAAGCCACCTCAACTTTGTGAGAGGAAACTCAAGGTTAGTGAGATTTTAGTCCTAGAAAGAGAAGGAAAATAGGAGTACTGGCCAGATTTTTATGTTTTTATTAAAGGATAGCCACTACTATTAATCCTCTATCCTCTCAATTAGGGAAGTGTTCTCCGGAAGAAAGTAGAGTCCTTTGCTTGTCTGAGCTGCCCTTGTGCATGAGTTTGGCTTGAAAGGTCCCGCTCTAGGACACTTAGAGTCCAGCTCTCAGAGGACAGACACTCCCAGCACGTGTGTGAAAGTGGCCCCTTGCCCAGTTTCCCTTAGCATGTAGCCTCAAAACAATGCCCACTTCCCCAAATAACCTCTGGCATCATCCCTTTTTTCTTGCAAATGTCTGATTTATGTTCTGTCAGTGACAGGAAGCTGCTCCAAAGATCCACCCAGTGCTGCTCTTACCCCCGTGATGACTGGTTTTTCCTCATTGTTTAGCGCTCCATTAGCTTTCGCAGCGAGAGCCGTCCTGACATCCTTGCCCCCCGACCCTGGTCCAGAAATGCCGCCACATCGAGCACCAAGAGAAGAGACAGCAAGCTGTGGAGTGAGACCTTCGATGTGTGTGTCAATCAGATGCTTACATCCAAGGAAATCAAACGTCAGGAGGTAGGCTCAGGATCCCTGGACTGGGGGCCGTGTGTCTGGCATGAGGCTCACTGCTAGGGAGAGCCTGCCGGGGTCTCAGCAGCTCTTCTTGCTCCCACGGATGGAGGACAAATGGAGGGGCAGATCATGTGGAAGGACTTGAGAAACCCACTTCCAGCTGAGTGGGCGTGGCCTGTTTTAAAAATGAAACAGGTGTGAAAATCTGAATTTACAAAGAAGACCCAATCAGGAAGCATTCATTTAGGATTCTGGGTTCACAGAAACAGTCTCTTTAGTTATTGGTAGCAACTTCTAAAATATTTTTAAGGCTACCACATAGGAAAGTTTGTTTGATTCAGTCTTGTAGAAAACTGCTTTTCTACGGAATGCAATTCATTTCATTCCCTGTAAGTTTTCTGTTTTAGTTGCTCCAAATAGCTATGATGCTTTTATCCTTTATAGAGTTTGTCATATGCCAGGCTATGCTGTGTATTTCCTATGTGCATCATCTAGTGAAATCCTTGCAACGTCTATTTCTGTAGAGAACCTGACATTGGCAAGAGAGGTACTTGAGAACTTTCTAGGTTTTTGACTCAGCAATTCTTTTCTAGGAATTTCTCTGCCAGACCCACTTAAACATAGATGAAAAGATACATATGCAAGGTTATTCATCACAGTAATGTTTATGATCGTGCTGGGCAGAGCCTGAACATTCATTGCCAGGGAATGAATGGTTAAGTCACAAATGCCCGTGCATGGAATTCTATGTAGCTGCAGAACCACACTATGTAACTGGGTGTATGTATGGCTAAGTGGATAAAGCAGGGCACAAAATAGAATATATAGTATACTACCATTTGTATAAAAGAACAAGGAAAAATGATGTGTATTTTTGCTTGTAAAACCATTAAGTATTTCTGAAAAGACACACAGAGAAGTGCTAACAGTGTTGCCTGGGAAGGGACCCGGGAGCTGGAAAAGGGAGCTGAGAAGGAGCATTTTTACTGTGCACTCTAAATTTTGAGACATTTAAAAGTGTTACCTACCTAATATGAATAAAGTATTCGTACACTGAAAAAGATATGATAAAATCTTAACAATGATGACCAAGATGGTGTGATGGGTAATTTAATTTTTTTCCTCTGTACTTGTCTGTTTCCCTAAGCATGCATAGTGTGCACGTATAAAGTGCACAGTCTGATAATGGGAAGGAAGGAAGGAAGGAGGGAAGAACTGGTTCCGCATATGAGGAGCTGTGGTAAGCACAAGGTCACCCACCTAGAAAGGTACAGAGTTGAGATTTAAATCGAGGTCCTATCCTTCTCAAAAGTCCATGATCTCGCAGCAGCGTTGTTCTGCTGCACCGCTGGCACCTGACTGGCATATATCCCAGTGTGAGGGTCTGTGGTTCCTGTCTCCTGGGTGGTCAGTGAGACAGTCAGGCCTGTGCAGGTGAGCTCTAATAAGCTCATTACAAGGAGACATGAGGCAGGTCCAAGTAAAGGCCAGTTAATTGTATTGCACCAACCTAGTTCCTGGTTTGTATAATGCAACCTAGTTATGTAAGATACCACCACTGGGGGAAGCTGGGGAATAGGTACATTGAACCTCTGGACTATTTTTGCAACTTATCATATGAGTCTACAATTTTTTTCAAAATAAAAAGCTAAATAGAATACCAGGAGGGCACTGAGGAGACTTTCCTTGGTCTTAGAAGGGGTCACCATGCCCTGGCCTCCAACGCAGTGTTCTGTCTCCACCTGCTTTGCCTCCATTCATTGTCCTTCAGTCCACCAAACACAGCAATGGAGGGTGTTCTCTAAGCCTGCCCTCTTTTCCTTCTAGTCTGGAAGAAATGCAGTCCTCAAACTATTGGCACAAGCATGGCATCTTTTCTTGTAATGTGTGCCAACAATCTGACTCCTAGATGAGAGTAAAAAGACTGTTCTGAACATTATAGCTTTTAATTATGATGGATTCGTATGGCCAAATTAGAAAAGGTCCATTTATACACTCTTGTGTACAACCAGCTCCTATTATTTTATTGAGTGTACTATGTAGAGCTGAGGAATTAGAATGAATTAACTTTGCCATTTAGAATGATCAAATATTGGACTCTTCCTACAATTCCAAACTCAAAATAGTGGCTAAGAGGAACAAAACTCTCCACTGAGATTTGCCTGCTGTTGATAGGAGGAGGAGAAATCGTGATGGTCCAAGTAATAATGCCACCATGTCCATCACTAAGAATAGACCCTAAAGCATTTTTTATGATTGCCACTCACAACAGAGATGCGGAATCCATGGCTCAAACTGTAATGATTTTGCCTAAAATAATTCCCTCTGTTCAACTGCATCAAAGTCCTGCAACAGGAAAGATGACTCTTTTGAGTTGGAAACACATGAGGAACCCTTCTCCCACAAACACATTGTAGATCAGCACATTGTACAAAAGTCATGCAAACTTACTCCTTTGTAGGTTTTAACTACTGGATACATTGGCTGCAAGTTAATTATAACTTTCTAAGACTCTTTTAATACTACTTGAGAAATAAGTAGACCTGGGCTTTGAGAGTTGGTCACTTGAACTTGGTCTCATAAATGCAGGGAGAGTTCAATGAATATGTTTTCTTTTCTTGCAGGCAATCTTTGAGCTTTCCCAAGGAGAAGAAGACTTGATAGAGGACTTGAAATTGGCCAAAAAGGTAAATTTAAGTATAGTGATCATTTGATCTCCTCATAGTCTGTTTCCCTTGTAATTCCAAGACTGTCGTGTGAGCAGTCTCTTCACAGATAAGAGAGGTCATCAGACATTGAGAGGCACCTGCACAGCAGTGGGGAGAATGACTCAAAACAAGATTTTCTGGACTTGGTACCCCAAGGGCTTCTCCCCAGCATGTCTGTAGTGCATCTCAAAGAAAACTTTAGTTTAATCAGAAAGTGTGTGTGGAGGCCTAGATTTCTCTATGCTTCCACGTCCCAGAAATCCTTTCTGCATGGGAGTCATTATGTGGACGTCTGAAACTGGAACTGTGTCTTAGAAATCAAGTCATTTGAATCTTGCAGTGGATAAAGTGGTTAAGTGAGGTAATTTCATACCCTCATGTACATTTCATATGGACTCTTATTTCTTAATCGCATAGTGTGTGGGAAGAGAAAGGAAACCTATGGTTTTGTTGCCTTGCTACTTGACAACGAACCTTCCTTAAAACCCTTCCATTACAGTGACTCCTGTCAGAAAGACTAAAATCCACACTTCTTCATCTGATATTCACAGCCTCCTCAAAAAATCACAGAGTTAGAAAGATGTCTCTCTTCCTTTAAATGTTATTAGTTCAATTTTCTGCTAATAGGAATCTCCATCTGTAGCATTTCCAAGAACTGGCCATTGAAGCTCTGCTTGGACATAGTCAAGAAATTGAGCTTTATGCAGGGCTGGAGGAGAAAGAGAGAACAAAGAAGACACTTACCTCTGGCTGAAATCTTGCTGGTCATATATCTCACTCCTTCCTACATCAAGATTTCCTAAACTCAAGCACCTTAAGATGTTTCACTGCCATCATTTTGGTGCCAGTGTTCCAAACTTCCTGGAAATCCTTGCCTTTCCTTTCAGCCACCCATCTCTACCCATCCTTTAGGACCAAGCTGAAATCTCAGTTCATTCTTCAACGATACTTATTGACTAGCATCTCTTCTTAAAATTCTCTCTTTGCCATACATTTTAATTTCCCAACCCTCTAGGGAAGTTATAATTTGATAAATTTTTGCTCTCCTACGACATCTCTTCTATTTTTAATCTTGAATTTTTCTTTAAACATAAATTCAGATTTCCGTGTATTTTCTCATATTCCCAATTAGTTTTATAAAACTCCTGGATGGTGGGGATTGTGCCATCTGAGTCTTTGTATTTATCATAGTGCCCTGGGATAATTGTGTTGCATTATCACTAATAAGAGGTGAGAAGATTGACAGAGGTTGTTATCTTTGCTTCAAGTCAGTTGTAAAGATGACACTTTTTCTTTTCTTCCTTTACTTAGTTTAAATGTGGACTAACTGGGAAAAAAAAGCTTGCTAGGACCTTGTTCTGGATAAAGCAGGAATTTTTCAGGCTGCAGGATCTTCCATAAAGTTGGCTTCTAAAACATGAATAATAGGCACGCCCTGTTGGTTTAGGCTGTAGCCTCCGGCTGGCTAGTATAGTCCATGCACATCCCAGCTACCCAGGTTGGAGACCAGGGCTGCGGAAAGGGATTCAGACAACCAGAGTGAACACCTAAATAAAATAAAGGCTTCTTCCTCCTCTCTCTTCCTGCCTGCCTGCCTACTTGCATTCCTTCCTTCCTCCTCATTTCCCTTTCCTTAAAAAAATTATACAAATCAAATCTGCTGTGTATTTAGGATTTATACCCTTTCCTCAATGTATGACATAGTAGAATAGAAAAGTTCAAAGCAATGCTCGGTTCTCATCCCCAGCCACATCCTTCTGTTACTCCTGCAGCATCACGGGGGAAGTAGCTGGGGGTAAGCCACATATTTGTGTTAGTGCGGAGGGCCTCTCAGAAGCCATTTCCATTAACAACTTACTTCCTCTGACTTTAGATATTTGCTTCCATCTCTTGTAGGCCTATCATGACCCCATGCTGAAACTCTCCATCATGACAGAACAAGAGTTGAATCAAATATTTGGAACACTGGACTCTCTAATTCCTCTGCATGAAGGTATTTTATTCCTCCAATGAGTTGTGACTTGTAGCCTTAATTGAGTGGCCTTATAACAAGTCATGGTTATGTAATAATGCGAACATACTGTAGTAACCAGAATATACTGTCAGCCCTGCTCATATCTGAATGCCTAACAAACAAGCTTCTGTTTATTTTCACCAGAGCTCCTTAGTCAGCTTCGAGACATTCGGAAGCCTGATGGCTCCACTGAATATGTTGGTCCCATCCTCGTGGGCTGGGTAAGAAAAGTTTCCTGGTCTTGATTAAAGATACAATTCAGTTATTTAGATGGAGTTTTATTTTAACTAGACTTGCTTTTTATTGGCAAACATTGATTTCAGCTCAGAAAAAATTTAAAAAGAAATTCCTAGTAAAATGTATCATTCTAGTTAGACATCATTTTTTTCCTTATCACACATGTGCTGCATTTAAAGATAGCACTTTTGCAATAAAATAAAGGCACACAAGAAACTTAATAGTTTCACATCGAGTGAAGTAACATTATTGAACATCCAAATCAAACAAATGACTAATTATTCTAATTTTCATTCCAGTAAAAATTTATAGACATATTCTCATTCATCACCTGAAACAAAGGCTTTTGTTCAGTTTACAGAATAGCTGTCTCATGGTCATAAGCAAGATAATAACTAAATAGGATTCATGTTCGACATATATCTGATACTAAATAATTTCATAAGAGAGCTGGTATTATGCTACTCTTCATCCCCATGTAACTCACTCCTTTTCCTAATTGAACAAACAAATCAACTGTGGCCTTAAGAGCAGGTGTTCTAAATTTATGGTTCTGGGACTGAATCAGTTATAAGTTGAGTTACATAAGCTATTTGTACATTTGTTAAATTTAGACACAGCATATACTCTGTTTTGCCACAGTCCCCACCACTCCCTTCTGCTTGTTTCTGTGAGTACTTGAGTATTCCTTCCCAGCTCCAAGTGCTTTCCATTTATTATGAAACAGGTAATAAAAACAGATTGCTTTGGGGGCTTCTCCCAGGCAGGATTAGGTCTCTCATCCCTCTGATCACAAAATGTTCCAGCAGGAGTCAGAAAGTGTCACAGCAGCAAGCAATAGAGTCATTCTGTTTAGAGAAGGTCATGAAGGCTATACATCCTACTATCACCCTGTGAGCTCTCTTTATCCAGTTGCATTACCTTTTAGCCTTCCTAAAATCTTCCAGTACTTATGTTTTGACATTGATCTCTTAACTTATGCTTCTCAATCACTGCCTGGATCAAGAGAACTTGAGCATTTCATGACTTAGGTAGCATTAATTCAGAAGTCAATTTTAGCACTGTGGCTGAAATATCCCAAGGGTATCTGAAAGGCGAGTAATGTTCTAAGATGAATAATTTAGAAAATGAGCCTTAATATTTTAGGAGCAATCACTCATCTTATATTTTTGACTTTCATTTTTTTAAGAACCATGGTAGATGTTTTAATTTCAGGCCACAAAGAAATTCCTCTAAAGAGAGCCAGCCAGCTGGAGACATAGAAGGTATAATGAGAAGAAAGGATCTGTCTCAGTGCTTCTTGAACTTCCTAGGTCTGCGTCTGCTTCGATGGGAGCAAAGGGAAAAGTGAGGGCACATTGTAACATTAGCTTGGTGACTGTTTAGTCTGGAGCAGGATGGCAATATGGAGCCACATGGTTGCCTTTGACATCAGATACTGATTGTCAGTTCATTCCAAAGGCAAAAGTGTAGGCATTTGCCTTGCTATTTTTTTCCGGAATAATTGTCACTTTTATTTTGAAATTGGCTTGACCTGGGAGTAGTTTCTGCAGTCCCTTTCTGTATAAAGGAAGTGTGACCATGCTGATACATAGCTATCTGAACCCTTCAGATATCAAATGGGGGCTTGCAGCTAGAAGAGTCGCCTAAAATTAAACAACTGGCCCATTGTTAAGCAGACCTCATGAGACACAACTCTTATTTCTCAGGCCCAACGAGCTGTTAAATGTTTTCCCTCTTTTAACTGCAGATGTGTCCCAGCGAGTGGGAACTGTAAACCCAGGGATACATCTGTTTGAGTTCTGGCCTTTTTAACAGAACAAAGTAAACATCATAGTGGACTTTGAATAAGGAAAGTCAGAGGTCATTTGACCCATGAAAAATTGATTTATTTGCCCCCCAATGGAAAAAAGTGCAAAAAAGCCATCTTAGACAAGGGAGCCTCCCAGTTGGGACAGCGCTGCTCAGTCCTTTTGACCTTAGAGTGAATCAATTACTTTGACTTTGAAGATCTTGAACAGAGTAATGGGTTTTCTTCAGGGACCCACCCTGGTTTCTGAGGAGGGACATCCCTCATGGGGCAGCCTGCTCTCCTAAGCTTCCCCAGTCATAAGGAAACAGCTGCTCAAGTGACTTATCTTCAGACTAGCTTTATTTTTAAGTAATAAAATAATTTATCAGCTCTCCAGGGCAGCAAGTTCTCGTTTTAATTTAGGTTCTAATTAAATTTTAATTCCAAAGGGAGCATTAGGGGACATGGAAGCAAAAAAATTGATTTGCTCTGTCACCTTTTCACCATGTTAAAAGAAAAGTGAAGGAGTCTCTTAGTAATCTATTTTAAGAGCCGTTGAATAGCTTGGGGGCGAACTGTAGCGGAAGTGTACATTTCAGGCTGGTGTTGTCTCCAGCTGAGCAAGTAATTTTCCTTCTCTAAACCACAGTTTCCTGGATAAAACATATTCTAGGGCTCATAATAAAAGCTGGTACTAATTCTTAACCAGGAACCAAGCTCCAGCTACACCTTTTATCTGCCTTATCTCATTAAAAGATAGGACGTCAGTCTGTGTTTTTGTATTAGAAGTGAAGCTCGGAGACTCATCTGGCTTTTAGCTGTCTGAGTTAGACTTTGAACAGGATAATCCCTGGTTCCAGAGTCTTTCCTCTTAGCCACCATGTCATTGCCTCACATTTTATGTAAGAGAGTGTGCATGTATTTGGAAGCCAAGCTGTGTACATCCTCCCTCCCTATTTGCTTATAGGTCCTTGTGGCCTTTTCTAGGGAGCGAGCTTAGCCTGACAGCCTTCCAGGTCATGCCCAGGAAATGAGCACCCTGTCAGGTGTGAACAGGGGACTCAGCCAGAGTTGGTTGCCATGGCAGCAGAGGTGGCTGATCAGAGACTAATGACCCATTGGACAGCAAACGGCAGTGCAGTGGGGATTGTCACTCCTTCACATCCGATGGTTATTGCTGATTTGGTTTTCGTAATGAAAACTTCAGGCATTCCTAGGTCTTTTTGAAAGGTGAGGAAGTGGAAATGAAATTAAGAGGGCTTGAGGCTCCTTTTAATTAAGTCTGAAAATCTAAATTATAGCCACAAAACCACATCTGGGAGAGTGTGTGTGTGTGTGTGTGTGTGTGTGCGCGCGCGTGCGCGCGCAACTGTATCATTTATCATGACTAAAATATAAGGTTGAGGAAGGCATTTCTGCAGCTCTTTTAACACAAATAGAATTGTTGTTTTGTTTTTGTTTTTGTTTTATAGCATGTAAAGAAAGTAGACATCTCCAAGAAATGTTAAGTTCAACATGAACTTCTTTTTTTGTTGTTGTTTAAGCAAAGTTATGAGTCAGCATGGAGGTGAATAGACAGGCAGGCAGGAGGAGAGGAAGAAGAAACATGTATTTATTTTATTCAGTTGTTCATCTTCATTATCCCGCCGCCCCACAGCCCCAGGTCTCAAACCTGGGTCCCTGGGAGGTGTGTGGACTCTGTCCAGTGGTCTTCATCCACGAGGCCACGGGGTATGCCTCAACATGATTTTCAGTTACTGAAAAAAATTATTTCAGAAGTATAAAAGAAGCAGCAGTATATTTATGCTTTGACCTATTGTTTAATGCTGCCACCATATATTTTCAAGCCATGCTCCCAAACCATCAAATATTACCTAGCCTGGTAATCCAGTAAACATTTATTTGTTCACTTGAAATACAGACTTTGAATGTCTGCGGGATAGAAGGCCCAGGGCAAAGTACTGCGGATGCTGAAATGATTTAGAGCCACTCTCTTATACTGAATCGCTCCACAGAGCAGGTATTTGGGTGAATGTGACTTCCTAGTCCGAGGGAGAGAAGGAAACAGCAGGGCCATTCACTGCATTTTAATGCCTCCAGGAACTTTCTGGAACTGACAGCTTTTGCATCAGGATGCAGAGTCTGAGATGCCACTGAGGGAGGAGTGGGAAATGGAGAGGAGCTGCCTTTCCGTGAGTCACTGACTCAGTTTTTGCCTGGTATGGCCGACGGGACACGTCAGGGAAATTAGTATTTCACTGGAAGGAAGAGAGTGGAGTTGAAGTGTTCCAAAGACTTTAAGCTTGAATTGCTTTTGCATGACATTTTCATCTTAATCATGAAGTGTTAGTGTAACCAAGAATCATTCCTGGTCTGTCAGAACTAATTTAAAAGATGTTTCTAAATGCTTTTCTGCATCTACATTTTTACTAATTATAATTTTTTTAACTCCTTGGGGTTCTTTATAATCAGTCTGTCTTGAATCAGGTAACCTTCAGCTAATACAGAATTGTTAGCACCGAGCCATGCTAAGAACTAGACTTGTGGATTCTGACTCCTTGTTTCCTTTTTGTGCTGCTAAGTCTTGTAGATGAGTTTTTATGAATAATTTTTTAATACCCTCTCCTCTTTTTTTTTTCTCCCCTGCTACCCTGGATCTCCAGCCAGGGTTCTTGAGCTTTATGTGGCAGATGCCTTAGTCACCTGAGCCACAGGGGTGCGCCTCATGAATAATTTTTAAGAAAGAAAACCTTTTTTTTTTTTTTTTTTAAATTGGAAGCTTTCACCTTACTAATTACTTTCAGATGTTTAGAAAACAATCTAAACTATATGTATAGGCAGCAATTCCAGTCCTCTTTTTTTTTTTTTTTTTTTTCTCTCTAGCTGTGATTGGCCAAACTGCAAATTATGAGAGAGGTCTTAGCAATGAAGAAAGTAAACCTGCAGCTGAGAAATTACTTTGTGCCAGTAAGCCAGGGCCTTCAAAAACTGCCACTGCCTGTCATCATGAAGATTGCACGGCTCTCTCTCCCCCTGCCCTGTGGATAAAGGAATGCTGGTCAGGGCTGAACACCAGTTAGGTGTTTGTTTTGTCCCAACAAGAGGTGTTAAGCTTATAGCTTCAGAGCAATTTTTTCCGCATTCCCACTTTCTTTGGATGTTCTCTCCTTAGTTGCCTTGTCTCAGCTCCTATGACAGTTACTGCAGCAATCAAGTCGCCGCCAAAGCTCTGCTGGACCACAAAAAACAGGATCACAGAGTCCAAGATTTCCTGCAGCGATGCCTAGAATCCCCCTTTAGCCGCAAACTAGATCTCTGGAATTTCCTTGATATTCCAAGGAGTCGGCTGGTGAAATACCCTCTGTTGCTTCGAGAAATCTTGAGGCACACACCAAACGATAATCCAGATCAACAGCACCTGGAAGAAGCTGTAAGTTTGTTTCTTTCTTTCTTCCCTGGGACTTCCCCTGAATGAAGGGTCCTTGGGACTCAGGAATCTTGGGTTCCATGCTTGACATTCCATCAACCACGCTTGGGTTTGCTTCAGTTTTCTAGCCTGTAAAATGTAGTTTTTACATGAAATGCTCTCTGTGGTCCCTTGGATTCTAAAAATGTCTCTTTTTTTAAAGAGAGGAAGGAAGGAGAGCATGCACTTGTGGCTCAGGCAACTGAGATGCTAGTGTGTGAACCAGTCCAAGGACCTGGATTCAAGACCTGGGTCGGGGTTGAAAAAAACAAAAAGGAACAACTAACTAAAGAAAGATGTTTCTTCCTCCTCTTTCTTTTCTCCCTTCTCTCCGAGAGAGAGAGAGAGAGAGAGAGAGAGAGAGAGAGAGAGAGAGAGAGAGAGAGAGAGAGAGAGAGAGAGAGAGAAAGGAAGGGAGAGGAAGCATTTTAAGGAAGAAAAAGAAAGGAAGAGAAGGAAGAAGCATCTTTAATTAGTTGTTGATTTTCCTTTTTCACCCTGGCCCCAGGGCTTGAAGGTGAGTCCATGGGCTGCATGTAGTTTGCACACCAGTGTCTTGGGCCCCTAAGCCACACGAGTGCGTCCCCCTAAAATATCTTGATTCTGCATGGGCAGTTCTTTAATCCAATTGTTACAATTGCTGACTAGGAAGGCCAAAATCTCTGCAGAAATTTTGAATTGAATGTCTTTGTTTTGTTAATAAATGGGAGTTGCCTTGTACCTTGGCCACAAAGCCTATTTGTGAAGTTGACACTCTTAAAAGCCAGCTCCCTATTGGGTGGAGGATTGGTTGGGAGAGGGGGTTGCATGGCAGGAGTGAATCCCCTGCTCACCAGAGACTGTTTATTAAGTTTAGGGAAGTGTGGATTCTTTCCTGGCTGCAAATGGACAAGAATATTGCAAACTATGACCTTCCTCTCAGAGACCTCAGTTCTGATTAGAGTGCTCTCCGGGGCAGCAGAAGAGTTGGAAGACCAGGAGGAGTGAATGACCTAAGCAAAGATGCAAAGGAATGACAAGACTAGTCATGCTAGGGGAATACCATGGATCAGTCAGTCTGGGGTTGAGGATACTGAGGAAGCAGCAGGAGAGAAGACAGAGAACAGGTGTTTAAATCTACTTCTAGAGGGTTCCTTTGTCGCATTTTCAGTTTTTGTTTTTCTAGGTAGCTAGGATTCAGTTCAAATCTGAACTCTGTCACTGTTAACAGATAGGTTACTCTCCTCATCTATAGGACACCTGGTCTGTAGGACAAGGGACAGAGGAGGAAAAGACCAGGCACAGGGAGAGGAAATAATACAGTAGTGGTGCTAGTGTGCAGTCATGGAAAGCCATTCAGGGAGGTGTGTTGGTGGGATGGAGCTTAAGAAACCAATAAGAAACCAAGGGCTCATTCCCTGATCTGAGAGAATAGCAGAAAGGAGATACTCTTAGGTGATTTGAAAACCAGAGGCCTTGAACTTGCTGAGCAGACTTCCTTCCCAGAGAGGGATTTGGTAATAATAATAATACGTAGTAATAACACAACAGTTAAAATAGCAATACCTGCTGACATTTATTGAATGCCTAGTAAATCAGCTTTGTAATTGCTGTATAGGTGATGTATCTCATTTTTCCTCACAATAACCTGTGAGATAGCTGTTCTTGTTAGAATCACTATATAGGAGGCTTGGAGGGGTTAAATATAACTTGCCCACATACAGAGAGAGCAAGTGATGGAATTGATGTCTGAACCCTGTCGTGTAGTCTGCGAATCCTGTGCCTTTTCAACTTCTTTGTGATCCCATTCTGTGGAGCTAAAGCCTGGCCACTTCTTTGAGCCTCTGTTGCCTTTGGAACTACAGAAAGCTGTCTGGCCACGGGACTTTGTAGAGAGGCCTCACTGTTGCAGAGCTGGGTCAGGTGCCTCCACGTGGGGGTAGAGAGGGATGCAGATTCTTCTGATTCATGAGGTGTCCAATGTGTCTGACATACACAGACCAAGCCCCCAGTCCAGTGCAAAAGGAGATGCAGGCACCAGGGATGAGGCCCATCTCACTTCATCATATCTGTTTTTACTACTGAGAAGAGTGTAGAAGAGTTTTCCTCCTCTTCATATTTCATCCCAGCAAGTGTGTGGTCTGCAGGAATGAAAGCAACAGAGGGAGCTCAAGCTAGTCTAAATAATTACTTTTTTTGAGGAACACGGGCCTGCTCTGAGTTTTACTGTAAAGATTTCTTCTTTTTAATATGTAGCATGAATAATGCTCTTTAAAAAATACTCAGTAAAGAATTTGAAGTAGATGATACATAATTTTAAAACAACTAAGAATATGGGTGTTTGCAATATGAAAGAATGCACCAGTTTCCTAGTGCATAAAATGCAATGTCGTTTTGCCAAGTTGAATTGGCACCTAGTTATTCAGGTAGATTTGTGCTTGAAGCATGGAGTCCCTGCATTTGAAAAAGTGCAAAGCACAGCACATCCTGGTGCTGGAGCATTGGTTTGGTCAAGGGCCTGAAGCCAGGAGAGGGTACAGACATTCAAAGGACCTGGGTTTGCATCCCAGGCAGGAGAGAACAACCAAGATGAGTAATTAAATGAAATTCCAGTGCTTCTTGCTGCTCTGTCTTCCTGCCTGCCTACTTGCCTTAATTCCAGCCTGTACCTTTCCTTTATTAAAAAAGCAAGAGAGAGAGAAAACGAGCACAAAGCAAGTCTTCCAAACTCCCAGGTACCCTATAGAGGAGTGTTTTCCCTTCTTTTCAAAACCCTTCTGACATTACAGCAGAGGAGCAGAAATATTTAATCCTATACTGTTAAGTGCATTGTAAATGTTTTTTAAACATAAAACCCACAGTACCAATGTAACTTGACTTATATGTTCCCTTAAATTTTCAATTTTTCCAAAGGGAAAAATGAGGAAATGTGAGTAAGATGCTTCTACCCCAAGCATCCTATGATTAGATGAAAAGAAAGGGCTTGCTTTCAAAGCAATGGATCATCAACCACATCATCTTATTAGAATTTCTTAACAGTGTTTTAAATAGTTCGTAGAAATGTCCCCCCAAAGAAAACTTCCTAAAATAGGACCTTGGATATTCAGATATGCCAGAAATTTGATTATTTAACATGTTTTTCAATATACCAAATTTCATGTTTTAAAACACTTTATTTTATTTTGATTTAGTTGGTCACATGGCTGCTTCCCCCCACAGGCCTGGTACTCTAACCCTGGGCATGTGGCCTGCTCCTTTGGCGGCGTTTGACCTAACCACTGCTCCACCGATTATTTAACATTTTATATTCCAAGGATTGTTTTGCCTGTGAACCATCTCCTCCCTCCACCCACTACTGTTCCTGAGCTCCTTTTAAAAAAGGTCACTGAAATCAATGGGAAGAACAGTCCTGCTTTCAATGCAACAGCAGTGAAAGCTGCTATTCTTGATTCCTGTCAGTAGCCAGCAAATAGATGATGTTACCACATAACAGACTAGACAGACAGGGTTTTCAGAGTCCACTTTGAGGATGATGATTCCAGCATGTGTGGGCTTCAGCCCTGTTCTCTGTTTCTCTCATCATCTCCCTTTACCTGTCCTTTCCCTCAATTTGAACCCTGATAAAACATGCAACAATAAGTGTAACTTAAATACACGACTGCCATGACTACAGGCATTACATTATCGGTGACTTTGTTCCTCAGTGCAATTCTGGAAAATAGATTGCTCTCAAAACCCAGTGCAGAGACATTAGACCTTCCTGGTGCATAGGTGGACATAAATACAAAAGAGAATTTTTAATAAATGAATTAAACCCATTACAGTTACTATAGATGTACACATAAAATATGAAATAACACTGATTATTTCCATTGTTTTGTCTCTTTATATTTTTCAAGAGAAAGAGGCAGCATTTGAGAATAGTCATAGATGCCTAGGGAACCAGTGTGGCATTCGAGTTTATTAATCTTCATGTGACATGCCAGCTGTTCAGTTCCTGAGTTAAATTAGGAAATGAACACATCTTTATGCCTGTAGTACATCTTCTTCCTGGTTTCCTAGATACTTTCAGGAAACTCAGAAAATTAACTCAAGTACTAGTTAATTCCACCTGCCCAGGTACCTCTAGTAATAGTCAACTGATAAGCTGAGTCACAACACTGAATACTAATGTCTAAAAAAAAAAAGAAAATGTATGGTTCCCCTACATATTAAAAATGTAGTAAAGTGAAAGGATAAGGCAGACATAAAATAATTGCTCAGTTATGGAAATATCTGAAATACATACATATACACACATGTACACATTTAAGAGAAGGCAGTTAAGGGAAGGTGAAGAGGTGAAGGAAGGAAGGAGGGAGGGAAGGAAGGTCTACCGTATGTTTTAAAGTCTCTTAAAGACAGGGATACTGTTTCATTTAATGCCACCTCTAATCTGACACTGAACAGGTACTCACCACACATTTATTGAATTGATTCAAAGGATGAGTCATCACTTCATTAGATTTTGTGAAATTTATTTTTTGTGTTTGAAAGTAACAATATATAATCAGTCATATTTAAAAACCGAAAGGAAAAAGGAAAGATAAAGTTTGTATACCAAAGTGTTCTAGTTTCTATTTGCTTTATGTTAATAAAATGCAGATTAATTTCACAAAACCTATTCAATATTAAGCTAACATTAAAGGCCAGAAAAATTCACATATGACACAAAGAGCCAGTGTTTTTAAAAATAATATGCCATTTTTTAAATGATCAAAGTCGTGTTACCAGCAACATTTGAGAAATAGAGAAAAGAATGAATGAATGATATTTGAAACTGGTAGCTGCAAACATGTACAGAATATATATCTGTCCATAGGATGTAGTCACCAGCTTTAGCTCAGAGCTGTAAGATATTCCATCAAACTTGCATGGACGTGCTAAAGTTCTAACTGTGTAGAAGTTTTCATCCAGTTACTTTGAATAGAAGGTATCATTTCATTAGCATGTGAAGAGTAATCACTTAACAGTCTTAGACTTGACTAAGGAGCTCATATTTAACATATTATTAGGGAATAGAGGACCCTGCTGAAGAAGGTGTCATTGAGGACCCTGTTTTGCCTTGCGTGTCATTGAATTTTTATTCAACTAGTCTCTTGTTCCTTTGTTCTCTAGTTTTTTTTCTGACTTTAAGACCTGCTATCCTTTTGTTAAAACAACAGCGCATCAGAATAAGTGTCCACTGGTCAGTGACTCTCTGCTTGTTTTATAATGGAAACATGTTATATTAACATCACTGCTTTGAAATCCCTCTACCCCTAAATTATTCTATCTTTGTATATATAGATAAATGGTCCCAAAATTATTCCTGTGTCTTTTCCTTCCATTCCTAGTCTCTGTATTTTATGTTCTTTATGATTTGTCACTAAAAAAGATATCCAAACCATTTATTCCTCCCCAATTCATAAATACCATGCGTCAGTTGGACTGAGTACATGTAAAGAGACCTTGAAACTGGGTTTCAAATCTCAAAGATGCTCCCTCTTCTGAACTACTAGATTCTGCTTTGTTTTCTCTCCTTGGTTAAATTTTTCTATATATCTCCGTTTTCAATATTATGAGCGTATTTTAAAAAATGTGCACCATGGATCTCAGTGGTTTTAAGTCCTATGCATCAAAAGCCATACCTTATATCTCTTCCTCTCAGATAAAGTTATGTATCAATATTAGTTTTATATATATTACATATATATGTGTATACATAGATGTGTGTTTATGCGCGCGCGTGTGTGTGTATGTGTGTGTGTGTGTGTGTGTGGAAAAACAAAGAGAATATTAAAAGCATTTTTCCCCTTTTACCAAAGCAGCAAGTTAGAGAACAGAATCTCAGAATCAGGTCCAAGTGTATGTTGGTGACTTTCTAGGTTGAGCCCCTGGGACTTGGTGTGGCTAGTCGGATAACTTTCCCCATACTTCCTCCTTTGTTTCCATAGATAAACATCATTCAGGGAATTGTGGCAGAAATCAATACCAAGACTGGAGAATCTGAATGCCGCTATTATAAAGAGCGCCTTCTGTACTTGGAAGAAGGCCAGAAAGACTCCCTGATCGACAGCTCCAGAGTGCTGAGCTGTCACGGTGAGCTGAAGAACAACCGGGGTGTGGTAAGTATACTCTCCTTCCAGGGGCTCATCCTGGGCCTCCCCCAGCCATGATCATTTGAGGCTGAGTTTCCTGTTACTGTGTCTTCCCTATCTGTGGTCACCTTCTTTAGGCAAAAATTACTTTCCCAGTGTCTCTTATATCACAGGGTCCCATATATATGACTATATATTTTTTCTTATATATGTATTTATATATAGTATATATTTTACTTATTTTTAAATTGATATATAATAACATAATAAACATCTGTTTATAATTTATATATATTTGTGTGCCTATGTAAGATATATATTATATGTATATATATTTTAAATTTCATGAATAGTACATCTTCAGAGAGAATTTTAGAAACTGACATAGGACTGTCAACTTTTTATTTTGTCTGATCATGACCTTCAAAAATAAATACAGGACAGTATTAAGATCTCCTCCCACTTTGATATCAAAAAAGAAGTGGTGAATTTTTAATAGGATGTTAAAAGTATATGATCTCAGAAAAGCAGCTTTTAAATGGAATGTGCTTAGCTTTATGAGAAACTCTTTTCTTTCTTAACAATCAGTTCCCCTCCACAAACTGACATTTTGAGACCAGTCTTTTGTTGTTTTTAAATAGCCTACTCTCTGTTGACTGTATATCTACCTCTAACTGGGACATACCCCATTTCCTGTCTTTTATTCCTGAGTTCAATATTGAAATTGTTCCTCCTCTCATAGGAACTTACACAAATCTTCTCTGAGCACTGACTAAGTGGGTGGTAATTCTCCATCTGTTTGTCAGTTTCATCCCTTTTCCATGCTCTTCCAGGCAGAAACTGTGCCTTGTCAATCCCAGCACTTTTTGTGGGTACCTGGCACATACTCAGCACTCAGTAACGTTAGATGAATGAGTGAACGCTTGTATAAAGGAGAGATGGATTTGAAGTGTATGAGTGTTCAAAATTCATTTCACTCACCAGGCTAGCTCTATGTATAGCCAGCAGAAATGAATACCAATATTTATATTATTATGCATGTATTATGACTTTTATGTTACATAAAATATTTAATATAGAGATTTATTATATATAATATATTTTTAAATTTTAGTGTTGAGAAATCCATTGAGAAAGAGCATGTCCACTTTGATTTCATCTCTAATATCTAGTCAGCCCTTAAAATAAAAGCCAAAATTAGATTGAAGAGTTCTTAACCAAGCTTTGATGAGTCAAGGAATACTCCTTTTACTTAAACTGTGAAGTGGCACCTTGAGCAGGCTCAGAAATGTTACTGGAATCACTGGGTCTACGCCCTAGCACTCAATATCAGTGCCTCTGTAGAGAGGTAAGGAGACTGGTCACCGGCCTGTGCTTGAAGACCTGTTTCTGTTGTCTAAAGAGGTACCTATTGCTAGAACGCTGCATTCTGCTTCTTGCTGATTTTCCAAAAACAATAGTGGTTTCTAATGTCTGGTGCTCTGGCTCCTTGAATGTTCTTTCTTGGGAACCCTGTGGGAAATAGTCAGAACGATGCATTGCTCCATGGGTTAAGAGCCTGCTGGCTTTCTGTCTGTCAGTTAAGGATTGAAGATTCTCTGGATGGATGTGTCTAGGGCATTAAACTTGAACTCCAGTTCATGTTACAGTCAAATGGATTTTTGAGAACAAAGGTAGTAGTTGGAGTGGGGGTTTATTTTAGAGTTTTTTTTCCCCATTGGAAATGCAGAGATCATTCTGAACAAAGTTCAGTGTTAGAAAAACAAAGCTCAAGATGAGGGCAAAAAGAAGCTGAGACTAAAAAGAGGGATTCTCAGTGAATATTCATATATAAAAGATATTTTTTAAAGGTTGCTCAGGCAATCTGAGACAAACTACCTACTTTGGCTAGCTGATTGTTCAAAGTGGAAGCAGCATAAAAACCTCTGATTGGCAGGCCCTGCTGGCTCAGACACTAAGCTAGTGAGCTGGGCCATGAACCACATTAGCCCAAGGACCAGGGTTCTCCAGGCCAGGACAGGAAAACAAGAAAAATAAATAAATAAATAAATAAATAAAAATGCCCTCCCTCCCTTAGCTGCTGCTGCTTCTCCCTTCTCTTAAAAAACTCACTGTTTTTAGTAAGTAAAGTAATGGCTAACCCCACCCAAATAAAAGTCTTAACACTTTATTTCTAATGTCTTTCCCCAAAGCCTTTAAGTTGGTTATTTTGTGCTTTACTTTGTTTGTCAATTTTTTTTAATACATACTTAATTCTTTTGATAAACGAACTCTTCTCAAAATACATCCCCCGCTCCCCATACAGATCATCATTTGCGTTTCCAACTTTGATTTCTTCAGGGTGTGTTGTGTGTGTGTGTGTGTGTGTGTGTGTTGCAAGGTGGAGCTAGGGGACCCACATATTTCTTTTCTCCAAATTTATAATTATTTGATAATGCCGAATATTATCCCTTTGCCCTAACTCAAGATTCTAATGATAGTTTCTACTCCTGTTCTTCTTGTCTCCTTTGTGAGACCTCTGGATTGACAATCTTAAATAAAAAACCAGAGCCCAGCTGCAAAGTTGGGAATCCTTGTACTTTCATTCCCAAGCATTTCTTTACTGTGAGAAGTGTCTGACACTTGGAATTGAATGAAGCCAATTGATTCCAGCTTCACCAGCAAAATTGCTTTCATAATGTGGTTTGAGACAAGCCTTTGTTTTTGAGGCTTCATTTTGCCCACAACACACACATCAGCCATCAGACTTTTAAGCATAGTCTTTTCAGAAACCCAAGGTCTGATGAACTTCACTGAGAAGGACAACTTCTTCGATCATCTTCCTTATGGCCACCGCAGCATGTCCTGGCTCCCTCAGGAACGGGACTACTCCAAGATGAAGTGCCTGGATGCAGCTGATAATCAGCTCTGTGGTTGAAGAAACAAATGTTCTTGTGGTTTGGGGAAGCAAAGATTAATATTAGGCTCTGATTTACCAGTCTCATCCTTTACAGACTAATTTTAATTTTAATCTTAGAATTATATCAGATAACATAAACCAATGCCAGTGGCTGCTAACTTTTTTTCCCCCTTCATTTGTCTCTTCTCTGGTCTCCATTTTCAGTCTTTCTTTCCTTATGGGAACTGGAGGCTGTGTGTCTGCATGGGTTGTGAATTGCCATGTGAATTGTGCCCCTGGAGTTGGTAATCCTGATGTAGGTGTCTACAGAAAGGCCTTCTCCAGTGGGTCCCTTGGGAGGGATTGCTGTAGAAACTGCATTAGTGCATCTAGAAATGCCTATTCTGCTGGAGATAGAATTGAACCTAAACGTTCAGAATCCAGACTGAACCTGGTATGCAGGAACCTCTAACCCACAGAGGTCCACTGATTATCTCCTCACTAGATGGTTGCTTAGGGATGTCCTGTGGACTCTTTTCTTCCAGAAATTGCATGTTTTCCTGTTCCAAGAAGTGCTGGTGATCACTCGAGCTGTCACTCACAACGAGCAGCTCTGCTACCAGTTGTACCGGCAGCCGATCCCGGTGAAGGACCTGCTGCTGGAAGACCTGCAGGACGGAGAAGTCAGGCTGGGTGGCTCACTGCGTGGAGCATTCAGCAACAATGAGAGAAGTACGATGACAGTGCATTTTGACCTGTTGAGTGTCTTTGGTCATGGTGGGATGTCTGGCTGGAGAAAAGGGAGGAGCCATGACCTTGGGATCAGACTGCATTCCTGTGCTGTCTCTTCGTTTACAGATTGTGTAACCTTGTTCAATCTCTGTGAGTCTCAGTTTCCCATCTGAAAAGTGGGGTGCATGTGTACCAACTTCATAAGATTGTTGTAGGATTAAATCAGATACTACAAGTGAACCTGTCTGCAGGTAACTGGTGCAACTTAAGCTCCCTTTCTCTGTGTCCTTCCGTTGGATGAAAGCCTAATGCCTGTCAGTCCCTATGTAATGACCGTGTGCACAATAGTAGTTGAGCTGGCAGACTTGTTTTTTAGAGACTTAAGAATGGGAAACTGGGTTGGAGGGTTCCTCAGTAATTACATGAATGGGCTTCTTGAACTGGAAACTAAATAAAGGAGTTAACCAGCCAGAAGCTAAGATAGCAATGCCTGTCAAACATCTTCAGTGGGTTAAGCATTTGTTCTAGACACTAGTGTATACTGGTGAACCCCAAGCATTTAAACTCTGTGGAGACTATGTTGTGATGGAGGAGATAGTTGATAAATAAGTATTCTGGATGCCATCAGGAGACTTAAAAGCCTGGGGTATGCCCTTGTGGCTCACGTAACTAAGATACTGGTGTGAGGACCATGGAAAATCCAAGGACCTGAATTTGAAACCCAGGCTGGCATTAAAAACTAAATTAAAATCAGTAAATAAAGATGCTTCTTTCTTCTGTCTCTCTTGCTCCCTCCCTTCCTTCCTCTCTTAAAAAATGCTAAATTAAATTAAAACCAAGAAAGCGGGTAGACAGGGGTAGCAGTAGGAGGTCTGTTTTAAGATGAAATGGTCAGGAAATGAGATGGTGACATTTGTTCCTCTTGGCTTACTATTGGATCCCATCATCCAAATCATCGATGTGCATCACCTCCTACCTGTTAATCAGTCCCTCCACCCTAGCAGTGGTGATGGTGGTGGTGGTGGCAGGGTGATAACATACATTTCTGGGGTATGGAGTATGTGCCAAGCATTAGGTAAGCACTGTCTTTCTCCAACTTTTCAAACAAGGAGGCTGAGACATAAAGCAGGTGAGGTACTTGCCCAGGAGCAAAGAGTGGAACCTGAATTTATCGAGTTTGGTGGGTCCCAGTCTGCTGGCTACAGAGACAGTGCAATGCGACGAAATCAGATGCTTCCGTGAACCAAGCATGCATAGGCCTGCAGGGCCTATGAAATGGCAGTTAGCATTGTTATCTTCCCTGTTGTGCCGTTTTTAAATGCATGTAGCTCCTGTGAGGAAATGAAAATGTCATTTCACTTTTAAGTGAAACTGAATGTATAATTAGTTCAGTGTCTTTATATATATGTATCTTCATCACTGGACGCTGCATGTATAGGGACTATCATGTGGAGGGTCATGGGCATGCTTTGATGTTAAAAGAGCTTCTTAACTTTAAAAAAAAAGCTCTATCTTGGAGCTCTTGTTGAAAGTACAGAATATCAGGTCTACCTTTGACCTATTGAATCCAAGTCTCTAAGGGTAGGACCTGGGAATTTGTATTACATTACATTATTAATAAACTCCCCAGGGGATTTTGATATGCAACATCTGTTAACCAGTACTTGGATGTCCCCTGAAACACAAGACTTGGTGGTTCTGAGCTGATTCCCACGTACTAGCGTCTAGGGCAACTGAAAGCTAGACTTGTGTCAACTCCTGTTGATTGATCATGGCTGCAGGCTAAGCTGAGCTGCATCCTGGGTCAGTGGGACACATTTTATAATCAGTTAGTGATGTCTTCCCTAGGGACTTGGGGTTAGTGTCACTATATGTGTTATCTTTGACCTGGGAAAATACCTGCCTATTGACGTTTTTGTTTTTGTTTTTGTTCTTAAGGTAACTTTGATTTACAAAATAATGTAAGTTGAGATGTCAGGTTCGCTAGTCATCAAATATATATTGACCTATTTTTATGTGTTTCTCATTTCTAGTTAAAAACTTCTTCAGAGTAAGTTTCAAAAATGGATCCCAAAGTCAGACCCATTCACTACAAGCCAACGATACCTTCAACAAACAGCAGTGGCTCAACTGTATTCGTCAAGCCAAAGAAACAGTTCTGTGTGCCGCTGGGCAGGCTGGGGTGCGTGACTCGGAGGGACCGTTCCTAAATCCCACCCCCAGGAGCAGGGAGCCACAGGGAGAAACAAAACTTGAGCAGATGGACCAATCAGACAGTGAGTCAGACTGTAGTATGGACACAAGTGAGGTCAGCCTTGACTGTGAGCGCATGGAACAGACAGACTCTTCCTGTGGGAACAGCAGGCCGGTCGAGAGCAATGTCTGACGGAAGCATGCGCGCTTCCCAGAAGTCGCCCTGCATCTTACCTGTACAGTATTTGCATTCCACACATGGAACGGTTTGGAGAAGCACTTTGTGATACTTTCGTGGCCGCAATGACCCTGTCTCTTGTATCTGTACCTTTGTCCCTGGTACTGTAACTGCCGATCTGTCTGTGTAAGCTGGAATCTGTGGCAACTGTTGCCCTGTATTATACTTCACAGGTGTCTGGATGGATGGAGAGGTACTTGAACAAGTTTCAGTTATCCTGCTGGATTTAAAAAAAAATACAAAAAGGACTCTCTAAACTACTGTTTTCATGTATATTGCTGACAGAGTCCTTCCATGGTTCTCTAATGCTTTTCTTGCTCTTTAACATGGTAGCTAAAGGCACAGAATGTAGAAACCCTTGCAAAGAGGACCTAAGGGAATCATTCATGCATTGTGATGGCATTTGAAGGAGAACAGGAAAGATGAATGCTTCCAGTGAACTTAGTTCAATGTTTGCCAGCCAGAAAGCCTGAAAACATCCCTGAGGACTTGGAAGGCCTGCTTTTGCAAAGAGAGAAGAGCACTGTTTTGACCTTGAAATTGCATCCTGCGCAAATTTGATGCAATAATCTATTAGGACATGAAATAGAGTCTGACCTTAAAAGGCCCAGCACAAAAGCAGCTGTCAGCACTGAATCTAGAATTGACATGCACACTGCACCGGGAGGTCTCTGTCACAGTTTCTGGTTTTCTTGAAAGTGCTATTTCTAGCCTCAACCACCAGAATAGAACTCCAAGGGCCCAAGAAAACCTGACAGGATATCAAGAAGGCCCCATCTTCATTTTGTTTCATCTGCCTCCTTCTGTCCATATTTGAGAGCAAAAATGACGAGATGAGGAAAAGAATGGGTGACCTAGCCAGTGACTCCATTTTTAGAAACGAATGAGAAGAGAGTATGGAAGCAGTGCTTCTGCATCTCCATCTGGGAAAGGCTACAGCCTCGGGTTATCCTGCTGTGCTTTGGGTCATCAGCTTGCCAACTCTGGCTTTGTGCTGATCAGAATCATAATTACAACCTCCAGAGACCGACTCAATGAACTCGATGATTATTTTAGGATCTGTTAGCCAAACTAGTAACCTCTTTGTCCAGCCTTGATTTACAGTGCAGAGTGGGTCACAGACCTTAAAAAAAAAATTAACTGACTATACAGAAAAACTCCCTGCGGGTGTAAATATTAAGGATAACCTGTGCAAAAGGATGCCCACACCAGCACTAGTAGTAATGATTCTAAATTATTGCCAAAAAGTTTTTTTTAATCCTCTGTGTCTTTTTCAAGTTTACAAAAAAGAAAAGCAGCAACTACTATGTTGTCGTTTTATTATGTACATCTATCCTGTGCATCCAGAGTAGGCAAGATTTATCAATAGAAAAACAAAGTAGATTACTTATTTTTCAAAAACAAAAAAGAGATTGTGGTCAATTGTACCCTGTAAAACATATTTCTGTATTTATAGATTTTAAACATGGTGAACTTTTTTTTTCTATTACACACTTATTTAAAACTGCTTTGTTTCTCAAGTTGTTATTGATTGATTTCGCCAGTGAATGAAACTGCAGCAGATAGAAGCAGAGGGAAGTCAAGAACAGTCATTTGATGGTGGGGAAAAGAATGAATCACTCTTTGCAGGAGCCATTGGCCACTTTGGCTAGTGTGTTAGGAAAGAGGTCTGTCATATGTTGGCCTCTGAGGAGAAAGTCATTGAATGTTTTGATGACATGAATGTTTTTGAATAATGGCCTTAAACTTTTCTGGAAGCATTTCAAATAAATGACATTAAAATACCATCCTCTTTGTACACAGTATTTGCTCGACAAATGTCAAATTATAGCTCTCTTCCTAGGAGGTTCCTTCTGAAAGTTTTGCTTCCTGTGCCCAAATACAAGCTTTAAAAAAGGATCCAGCTTGCAATGAATGCTTTGATTTAATCTATCAAAATTTTTGTAAAACAATTTCTAAGATGTGTTTTTTTCCCAGTGTTCTTTACTCATTCACTTATTCAGCAACTGCATCTTGAATCTGTACTATGGATAAAGTCAAGTGATAAGTCATAATTGTTAAAGAAATGTTGAGTCTCACTGCTTGTAAAGGTGACAGTTGACGAACTTGAGCCTAAGTAATAGAAGACAAATTTCACTTTGAAATTCTTACCAGAATTTTAGTTCACTTTTTCTTTAAATGATTAGCTTTATTCCCTCGAGAGCAGTTTCTAAATGAAAGGACTAAATAGTTTAAGCTATTTATAGTCAACTCTCAGTAGTATAGTGGCCCAATAAGGCTGTTAGTCTCTTTAAAAAAGTTCTTAACATTTTCTTTAATTTAGGAGTAATTCACAAATTAGTCAAGATACATAAATATATGTAAGTCCAATTTTTTTCCCCAGTGAAAACACTCTTTGTTTTCTTCCTTCTCCTCTTCTCTTTGTCTTCCTTATCCTTCAGTCCTTCCACTGTTCACTTCCATGATTGTATTGACTTATATTAGAAGGTGTATGTCTACTCGCATAGTAGAAAATACTTGTACTGACATTGTGTGAGTTAGTACAAAATAACAGAGGACTAAAAGTTTTTCGTCAGTCTTTTTCAAGATATCAGTTTAAATGGTGGCAGAGCCCGCTGGACAATGGGGAAGAACTCTTGGTGATTTGGTGGAGGCCATGGTGTGCTGAAATATATCTAAGAAATGGGGAACCTATACATAGGGAATTATTTTCATGTGTAGAATCATTACTATAATAAAAAGTAAAATTTATCAGTTTACACACAACTATGTATAATCCTCACAGTCTAAATGAAAAAGTCACAAGCAAAGAAAAAAGCCAGAACTAGCAACTTTGTGCAAAATTAGAATATGGTTTCAGCTTCTGGGTTGTGGTGGCCACCACTGACTGCTTTAGTTCCATTCCCAGCACAGTCTCCAGCAGTTAAGAATGCAAAACTCTTCACAACAGCCCTGTTTCAAAAAAATCTCTGTGGTTACACGAAGGTGCAATCTTCTGTCTTCATGAACACACTGTTCAGCAAACCATTTGCATTCTGTCCATTACCACTTTCTGCTAATTATCCAAAAGTCTGGGGACTTTTTAGAAGATTTGCTAAAGAGCCCATCTGGCTACACAATTTTGCTTGGGTGAAATTCACAATTTCATACTGACTCCCTTGGCCTTGTGGAAAAAGTCAACGAAATCTCCTCTTGATGTGGTTAATTCATACCATCCTGTTTGGTTTGGTTTGGTTTTCTGACAGAATTCTCAACTTACAGTAGTAGAAGGGGATTTGAAGAGGGTGAATGGGGCCCAAACCTGCCAAAAAGAGTCTGGAGATCTTGAGAATTAAAAACTTGCCTACATGAACACATAGTGAGAAAAGGCAACTGTATTCTCTGTACCTAGAGGGTACTTGTTTGTGAGGTAATAACTGCTCATTGCAAATTGGGTCAGCACATTTGTCAGCCCCTCAGATCTACCCAGACAAGTCATTTGTCAGTGGACCTGGGGAAACAGTGAAGAACGTCTTTGAGAATGGATCACTTAGTTCAAGAAGCTGAAAAACTTTCTAAATAATGCATCCACTTACCTTGCTCACACACAAACACACTTAGATATTAATGAGCTGCTCTGTTTTGTGAATGCTTTGAAAAAGGTTCATCCATTAGTCCATCCACTGTGTCTCTTTCCATGTATAATATGGGGGCACTGAAACCTTAGACCGTTTAAAAATGTTTTAGGATTTTTGTACTGCATCTCCAAGAATGAAGGCCATTCTCTGCAATTAGACTGTCAGTGTTCTGGAAAATGTCAATATTGCTGTGAAAGATGCAAAGTCATTGTGAAGGGCCTGAGAAGCACCCTGCAGAGAGACTTCAGTCACATAAATGTAGACCTCACTCTCCTTGGAAAGAAAGAGAAGAGCCTCCAGATTGATAGATGGTGGGAAAAGAGAAAGGAAATGACTATTCTGCATAGTCTGCAGTCACGTTCAGAATATGATCAATGGCGTTACACTGGGGCTTCCATTACTAGACGAGGTATGTGTATGCTCACTGCCCCGTCATCATTATTCAGTGAATAGGTCTCCTGCCGAAATCCAAAATTTCTTAGATGAAAAATAAATCCACAGGCCAGAAAGATGAGCTAATTCTTGAGGGAAATGATCATTGAAACCATCAAATTTAGCTGCTTTGATTCAGCAAGCTACAACAGTTCAAAACAGGTACCTTAGGAAATGTGGGGGTAGTGTCCATGTTTCTGAAAAAGAAACAGTTGTGTAAGCTGATGACTAAGATCTGACATCCAGCTATAGAAACAGCAAGATACTGGTGGATTCCTTGAACCTATTCGTAACACTTGAAAATGCAATGAAAGTCATTATTGATTTTTGGGAGGAAACGAGTGAGTGTACGTGAAATCACTTTGAAAATTATTAAGAAATAATCACTTGCATTTTTATTTAATAATCACTTTATGTTTACACATGATTATTATGCAATTTTTTCAAAGGATGGCCTTGGCCTTATTCTTCGTGCTGCATATTTGGGAATGAGGAGGATTTTCGATCCAGAGAATCTTGACATTTCTTCTTTGGTAATGTTATTCCCCTCAATTTTCTGTTTTCTCTTTCAGAAACTCCAGGAAGAGAGATGCTGAACCTTCTGGATTTGGTCTCTTACCTCCTGGTTTGATTTTCAAATATTATTTTCTGTTTATTCTTGCTTTTAATTTCCTTACAGTTTGTTCTCTCTTGGAGAAGTTTTCTCACCTTCATCTTATAACCCTTCTATTAATTTGGGGAGAGGGTTGGTTATCACAGTTTTTATTGTGAATATTCTTTCCTATTGTTTTTCCTATTCTCAGTGCCTCCCTGTTCTTATATAGTGAAAGCAATATCGTCTCATAAATTTGTGGAAGTTTTTTTCTTGCATCGTTCATTTATCTGGGAATAATAATAGTAATTTATGAGATTGTTGCAGTTATTGAGATTAAAGGAATTAACAGATATAAAGCTGTTATGCCAAATATCTTTCTTCACCTCATCAAATCCATTCTGCCTGCTCCATCCTTTCATGTACCTGTGTAGTGTGCCTGCACTTCATCAGTGGATTTTCATGCTGCCGATTCTAGTGGTATTTGGCCAAAGGGATGAGGTTAGGATATTTATTCCCTCAGTTTCCTCCTTAAATTGCCTTGGGCTGACTGTCTCTTAACTTGAAGTCACAGCTCCTCTCAGGGTATCCTCTCTGAATTCCATTAACCCTTCCAGCCTGGGATGACAGCAACTCTAAGGTCACTAGCTCTAGAATAGTGCATTGTCCTATGCCCAGCCCAACCCTCCTCTGTATAAAGACCCTTTCCTCAGCCCTCTTCAAACCTAATTTGAATATGCTGCTGAGCCCTGATAGAGTCTGGTGTCTGACATAATAAACAGGCTCTGTGTGCTGCTGTCGTCATCACCATCACTAATATCATGACACTACCTGCTTTCTGTTTTCATATGTCGTAGTTCAAGGTCACAGAGATTGTCTGGACTCACCAAAGATGGATTTTATGTCTCTAAGTCTTGTTGTGATGGGTTATTTTTTTGAGAAGAGACAAAAAAAAATCTTGCAAAACAAAGGCCAAATAAAGACATTTTCTGACCTGCAAAAGCTGCGTTTATCACCAGCAGATTTACACTACAAGAAGTATGAAAGGACCTTCGTTTAACAGAAAGAAAATGATACCAGATGGAAATAGAGAGCCACACAACGGAATGAAGAGCACCAAAAATGCAGGACTGTTCTTATTTAAATCTTTTTTAAAGTGATGAGTTTTAATGGAGTAACAAGAACTAGATTTACCTTCCCACCTGAAACAACATAAAAAAGATGACATAGAGCAAACTATGGTTTTTGAAGACCCTGGACATTAGGCAATGAAGGACAGTGACACTAAAAGAAGTGAACCCTACATTTGCTCCAGCTTGTGGAACTGAGAAGATTTTCAGACAGATGTGGGGGCTGCGGCACCCAGATTGAATCCAGTCCACTTGCTGAGTGGAAGAGATTTTAGTGAGAGTTAAAAGGAGACCAAGACAGTTGCTGTGTAGAGAACAGAGAACAATGTAGAGAGACAAAAGCCTGGAGGTCTGCAGGTACTCAGCTGAGTATTGAGAGGTGTACACATGTGAAGAAACTACCCAATGGTGGGGAAAACTATCCAGAAGGAGTAGCAGGAACTCAGATCATTCTGGGAATAGTGGCTGTTCCACAGACTAAAAGAATGACATAATGGTGTAAAGTGCTCAGTAGGGTCTAGTTTCAGTCGTAGGGAATCATTAGCCCTAGAGAAAACACTACCATGGTTCCACCTAAGAAGTCTTAAAAGAAAAGACCAAATAGGATCAAACTATTTGCAAGTAATTGAACTGCATCCCAGAACAAAGCTCAAGTATATTTGTAGGAATACAAAAATAACCAGCACCTAATAAGGTAACCAGTAACTGCCATCCCGTCAAAGTTTACCAAGCATACAAAAAACAACAACAGGAAAAGAAAACCCATAGTGAGGAGAAAAAAAAACAAAAAAACAATTGAAGCCAATTCAGACAATACAAATTCTAAAATTATCAGATGAGGGCATACAATAATATGACAGGGTTTGCCCTGCTGGAGTAGTGGTTTGGTCAGCTGCCTCTGGCTAGGGTTCAGGTCCTGGTCTGGGGAGAACCAGTAAGATGTACAAACAAGTAAAGAAAAGTAAAGTGCTTCTTCTCTCCTCCTGCCTGCCTGCCTACCTGCTCACCTTCATTTCTACCTACACTTTTTCTTTACAAAAAAAAAAAAAAAAGATATATATATATATGTATATATGACAGTGTTCCATGTTATAAATGCTAAGTAAAGAAATGAAGGATATAGGAAGAATAACTTGTAGAGATGAAAACTACCAAGTGTGAGATGAAAAATACGCTGAATAGAATTAACAGCAGATTAGGCATTACAGAAGGAAAGATTAGTGAAGAAGACCTAGCAATATTAACTGTTCAAAATTAAATACAGAGAGGGGTACCCTTGTGGCTAAGATACTGGTGAGTGGACCACATACAGCCCAAGGATTCAGGTTCTCGAGACCTGGAGCCAGAGTGAAAAACCAAGACTAAACAAATAAAGATGTTTCTTCCTCCTCTTCCTTCCTTCCTCTTTAAAAAACAAATTAGACACAGAGAACAGAGAATATTAAAAACTGAAAAGAATGTCAGTGAATCATGGGGCAACTTTAAACACCAGATATGTGCATAGAATTGGAGTTTACAAAAGAATTACTACTAAGAGACCAGCACAACAAGAAATGTTAAAAGAAGTCCTAACATAAAAGAAAAATGAACCAAAGGATTGATTTAACATCTAAGGATCAGTAAATGTAATTCACTAAATTAAAGAAGAGAGAGCAAAAAGTGGATAGCAGGGAGATGATCATCTTAATAGATCCAGAAAAAGTATTTGACAAAATCAATCTACATTTCTGATTAAAAAAAAAACTTTAAGGAATAGGAATATAAATGTTCTCTATCTAATAAACTATGACTAACATCATAATGTTGAGAGACTGAATGTTTTCCCCTAAAATGGGGAACAAAATGATATTCTCACAGCTTCTGTTTAACATTGGAATGGAGGTCTTCACCAGTGAAATAAGGCAAGAAAATAAAGACAAAGCATCTCAATTAGGAAGGAATAAGTAAAATAGTCTGTATTCACTGATCACATCACCTGTGTAACTGGATGAAATATACAAAAAAGCTATTAAAACTATAGAATCAGTTTAACAAGTTGCAGGGTGCAAGATAAATACATAAATATAAATTGTGTTTCTACATGATAGTAATGAACTCTAAGACATTGAAATTTTAGCCAATACCATTCATATTATAAAAACATTACAGAAACAGTGAAAAAAATCTCTGTTTTTTATTTAAAAAATACACCTAATTGAATGATAAAATATACTGTGTTCATGTACTGGAACATTGTTAAGAAGTCATTGTTTCCCCCATGGACTCGACATAATCCTAGTCTAAATTTAAGTGGACTGTTGTACAGAAATCGAGGAATCAAAATTTACATGAAAATCTAAGAGACCTAGAACAGCTAAAACAATTGTGAAAAAGATTAATACAGTTGAATGGCTTACCAAAACTTGCTTTAAAGATACATTAACCAAAATAATGTGGTATAAAGATACTTAATTGACTCAAATGGAGAGAATGTAGGAATATAACCTGTAATATAACCTTTTGTATATATATATTTTTTGTATATTCTTTTTTTGTCCATTCTTTTTTATTGATGAATATTATTCTAGGCTAGGAATATACCATAAATTATTTATTCATTCACTTGTTGACAAGCTCACACCTAAAGATACTATGAACATTCATGCACAAGTCTTAGTGTAGGCCTATATTGTCAGTGTTTGGAAGTGCAGTTGATGGGCTATATATTAAGTATGTTTACTTTATAAGAAACTTCTAAACTGTTTCGCATGTGACCATATTTTACATTCCAGACACAGGAAGGCCCAGTCCACGTCCTCAAATACACTTGAAATTCTCTCTCTCTCTCTCTTCTCCTCCCTCTCTCTCTGTCTCTCTCTCCCCC